>JXCR01040905.1:149025-187161 GCA_002079205.1 Phalaenopsis hybrid cultivar
TATATATATATATATATATATATATATATATATATATATATATATATATATATATATATATATATATATATATATATATATATACGTTCAAGGGCTAATATATTAAAATGGAAAAGATACGGATAGTTGTATGAGTGGGCCCAAAAAACAACACCCTACGCACACGATACAACGCAAAAATCCTTAAAAAAGAAAAGATACATATAAGACTAAAAACTAAAACCACTAAAATGTGCAAAAAGTTAGGGACGACCCAATTTAGTCTTGTCTCTACCTCTAAATCTAGGAATGGAGCCAGCTAACAAATTAGTGAGTTGTGTGTCATTACTTGAAGCAACCACTGTATCATCCATTAGATTCCTGAGCTCAATTAGATCTTCATTCATTTTCTTTCTCTTGAGTGTGTAAACCTGTCATTCTTCATCCAAAGACTGACTCATCTGATCAGTGTGTTGGTCAATAGATTGTCGGGCATATATAAGCTGATGAGTCCCTTATGTCTGACTAACAATAACGACTTGCTCCTTCGGATGAGGTGATAGAACCGCAGTAGAAAGATTGTCAACCGTTGTAACCACAATAGGTTCTAGTGTATGTGAAGTATGAATTATCGCTTCTGCACTGGATGCTTCCTGAAGATGAGGAGCTGCAAGGCTCTTCTGATTATTGGTTCGAACATTATTCTTTGTAGGTAATGATCCGTCAATACTGTTTACAATAAGGTTTGAAGGTGTAGGTTGCCCAGCAGAACCATCCGACAACACATCAATTCATGGATTCAGAAACATAAATAGTATTGTTAGGGGGGTTCCCAAGAGCAATTAAATTAGACATCAATTCATGTCTTGTGGTAATTTCCTCCACAGGTGGAGCAGATGTGTCCAGAGCAGGATGGGGCATGTGATATTTGTCAAAGGTATGCCCAAACATCTTACAGTGGGTACAATAAAAAGGTCTATGTTCCATGACAATTTGACATACATACATACGTACATACATATATCTTTAAATAATATGTAAATGTTAATATCATTGAAAAATAGAAAATGTTATAGTAGATTAAAAGTAAATAACCGTTTAATTTTGGAAAAAGTCTAGATTCAGTTTAGGTGGATTTAGTAGTGGCAAGACTTATGGTATCGTAGTTTCATGTATTAGATGTGTAAGACAACATAAGGGTGAGTACTGATAGGTTACAACTAGGGGTGTAACTGGGCAGAACTTGAAGGAGCCTGAGGTTTGTCTGTGTTCGACTCGTTTGATTTTTTTTGTCGTTCATGGTCAGCTCGTGTTCAAAATAGCTCGTGATCGGCTAAATTCAAACTCGTTTGTTCAAATTAAGCTCGTGTTTTTCTTGAAATAATAATTAATTAAAATTTAATANCGCACACACACACACACATGTACATATATATACAAATATATACAAATATATATCATACACCAAGTAATAAAGCATTAAAGGAGGGAGGGAGAGCTTCAAAGAGTCATCTCTGTCTCAAGTTGCAACATCTCATTTACATTAATACCCCATTTATTTATAGAGGGCTAGAATTATTGTAGAATGACACTTATACCCTTATCCTCTTTTGTATTCTTACTTTTCATCAGTCAATTTTAGGCCAGTCGACTTCCAATTGATTGTTCTCTAATGCGTTGTCTTCTTGTCCGACAGTCTCTGATCAACTGACCTCTAAGTCACAGGCCTCTGATTGATTGACCTTTAATCGATCGACCTCTAACTAGTTGGCCACTCGATCAGTCATTGATCGCTTGACCGCCGTCGTTCTATTATTATTGCTTCGAATACCCTTGCATTGCTTAAGATTCATTTTTTGGCTCGTCACTTGTTTTAAATAGTTGAATCCATGGAAGATTTGATCAAGAGTATTTTCATTGCACATATTTTTGTTCCTCGATTCTCTCAAATCTAAGCAGGCTACACGACGATAAAAATAAGAGAATTAAATGTAAAAAATGACTAGTTATTATTAAATAAACTTTTAGAGCAAATGATTTTTATACTTATTGTGTGGAGTCGTCTCTCTAAATTTTTCTACCTAGCGCCTTCCATTTCTTAGTCAGTTGTCCTGCTTCGTGCGAGCTTTTATTTTACCTATCTTTGACTGTCATCCTTTTGTTTCACGGGAGCTCTCATTGGACAAAATTTTTAAGTTCCAAATTTACAACCCGAACGAGTTCCTAATCCGTGTGATGCTTACAAAAGAGAAAGGCAAGAAGCGTTGTGAGTCGAATGAAGAGAGGAAAATTTTGATGAAAATAAGGACGGTCTTAGCTTTAAGTTAGGTGGGCTCTTCTACAAGATCCCTAAAATAAGTCCAACTGGTTGCCATGACCCAAGACCCAACTGATTAACCTATCCTTGCGACACATGGTTAGACTAAGTGCTGAATCACTCAGACAGACATTTGGGTTTCCTCATTCCTGCAAAGAGTTCACTTAGAGGAACCAATAATGTCAAAATGATNCTACCTATCTTTGACTGTCATCCTTTTGTTTCACGGGAGCTCTCATTGGACAAAATTTTGAAGTTCCAAATTTACAACCCGAACGAGTTCCTAATCCGTGTGATGCTTACAAAAGAGAAAGGCAAGAAGCGTTGTGAGTCGAATGAAGAGAGGAAATTTTTGATGAAAATAAGGACGATCTTAGCTTTAAGTTAGGTGGGCTCTTCTACAAGATCCCTAAAATAAGCCCAACTGGTTGCCATGACCCAAGACCCAACTGATTAACCTATCCTTGCGACACATGGTCAGACTAAGTGCTGAATCGCTCAGACAGACATTTGGGTTTCCTCATTCCTGCAAAGAGTTCACTTAGAGGAACCAATAATGTCAAAATGATNTTTAACATATTAATATTATACGACTATTAATAATTTATTATTTAATTAATTTGAGTCAAATCGAGCTAAATACGAACAAACAAACATTTATTGGTGTTCAACTCATTTTTAAATCTATTTAAAAATCTTTGTTTGTATATGCTCATTTGCTTAACAAACGAATCGAGCACGAGCTATTTAGTGAGACCAACATGAGAGCTTTTTTTGATAGCCTAGCTGTAACACATGCTATTTAATATATATTTTTAAATATAGTATAAAAAATTTAATATATTAATATTATACGACTATTAATAATTTATTATTTAATCGAGCTAAACATGAACGAACAAACATTTGTTGGTGTTCAACTCATTTATAATTCTATCTAAAAAACTTTGTTTGTGTATGCTCATTTGCTTAATGAACGAATCGAGCACGAGCTATTTAGTGAGACCAACATGAGAGCTTTTTTTGATAGCCTTAGCTGCAACACATGCTATTAATATTTTCAGCGTGATCACATAGCTAGATACTGCCCTACACTTGGCCAAAAGACATCTGAAGAACAAAAATTGATGCATAGCTGCATTTGAATTTAAACCTTCAAATTACAAGAGATTTTAGGGAAGGGCTGCTACATAATTCTTTGGAAAAATATTTTTATTGGCTCTGAGGAGTTGATATGAAAAGTACATGCCTTCTTATGTATATTAGAATATTCTAGTCTTTTGAATTTTTTTTAGGGTTTTTTTTAACTAGAATGTGTTTAGTTTTAGGATTATTTGTATGTTAAATTTGATAGTGTTTAAGACTTGCTGAATTTGAGCTTTAAATTTCATAAATTTAAATACTATTTAATAATCAATCCTGGATAGAATTTGAATATGTTATTGCTCCTTACTCTCCCTTTTCTCTCTCTCTCTTATCTCTCCATCTTCCTTAGCAGCCTTCTCTTTAATGGGTTCTCACAAACCTTATGGAATGACCTCTCTCTCAAAATTCTCTCCATTTAAAACTGTTAACCCTTTCTCTCTAAGCCGCCTATTGACAACCCCAATTCAAATCTCTTGGACTGATTTCAAGAACGCAGTAAACAATTCTTAAGGACAAGTGATGAAATTAAGAATCAGAATGAGAGAAGAGAAGAAGAGCAGATGGATTCAGTATACAAGAAAGTGCAGAAGCCTTCATTTGCACTAGTATAACTACAACTATAGAGAAGGGTAAATGCAGGTTCTATATATACAAAAAGGTGAAAGACACAGAATATTTTAGTAGAGTGAATTAGGATTTTGTAGATTCAGGCGTGGAGTGGTAGTCCTGCTGAAGCAAGTTAATTCGGTGTATATGGCTGGAATGTTCTTAGGACTGCTATTAACCCCCCTCAAGTTGATGATTCCTGTTAGAAGCACCAACGTATTGCAGAACAGTTGAAATCTGGTAGTTGGTAGTGGTTTGGTGAACAAGTCTGCAATCTGATCCTGAGAAGCCATATAATGGACAACAATAATCACGGCCTTGATGCAGTACTTATTGAAGTGGTGGACAATTTCAATGTGTTTCTTTCATGCATGAAAGATGAGATTGTTGGCGAGAGAGATGGCTGATACATTGTCACAGAGGGGTAGATTGATGAACTAATGCTGGAAAATCTTGAAGCAAATGATGAGTCCAAATGATTTTTGTGGCAGCAGTGTCAAGAGCACTATACACTGTTTTTGTAGATGATCGAGCTATTGTTGATTGCTTTTTGGAGGTCTAGAAAANTGAGTTCAAATGATTTTTGTGGCAGCAATGTCAAGAGCACTATACACTGTTTTTGTAGATGATCGAGCTATTGTTGATTGCTTTTTGGAGGTCTAGGAAATCCTGTTGGCACCAAGGAAAATGTAGTAGCCTGAGGTTGATTCGCGATCCAGTGGATTACCCGCCCAATTTGAGTCAAGAGAATACACGAAGTTGAAGATCCGATTGGATGATAGGAAGAGCTAGAGTTGTTGGTTTGTGGTGACATAATAGTTGCATTAGTCGCTGATTATGTGTGTGAAGGGGTTGATGCATGTGTTGGGAGAGCTTGTTGATAGCAAAAGAAAAAATTCTGCCAAGTGATTATGAGATATTGAAGGGATCCGACTATGTGGTGGTAGAGTTGGGGGTCTGGAAGGGGTGAGTCGGATGGTGGTGGGGAAATGGTTTTGGTAGGAATAGGGTACATGCCATTTTGCTTGATAGCATTCCTACATGATTGAGAATGCTAGTGAGGTGGTTGGATTGGGAGAGATAAAGACTTCTAGGCGTCTTATGAATTTGAATGCCGAGGAATTGGGAGATGGGACCAAGTTAGGTGTCTTATGAATTTGAATGTTGAGGAATTGGGAGATGGGACCAAGATTGCACATGTGAAGCTGTTGTTAGAGTTNGCATAATAGTTGCATTAGTCGCTGATTATGTGTGTGAAGGGGTTGATGCTTGTGTTGGGAGAGCTTGTTGATGGCAAAAGAAAAAATTCTGCCAAGTGATTATGAAATATTGAAGGGATCCGACTATGTGGTGTTAGAGTTGGGGTTCTGGAAGGGGTGAGTCGGATGGTGGTGGGGAAATGGTTTTGGTAGGAATAGGGTAGATGCCATTTTGCTTGATAGCATTCCTACATGATTGAGAATGCTAGTGATGTGGTTGGATTGGGAGAGATAAAGACTTTTAGGCGTCTTATGAATTTGAATGCTGAGGAATTGGGAGATGGGACCAAGTTCGGTGTCTTATGAATTTGAATGTTGAGGAATTTGGAAATGGGACCAAGATTGCACATGTGAAGCTGTTGTTAGAGTTTGGTGATTGTATTATTGATGAGATAAGTGTTGTTGCCAATGATCAGAGGATCATCAACATAAATTAGAATGAAGATGTGAGTGGATTCGGTGATGTGAAGAAAGAGAAAGGTGTCAATTGAGCTGGGTTGGAAGCCAAGAGTAGAGAGATCTTGGGTAAGAGTGGCTTTTCATTGGTATGGGGTTTTCTTAAGACCTTAGAGAGCTTTGTTAAGTTGACAAATGTAGGTAGGATGGGCAGTATTAATGATCCCCTTGGGTTGATCCATCTAGATGGTTTCTTGAGAGCCATCTAGATGGTTTCTTGAAGCATCATGAAGGAATGCGTTGGATACGCCAAATTGAGTGACCGGCCATGTGTGTGATAGGTTGACACTACAAAAAAAATGCAAATTAGCCTTTTTGACCATCGGACTAAGGGTCTGTTTGGGGCAACTGCAGCTTATTAAAAAGCAGTTGTGAACTGTTGAATAATAATCTGATGCTCAAAAAGTTCCGGTGATTATTATAATTTTTTTTTGTAAAGTCAAACCACAGCTAGAAAACTGCTGCCGCATCTAGCCAGAAGTGGTGGGAAAATGCAAATTTCAGCGGCAGCTTTTTGAAAAAAACTGATAAAACGCAGTTTACTTAAATAGATAAAACTGCGGTGCGGTGCCACACCGCCGCCCCAAACGGACCCTAAATGTCTTAGAATAGTTAATTTCATATTACTGTTTGTATCTTGAGCCACTAAACAGGTTTGGTGTCAAGCTTTAGTTTATGTGTCAAACAACCATCGAGCACATTTTGTTGAGAGGTGAGATGAACAAATTCCAGGTTGAATAGCTTGGAACTCCTCTCATATTGCTTGGCACTAGCATTCCAGTTTGACAGCCTCATAAACAGGATTNTCGGCTGGCGCAGCGGCACACCTATGTGATGGATCGATTGTTTTCCTAGAGGTGACATATAGGATAGGATCCCCTCGCNGCTTTAGTGAGTGTGATCATGGGATGCAAGGGAATTTGTTTGGCTGAATGATAAGGAGGATCAACAGGTAAATTGGATGAAGATGGCAGTATATTAGGTGAAGGGTCAGTTGGATGTTGATGGGTGGTAGGAGGTGAGTTTTTCTGAACTGAAATATTAGGTGGTGGTAAGGTGTTTTTAGATGTAGAAGTCTGAGAGGGGTGATATGAAGTTGTGACTACTGTTCAAGGTGTATGTGTGGAAGAGGAAATGGTAAACCGATAGGGGAAAATATTTTCGTGAAAAATAACGTGTCGAGATATGTAATATTTGTTGGTAGATGGATGGTAACTTCTATATCCTTTGTATTGAGGATGATGAGACAATAAAACACATTGGGTGGAGGTAGGTGAAAACTTGTTTGACGATTATAGAAGTTACCCATGGCTGAAACCTTATTGAGTCTACCCTTTTTGGAGGTAGGTGAAAGCTTGTTTGAGGAATAAGGATTCAGGAATGGACAGTTGTGTCTTGCGGNGCCCTCAAGTCTTGTGTTTATCCCTCGAGGTAGATACGGGATTTGAGGTTGAGTGCTCTTTCATTTAAACTGTGAAAAATATGAGGTCAGTTTGATTTCATATTTTTCTANTATGAGTGGGCCCAAAAAAACACCCTACGCACACGATACAACACACAAAAATCCTAAAAAAAGAAAAGATACATATAAGACTAAAAACCAAAACCACCAAAACGCGCAAAAAGTTAGGGACGACCCAATTTAGTCATGTCTCTACCTCTAGTTCTAGGAAGGGAGCCAGCTAACAAATTGGTGAGTTGTGTGTCATTACCCGAAGTAACCAATGTATCATCTATTATATTCATGAGCTCAAGTAGGTCTTCATTCATTTTCTTCCTCCTGGATCTGTAAACCTGTCATTCCTCATCCAAAGACTGACTCATCTGATCAGTTTGTTGGTCAATGATTGTCAGGCATGTATAAGCTGATGAGTCACTTGTGTTTGACTAACAATAACGACTTGCTCCTTCGGATGAGGTGGTATAACCGCAATAGAAAGATTGTCAACCGTTGTAACCACAATAGGTTCTAGTGTATGTGAAGTATGAATTGTCTCTTCTGCTTTGGATACTTCCTGAAGATGAGGAGCTGCAATGCTCTTCTGATTATTGGTCCGAACATTATTCTTTGTAGGTAAGGATCCTTCAGTATTGTTTGCAATAAGTTTGAAGGTGTAGGTTGCCCAGCAGAGCCATCCGACAACACATCAATTCATGAATTCAGAAATTGTTAGAGGGGGTCCCCAAGGGCAATTAAATCAGGCACCAATTCATGTTTTGTGGTATTTTCCTCCACAGGTGGAGCAGATGTGTCCAGAGTAGTGGGGTTAAACTCATCCTTATGCACTTGAGATTTAAATTTCAAGTTAGGATGGGGCCTGTGATATTTGTCAAAGGTATGCCCAAACATCTTACAGTGGGTACAATAAAAAGGTCTACGTTCCATGACAATTTGACATACATACATACATATATCTTTAAATAATATGTAAATGTTAATATTGTTGAAAAATACAAAATGTTACAATAGATTAAAAGTAAATAACCGTTTAATTTTGGAAAAAGTCTAGATTTAGTTTAGGTAGATTTATTTGTGGCAAGACTCATGGTATCGTAGTTTCATGTATCATATGTGTAAGACAACATGAGGGTGAATACTGATAGGCTCCAACTAGGGTTGTAAATGAGCAGAACTTGAAGGAGCCTGAGGTTTGCTGTGTTCGACTCGTTCGATTTTTTTTGTTGTTCTCTCATGTTCAAATAGCTCGTGAATTTCTTGCGCATGATCTGCTAAATTCAAACTCGTTTGTTCAAATTAAGCTCGTGTTTTTCTTGAAATAATAATTAATTAAAATTTATTAAATCAAATAATATAAGTAAATTATAAAAAAAATTATTTTTTATTTAGAACTCTAAGAGAGTATAATACCATTTTAGCTTCATTGGCTTATAAAAAGTTGAAATCAATTTTTACAATTTAGAGAGCATATTTTAAGTTTTTTCACTTATTCTCGTTGTGGAATTAAACGTGGGAGGGTTGAATCGTGCGAGACCACGGGGCGGGAAGGCTGGTGAGCGTTTGCAAATTTTTCGGGCATTTACATACATTCCACGCAATTCTTATGTATTTACATATCTGACACCAAATTTGTAAAACTAGCTCAAATCATTTTAAAAACTAATAAAATTTAATATATATTTTTAAATATAGTATAAAAAAAAATGTAATATATTAATATTATACGACTATTAATAATTTATTATTTAATTAATTTGAGTCAAATCGTGCTAAACACTAACAAACAAATATTTGTTGGTATTGAACTCATTTTTAAATCTATTTAAAAATCTTTGTTTGTGTATGCTCATTTGCTTAACGAACGAATCGAGCACGAGCTATTTAGTGAGACCAACATGAGAGCTTTTTTTTATAGCCTAGCTGCAACACATGCTATTTAATATATATTTTTAAATATAGTATAAAAAATTTAATGTATTAATATAATGCAACTATTAATAATTTATTATTTAATTAATTTGAGTCAAATCGAGCTAAGCACGTACGAATAAACATTTGTTGGTGTTCAACTCATTTATAAATCTATCTAAAAAACTTTGTGTATGCTCATTTGCTTAACGAACGAATCGAGCACGAGCTATTTAGTGAGACCAACATGAGAGCTTTTTTTGATAGCCTTAGCTGCAACACATGCTATTAATATTTTCAGCGTGATCACATAGCTAGATACTGCCCTACACTTGGCCAAAAGACATCTGAAGAACAAAAATTGATGCATAGCTGCATTTGAATTTAAACCTTCAAATTACAAGAGATTTTAGGGAAGGGCTGCTACATAATTCTTTGGAAAAATATTTTTATTGGCTCTGAGGAGTTGATATGAAAAGTACATGCCTTCTTATGTATATTAGAATATTCTAGTCTTTTGAATTTTTTTTAGGGTTTATTTTAAACTAGAATGTGTTTAGTTTTAGGATTATTTGTATGTTAAATTTGGCAGAGTGTTTAAGACTTGCTGAATTTGAGCTTTAAATTTCATAAATTTAATTACTATTTAATAATCAATTCTGGATATAATTTGAATATGTTATTGCTCCTTACTCTCCCTTTTCTCTTTCTCTCTTATCTCTCCATCTCCATTAGCAGCCTTCTCTTTAATGGGTTCTCACAAACCTTATGGAATGACCTCTCTCTCAAAATTCTCTCCATTTAAAACTGTTAACCCTTTCTCTCTAAGCCGCCTACTGACAACCCCAATTCAAATCTCTTTTATTTAGAGACTGATTTCAAGAACGCAGTAAACAATTCTTAAGAAGTGATGAAATTAAGAATCAGAAATCTGAGAGAAGAGAAGAGCAGATGGATTCAGTATACAAGAAAGTGCCGAAGCCATCATTTGCACTAGTATAACTCCAACTATAGAGACGGGTAAATGCAGGTTCTATATATACAAAAAGGTGAAAGACAGAATATTTTAATAGAGTGAATTAGGATTTTGTAGATTCAGGCGTGGAGTGGTAGTCATGCTGAAGCAAGTTAATTCGGTGTATATGGATGGAATGTTTTTAGGACTGCTATTAACCCCCCTCAAGTTGATGATTCCTGTTAGAAGCACCAACGTATTGCAGAACAGTTGAAATCTGGTAGTTGGTAGTGGTTTGGTGAACAAGTCTGCAATCTGATCCTGAGAAGCCATATAATGGACAACGATAATCACGGCCTTGATGCAGTACTTATTGAAGTGGTGGACAATTTCAATGTTTCTTTCATGCATGAAAGATGAGATTGTTGGCGAGAGAGATGGCTGAAACATTGTCACAGAGGGGTAGATTGATGAACTTATGCTGGAAAATTTTGAAGCAAATGATGAGTCCAAATGATTTTTGTGGCAGCAGTGTCAAGAGTACTATACACTGTTTTTGTAGATGATCGAGCTATTGTTGATTGCTTTTTGGAGGTCTAGAAAATCCTGTTGGCACCAAGGAAAATGTAGTAGCCTGAGGTTGACTTGCGATCCAGTGGATTACCCGCCCAATTTGAGTCATGAGAATACACGAAGTTGAAGATCCGATTGGATGATAGGAAGAGTTAGAGTTGTTGGTTTGTGGTGACATAATAGTTGCAGTAGTCGCTGATTATGTGTGTGAAGGGGTTGATGCAGGTGTGGGAGAGCTTGTTGATAGCAAAAGAAAAAATTCTGCCAAAGTGATTATGAGATATTGAAGGGATCCGACCATGTGGTGGTAGAGTTGGGGGTTTGGAAGGGGTGAGTCGGATGTTGGTGGGGAAATGGTTTTGGTAGGAATAGGGTAGATGCCATTTCGCTTGATAGCATTCGTACATGATTGAGAATGCTAGTGACGTGGTTGGATTGGGAGAGATAAAGACTTCTAGGTGTCTTATGAATTTGAATGCTGAAGAATTGGGAGATGGGACCAAGTTAGGTATCTTATGAATTTGAATGTTGAGGAATTGGGAGATGGGACCAAGATTGCACATGTGAAGCTGTTGTTAGAGTTTGGTGATTGTGTTATTGATGAGATAAGTGCTGTTGCCAATGATCAGAGGATCATCAACATAAATTAGAATGAAGATGTGAGTGGGATTTGGTGATGTGAAGAAAGAGAAAGGTGTCAACTGAGCTGGGTTGGAAGCCAAGGGTAGAGAGATCTTGGGTAAGAGTGGCTTTTCATTGGTATGGGGTTTTCTCAAGACCTTAGAGAGCTTTGTTAAGTTGACAAATGTAGGTAGGATGGGCAGTATTAATGATCCCCTTGGGTTGAGCCATCTAGATGGTTTCTTGAAGCATCACGAAGGAATGCGTTGGATACACCAAATTGAGTGACCGGCCATGTGTGTGATAGGTTTACACTACAAGAAAAATGCAAATTAGCCCTTTGACCATCGGACTGAGGGTCTGTTTGGGGCAGCTGCAGCTTATTAAAAAGCAGTTGTGAACTGTTGAATAATAGTCTGATGCTCAAAAAGTTGCGGTGGTTACTATAATTTATTTTATAAAGTCAAACCACAGCTAGAAAACTGCTACCGCATCTAGCCAGGAGTGGTTGAAAAATGCAGATTTCACCGGCAGCTTTTTGAAAAAATTGATAAAACGCAATTTACCCAAATAGATAAAACCGCACCGCCGCCCCAAACGGACCCGGAATGTCTTAGAATAGTTAATTTCATATTACTATTTGTATCTTGATCCACTAAACAGATTTGGTGTCAAGCTTTAGTTTATGTGTCAAACAACCATCGAGCACATTTTGTTGAGAGTTGAGAGGAACAAATTCCAGGATGAATAGCTTGAAACTCCTCTCATATTGCTTGGCACTAGCATTGCAGCTTGTCGGCCTCATAAACAGGATTTAGCAGTTGGTGGTGTGAGAGAGTGAGCCAAATTGATATTTTTTTTAGGTTTGGAGATGATTGCTTTAGTGAGTGTGATCATGGGATGCAAGGGAATTGGTTTGGCTGAATGATAAGGAGGATCAATAGGTAAATGGGATGAAGATGGCAGTATATTAGGTGAAGGGTCAGTTGGATGTTGATGGGTGGTAGGAGGTGAGTTTTTCTGAGCTGAAATATTAGGTGGTGGTAAGGTGTTTTTAGATGTAGAAGTCTGAGGGGTGATATGAAGTTGTGACTGCTGTTGGAGGTGTATGTGTGGAAGAGGAAATGGTAGACCGATAGGGGAAAATATTTTCGTGAAAAATAACGTGTCGAGATATGTAATATTTGTTGGTAAATGGATGGTAACTTCTAATATCCTTTGTATTAAGGATGATGAGGCAATAAAACACATTGGGTGGAGGTAGGTGAAAACTTGTTTGACGAATATAGAAGTTACCCATGGTTGAAACCTTATTGAGTCTACCTTTTTTGGAGGTAGGTGAAAGCTTGTTTGAGGAATAAGGATTCAGGAATGGACAGTTGTGTCTTGCGGAAGAGTTCAGTTGCCAAATTTACTACTTCAGAAAAGAGAAGTGAGTAAAGATCATCTAAGCTGACAGGTTGAAAGTTTGTTCAAATTGCAATTTTCAAGGCATTGTAAGTTGAAGGTGGATCATTCAGGGTATAAAGGATAACTAACATCCTTGGGGTTAAATGGTGCGTTAGCTGTAGCAACGGTGTCTACCTTGACTTTAACCTCAGCAAGATATTGTGTCATGTTTTTGTCCTGCATGGAGAGGTGAAGTTCCATTTTTTAGTTGGAGAATACGGAATGGTTCTAGATTGAAGGCGATGGGTTAAACTATTCCAGATTTTAGCATGTGTTGAAGTTGAAAATGTTAGGTACGAGGGATGGAGAAATGGTGGTGGATAAAGCAACAGGAAGATTTTGGTACACTAGTTGCCAGGTTGTGTATTGAGGGTTGAGCGAAACAGAATNGATAAAGCAACAGGAAGATTTTGGTACACTAGTTGCCAGGTTGTGTATTGAGGGTTGAGCGAAACAGAATTATCATTGTGTTTTAGGTATTTCGGTGGTTTGTGGTTGATACCTTCCTGATAGCCATCGATACCCTTAGCTTGAAAAATTTGAGAGTTTTGTGAGCTCCGGATGAGATAGTTTCATGCAGTTAGATGAGTAGAAATGCTTTTTTTTTTGTTGGACATCAGAAACTTCAGTTGAGGAGGAATTATAGTATCGCCTGAGATCTGAATTGAGGAGTTGTTACGAAGTTCGTTGGTTAGGTTGGATGCCATTGAAATGGTTGTCAGAGGGCTAAGGTAGCTATGATACCAAGATGAAATTTAGAATCAGAAATCTGAGAGAAGAGAAAAGCAGATGAATTGACATACAGGAAAGTGAATAAGCTATCTTTTGTAGTAGTGTAATAACTGCAACTAAAGAGAAGACTGAATACAGGCTTTATGTATACAGAAAGGCAGAAGACATTATTTCTGCAGAGTTAGTTAGGATTTTGTGCGGGGAGAGGTGGTCCTGCTGAGGCCATGTACATCTGTGTATATGGCTGGAATGTTTTTAGGACTGCTATTAGCAAGTTCATTCATCAATAGCCTGTGTTCAAACTACAATTATTACATCAACANCGAATACAGGCTTTATGTATACAGAAAGGCAGAAGACATTATTTCTGCAGAGTTGGGATTTTGTGCGGGAGAGGTGGTCCTGCTGAGGCCATGTACGTCGGTGTATATGGCTGGATTGTTTTTAGGACTGCTATTAGCAAGTTCATTCATCAATAGCCTGTGTTCAAACTACAATTACATCAAGATCAATTTTCTTCTTCATCCAATTTGTTTTGTTTTAATTTCTATTTGCATCATCTTCTCTCTGTGATTATCCTTGATTTTTCCTCTGTTGCATTTTTTTTTTAATGTAATGTCAGCATCCCTGAAAATTTTGAACCAAGAAAGTTGCACCCAATTTGTGCTTAATTGTTTATATGTTTTTGCACAAAAAAATTTCTGAAGTTTATGAAAATTGATTCTCACAATCATACTCTTTTGATTTAGATGTTCGGACGTGAAGCTGCAAAAATTCTAGATTATATTGAGTGCTTTCCTGAAGGGGTTGGAAAAGGAAGAAAAATGGCTCAGGAATGCACACTTACTGGACTGGAAGGCTTCCCTACCTGGATTATAAAAGGAAAGGTAATTACTATGTACCAGGAGAAAAGTTATTGTCATGACATTCCGATGAAATTTTAATTATGATGAATTTTATCATTCAATTTATTTTGAGATTAGTGCGGCAATACATGATTAATCAGTTAAAATTCATCGTGCACTCATTTTAAAATAAATTTAAGGAGATTTACATACATACCACTAGATTTTTATGCATGTACATAGCTAACACCTAAACTTCAATGTTTACATATATGCCACTTTACCTTTGTATGAAAAAGTGTATTTCACCTTTAAATAGTTAAAATAGTGGTATTTCCTTATGTGCTATGAATTATTTGGGTGGTATAAATGTAAAGAGTAAAGTTTAGGTGTTAGATATGTAAATTTATAAGATTGGGTGGTATTTATGTAATTGCCCCGTAAATTTTATGGATACAAAATTCAACGATCAAATTAGAATATTCCTGTTTAGAGTAATGTGTAAAAAAGAATTATTTGTGGGCTTATTTGTAAAAGGTTTATAACCTATTTAATTCCATAACGCAATAATTAGGTAATGTGTATAATTCTATTTATTTGGTATCAGAGCGTCCACTCTCCTTTGCAGCTCCCTGTCACGTGTTAACTTATCCCAAGTCACCAGTGTGGCTTTAGCGCCCTTCTTTGGCACTAAATCTGGCTAACCTTCACAAGTCTTGGAATTGTAAGCACACAACACTCTTGGAAGAATAATAGGGAGAAGTATTGGAGAAAATAACACTTCACTAAGAAAGGGTGATTACAACACTTGAATACTTGGAACCTTGGATGGATCCAAATGAGGGGGAGAGACTCTTATTTATAGTCCCCTCCAAGCCTAAGAGAATATTCTAGAATAGTATAGTTTCTAAATAGTTCTACATCATTCTTTTATGTATATACATAGCCCTAGGTCCTTCTAGGTTATTCTTGAGTTCTTCATAGATCTTTTCCTTCTAACATTCTCTAGAATGTTGGAGTCTTCTAGAGTTACTGAAGTTGCTCTCCTCCATCTGGTCTTTTCTAGAACCTTCTATCTTATGTTTGTCTTGCAAATTTCTTTGGAGATGGCAGATTAAGCTCGCAATGCCCTCATTGCATCATTCTCTTGATATCGTTGGATATTTTCTTTAAACTGTTTTGGTGTTTCTTTTTGCTCCCAGCTAGCTTCACTATCAGACAATCATTTTTGCATGATGAGATACTCCTTGTTGTTTGGCATCCCTCGTTGTCTGATCATCTTGTCTGTCATTATTTCTTCAACTTCTTTATCAAAGGAGGTGATTACGATTGTAGGTGCTCTCTTTGAAATCCCTCTTAAAGGGTCTTCCATTTCTTCATGATAGAGCTTCAACATGCTTACATGAAAGACTGGATATATATTTAGTTTTGGTGGACGATTGAGTTTGTAGGAGACCTTTATCACTTGCTTCATTACCTTGAATGACCCTTCATATCTTCAAATCAACCATTTATGTACCTTTCGAAATGTTTTCAATTGTTGGGGTAGAAGTTTACAAGGACTAGGTCTCCTTTAAACTCGATATGCTTCCACTTTTTGTCTGCCTACTTCTTCATCCTCCTTGTTGCTTTGTGTAATGTTGCTCGAGCTAGCTCCCTTTGGTCACTCCAGAACTTGGCAAAATTGAAGGCTATTGGACTTTTTTCCTTTATAGTTGGTTGTATAGGAGAGGGGAGTCATGGGTTGTTGTCCCATGATTATCTCGAAAGGACTCTTGTTGGTGGCTTCACTTGTTTTTAAATTGAAGGAGAATTGCGTCACATCCAGTAATTTGACCCAATTTTATTGATTTGCACTCACATAGTGACGCAAATATAGCTCTAAAAGGGCATTGATCCTCTCGGTTTGTTCATCACTTTGAGGATGAAAGCTTGTAGAAAAGTTTAGGTCGAACCCTAAAAATTTGAATAGTTTGGTTTAAAATCTGTTAATGAAGTGAGGATATCGATCATTGATAATGTTTTGTGGTATTCCCCATAGCTTTACCATGTTGTCGAGAAAGAGCTTTGCAGTTTCTTCGGCAGTACAGTCGATGGAAGTAGCAATGAATATTGCATATTTTTTTAACATATCCACCACGACCAGGATGCTTCCAAATTCATCTAACTTTGGCAAGCTGGAGATGAAGTTCATAGAGACGGTCTCCCGTGGTCTCCAAGGGATAGGTAGGGGTTCCAACAACTCCCCTTGTTGTTGAACGACAAATTTGTCTTGTTGGCAAACAAGACAAGTGCGATATTCTTCTACCCCATAATTCACCCTGGCCAATAATAATTTGCTTTTAGAACTGTTAGAGTTCAATTCATACCTGGATGTCATGCCCATAAAGAGTCTTGGCATTCTTTGATTAGCTCCTTTCTTAAGTTGCCTCTCCTTGGTACGCGGATGCATTGGCCTTTAGTATAGCTGATATCTTCACCTGTCCAGAACTTTTTGGTTTTTCCTTCACCAAAGCAATAACAGTTTGGGCTTGTGGATCAGAGTTCAACCTTTTTTTCATTCTGCTTATGAGGGAGCTGGAGACTTACGGAATGCTTGTAAGTTCTGTTTTTTCGGCTTAGTGCGTCTACTATTGCATTGGTCTTTCCTGGTTTATACTCCAATATGTAATCAAATTTCGCCAAGAAATCATGTTATCTTGCCTGCTTGGGACTTAGCTTTTTTTGGGTTTGAAAGTAGTTGTTGGCAATATTATCTATCATTGAATTTGGAGCCAGAAAGGTAATTTCTCCATACTCGAAGGCAATGTATGATGTTCATCATCTCCTTTTCCTGGAATGTGTAGCGACGCTCCGCCTTTTTAAGTTTCCGACTTTCATAGGCAATTCAGTGTCTGTCTTGCACGAGTACTTCTATAGCAAAGTCAGAAGCATCAGTATGCACTTCATATACCTTAGTATAATCAGGAAGGCTAAGTACGAGCTCTTCACTAATTGCCTTATTGAGGTCTTCAAATGCTTCATGGCACCTGCTATTCCATTCTCATGATTTATTCTTCTTGAGTAGGTTCGTTAGTGGAGTAGCTCTTGCAGAATAGTCATTTATGAATCGCCGATAGTATTTTACAAGCCCCAGAGAGGATCTTAGCTCATATACCTTGGTAGGGTGCTCCCAATCTTGGACGGCCTTGATCTTGCTTTCTTTCATCATAAGCTTTCATTTATTTTATGCCCTAAGAATATCACTTCTTGTTTGGCAAATAAGCACTTTTCTTTCTTATTTCCTCTTATAACTTTGAACACTTATCGGAGGTGTCTCAGGTGATCTTGGAATGTGTTGCTATAAACCACTATGTCATCCAAGTAGACTATAGCAAATTGATTCAAGTATTGTTGGAATAATTTGTTCATCAAGGTGCAGAATGTAGCATGAGCATTAGCCCAAAAGGCATTACCAAAAATTCAAACGACCCATGCATGATCACACAAGTGGTCTTCGGTTCATCCCCTTCTGCTATCCTTACTTGGTAGTAGTCTGGTCGGAGATCTAATTTTGAGAAGTACCTTGCGCTCCCCAATTGATCCAAAAGATCGCCGGTGAGGAATGAGGTATTTTTTCTTCACGATTATTTTGTTTGAAGCTCGGTAGTCTATTCATATGCACAAGAAACCATCTTTCTCTTTCTGAAATAGAACCGGGGAACCATATGGGGCTTTAGATGGTCGAATGAGTCCTGCCTCCAACAACTCCTTCAATTGTTTTCGTAGCTCTGGCAGTTTTGGAGGTGTCGTGCGGTAAGCTACCATTCGTAGCGAGTTTCTACCTCGTGTTGGTTCTTGTCTCCCTTTTTTTTTGACATAGTTACTCTTCTTTACCCTTGGCTTTGTAGGCTTATTTATATAGTTAACCAAGCTTTCTGCAACGGAAATGACAGTAGCAAGATCTTGCGCTCCACGCCTCCTACGCTCAGTCTTCACCCACAATTGGAGTCCATTCATGAAGTTGAATAGAGCATCCTTGTCAGACATGTCAGGAATTTCAAGGATCAGGCTAGTAAATTTCTTAATAGAGCATCTCGTTTACTTGAATCTCACAATTCGGCTCTAGTCTCAACCTCCACGTTCTTAGGGTAGAATTGCCTCTTTAGTTCTCTTTTGAAGTCATCAAAGGTGGATATGGTGCACATTACTTTCTCGATGTCTCCATGCCTTCTACACCACAACATAATGATATCTAAGAGATAAAGAGTTGCAAATTGCATTCTTGCTTCATCCGTAATCCCCATCGCTCCAAAGTATTAGTCGAGTTACCATAGGAATTTTTCTACTTCTTATGTGTTGCGAGCTTCCTCATAACTCTTATGCTTCAGTACTTCGATGCATTTGACTTCGAAAGTATAATTGTTTGTGGATGTCGCTAGTGCTCTCTTGCATAGCATCATGTCTCCACGCATCTCCTCTATGCTAGCACGTAAGCCGTTCATCTCATCTTCATGGGCTCTTCATACATCCTGTAGCTCCCTCATCAAATCCTCCCGCATCCTAGCCATTTGGTCCCTTAAAGTCTCATGCAGTTGGAGCATCATGCCTCTGATAGTCGAATGGGTTATGATGTCCTCCTCGAGTCCATCAAACTTTTGGCCAAGATCCTATATTTGGGCCTCCACACCATTCATTGCCTTCTCCACCCGAGCAAGGTGCGAATCAAAGCTGTTCTTGATCTACTTGGACCTCCCATGTGGTTCTGATCTAGCTGGATCTCATTGCTTTTGAAGAACTTACCCTTGTTTAGATGATTCCACATTAGTGGCTTCAAACTCCATTACATGTTCTCTGAGGCTATTTGTCATACCTTCAAATCGAGACTCTGATACCAACTGTCACAGACTAACTTATCTCAACTCATATTGCGGCTTTAGCGCTCTTCCTTGATACTAAAGTTGTCTAACCCTCACAACTTTTGGACTTATGAGCACACGACACTCTTGGAAGAAGAATAGGGAGAAATATTAGAGAAAGAAACACTTCACTATGAAAGAGTGATTACAACACGTGAATGTTTGGAATATTGAGGGGCAGGGACTTTTATTTATATTCCCCTCCAAGCCTAAGATATTCTAGAATAGTATAATTTATAGATTGTTCTACACCATTCTTTTAGTTAGTGTGTCGAACTGAGGCTGCCATAGTAGGGAAGAGACTTGAAGGATACTCACAGAGTTCGAGCTAAAGAATGACAATTCTGAAAGGGATGAGTGGAGGACCACACATGCCTTGCTTTACACTGGGTTATTCAATTCGTTGGTTCCTTCGATTGCTTCATCAGTGAATGAAATTCAAAAGGTGAGCGGCATTTTGATGAAGTTGAAGAATATATATGCTAGAGATGAGAACCACACAAGAGTGTTTCATATTCAACTTGAGATAGAGACAGTGGTTCAGAGGGATAGATTGATTCAGGAGTACTCTATAGACTGGAGCAGCTGTAGCAGGATCTTGATCACTTCTCACCTTTGTCGAGCTGTGACGATCTGGGGTGCAAGAAGGGGGAGATTTTTTCAAAGATGAGGACTATGCAGTTTCTGACTCATCTAAACTCGACCTTTGATCAGAGAAGATCGATTATCCTAGCCCAGACGAATATTTCTACATTAGATGAAGCCATTGATGCGATGATACAGGGAGAGCGTCGCATGAAGCTACGCTCTGAGTCAAGTGGCTTTTTTGGTGCACAAACAACATTGACTGTTGCGAGCCAAGATACACTAGGTATCTAGGAGGAGACTCGCAAGTGCTACAATTGTGGCGAAGTTTGTCATCTAAGCAGGTCGTGTCCTAAGAAACATAAGGAGAGAGAGACAGGTAGATATGGAAAAGGTGAAGGTTATGGTCGTGGTTGTGGGGGTCGGAAAGGTGAAAGAGGGGGCTACAGGATAAATCTAATGGTAGCAGAGGATGAGAGAGACGTGTGCTCTTCACTAATGAGGATCATGAGTTTCTGGAGTTTTTGAAGATAAAGCATTTCAAATCCATCGACATCAAGGGATAACATTGCCACTTATGTTTGCTTCAACAAAAGTACTAGTGGCACACTTGCTCTTGCCTCTATTTCCACCACAAAATCATCAGAACGAATCATAGATTTGTGTTTCTCGTCATGTGATAGGTATTGCTGGAGAGTTCTCTTCATATATAACACAGCCTGGTACAGTGAGATATATCAATCATATGATTTTGTCCAATGTTTTGCATACTTCTTTTCTAATAAATCTCTTATTCATTAGTGTCATTATTCTTCAGTTAAAATGTATTTTTTCTTTTGATATTTTTAAAATGTTCTAAGAGAAAGGGACGGGTCGAACACTTGGGACTGGAATGTGGCATAGCGGTCTCTAGTACTTGTACCGAGAGGGAATGGACTCATCTCTGTCATCCATGTTGCAGTAGGAGAATTTGGGAGGAACGTCGAGGATGTGTTACTGCTACGTTATAGACGTATGAGACATTCTAGTCTTGGTTTACTGAGTCGGTTGTATCCATATATAAAAAGGAAAATAAGGAAAAATTAATTTGTGATGCATGTGAGTTTGGTAAGCTCACTATGAGCTCTTATATTAGTTCTTAGAATAAGTGCAATGGGGTGTTTGATTTGATATATTTTGATGTATTGGGACCTTGTCCTAGTTCAATGAATGGTTATTGGTATTTTGTTACATTTATTGTTACATCAACTAGGAGACGATGTATGGGGACGAATCTACTGAGGAGATTGAACCCATAGGTGGTGGCATTTAGGCTGATGGTGAGCTAAGGGTGTATACACAGAGGAAGAAGCAAACTAAGGGAACATATTTTGCATTTCCAACAAGTCCTTTGTCCTGGTCTTCCCCCACTATTGAGACACCTATACCACCAACCTTTGATTCAAAACTCATAGGTTATATTGTTCCTTTTATGTCTACTCCTAACCCCCCAACGTTAAGGAGAACCTCCCCCAGCAATGCATAACATTCTACTGATTGTTTTGGGTGGGAACATGACATTGCTAATTTTGTTTCTTATACATCTCACATTTGCATGGAGCATTCATTGTGTCATTGAACTCTGTCTCTATACCCAAGTGTTGGCATGTTGCTAAGGAGGATTCCAAGTGGAAAGTGGCGATGCGCAAAGAGTTTTGGGCTCTTGATAAAAATCGAACATGGAAGATTGTACCACTACCAGCGGGAAAGAAAGCAGTTGGGTGCAAGTGGATTTTCACGGCGAAGCAAACTCGATAAGGGGAGGTGGAGAGGTATAAAGCTCGACTAGTGGCAAAAGGGTGCAGTCAGACGTGTGAAATTGACTACGAGGAAACCTTTGCACTAGTAGCAAATATGAGCACGACAAGCACATTAGTTTCTTTGGCAGTGAATGGTGGATGGAGGCTACTTCAGCTTTATGTGAATAATATTTTTTTTAATGGGGAGCTATGAAAGAGGTATATATGGAGATACCACCAAGATTCAGCCCATCCCAGATAATGGGTAAGATGTAGGCTTAGGAAGTCACTGTATGACTTAAAGTAGTCTCCTCGAGTTTGGTTTGAGAGGTTTAGAATGGTGATGGTTGACACAAGATATCAGCAGATCAATACCGACCATACAGTGTTTTTTCGATGATATGAACTTCACTCTACCATACTTGTATATGTAGATGACATAATTGTCACCGGTGATGATGACACGAAAATTGCTCATTTGAAGGGAAGACTGAGGAGTCAATTTGAGGTAAAGGATCTGGGGCAGCTCAGATATTTTCCTTGGATTGAAGTAACCCGTGGATCTGAGGGAATGTCTTATCTCAGAGAAAGTATGTACTAGATCTTCTCACAAAAATAGGTATGCTGGGGTGCAAACCTGCAGTCCCTCCAATTGATCAGAATGTCAAGCTGAGTGCAAGGCAGGAGAACCTGTTAGTTGTGAGAGGTACCACAAATTTGTGGGCCGTCAGATTTATCTGTGCCACACTCGACCCGACATTTATTTGCAGTAAGTGTGGCGAGCCGCTACATGCATGATTTAAGGGCCATATGGATGTAGTGTATCAGATCTTGAGATATTGTCGGTCAACCTTTTCGATAGATCATGAAAATATGAATTTGAAAATAAATTTTGAAATTTAATTTAATATAATAAATATATAGTTTGGGTTTTGAAAGTAGTATTTTTAATTTTTGAAAAATGAGACCAAATGGATCTCATTAGTCCAATAATTTGCATAATCGTGNTCTTTAGTGAGTGTGATCATGGGATGCAAGGGAATTGGTTTGGCTGAATGATAAGGAGGATCAATAGGTAAATGGGATGAAGATGGCAGTATATTAGGTGAAGGGTCAGTTGGATGTTGATGGGTGGTAGGAGGTGAGTTTTTCTGAGCTGAAATATTAGGTGGTGGTAAGGTGTTTTTAGATGTAGAAGTTTGAGAAGGGTGATATGAAGTTGTTACTAATGTTACAGGTGTATGTGTGGAAGAGGAAATGGTAGACCGATAGGGGAAAATATTTTCGTGAAAAATAACGTGTCCAGATATGTCATATTTGTTGGTAGATGGATGGTAACTTCTATATCCTTTGTATTGAGGATGATGAGACAATAAAACACATTGGGTGGAGGTATGTGAAAACTTGTTTGACGATTATAGAAGTTACCCATGGTTGAAACTTTATTGAGTTTACCCTTTTTGGAGGTAGGTGAAAGCTTGTTTGAGGAATAAGGATTCAGGAATGGACAGTTGTGTCTTGCGGAAGAGTTCAGTTGCCAAATTTACTACTTCAGAAAAGAGAAGTGAGTAAAGATCATCTAAGCTGACAGGTTGAAGGTTTGTTCGAATTGCAATTTTCAAGGCATTGTAAGTTGAAGGTGGATCATTAAGGGTATAAAGGATAACTAACATCCTTGGGGTTAAATTGTGTGTTGGCTGTAGCAACGGTGTCTACCTTGACTTTAACCTCAGCAAGATATTGTGTCATGGTTTTGTCCTGCATGGAGAGGTGAAGTTCCATTTTTTAGTTGGAGAATACGGAATGGTTCTAGATTGAAGGCGATGGGTTAAACTATTCCAGATTTTAGCACGTGTTGAAGTTGAAAATGTTAGGTACGAGGGATGGAGAAATGTTGGTGGATAAAGCAACAGGAAGATTTTGGTACACTAGTTGCCAGGTTGTGTTGAGTGAAACAGAATTATCATTGTATTTTAGGTATTTTGGTGGTTTGAGGTCGATACCTTCCTGATAGCCATCGATACCCTTAGCTTGAAAAATTTGAGAGTTTTGTGAGCTCCGGATGAGATAGTTTCATGCAGTTAGATGAGTAGAAATGATTGTTTTTTTTTATTGGACATCAGAAACTTCAGTTGAGGAGGAATTAGAGTATCGCCAGAGATCTGAATTGAGGAGTTGTCACGAAGTTCGGTGGTTAGGTTGGATGCCATTGAAATGGTTGTCAGAGAGCTAAGGCAGCTATGATAACAAGATGAAATTTAGAATCAGAAATCTGAGAGAAGAGAAAAGCAGATGAATTGACATACAGGAAAGTGAATAAGCTATCTTTTGTAGTAGTGTAATAACTGCAACTAAAGAGAAGACTGAATACAGGCTTTATGTATACAGAAAGGCAGAAGACATTATTTCTGCAGAGTTAGGAATTTGTGCGGGAGGGGTGGTCCTGCTGAGGCCATGTACATCGGTGTATATGGCTGGATTGTTTTTAGGACTGCTATTAGCAAGTTCATTCATCAATAGCCTGTGTTCAAACTACAATTATTACATCAAGATCAATTTTCTTCTTCATCCAATTTGTTTTGTTTTAATTTCTATTTGCATCATCTTCTCTCTGTGATTATCCTTTGAGATTTTTCCTCTGTTGCATTTATTTTTTTATGTCAGCATCCCTGAAAATTTTGAACCAAGAAAGTTGCACCCAATTTGTGCTTAATTGTTTCTATGTTTTTTCACAAAAAAATTTCTGAAGTTTATCAAAATTAATTCTCACAATCATACTCTTTTGATTTAGATGTTCGGACGTGAAGCTGCAAAAATTCTAGATTATATTGAGTGCTTTCCTGAAGGGGTTGGAAAAGGAAGAAAAATGGCTCAGGAATGCACACTTACTGGACTGGAAGGCTTCCCTACCTGGATTATAAAAGGAAAGGTAATTACTATGTACCAGGAGAAAAGTTATTGTGATGACATTCTGATGAAATTTTAATTATGATGAATTTTATCATTCAATTTATTTTGAGATTAGTGCAGCAATACATGATTAATCAGTTAAAATTCATCGTGCACTCATTTTAAAATAAATTTAAGGAGATTTACATACATACCACTAGATTTTTATGCACGTACATAGCTAACACCTAAACTTCAATTTTTACATATATGCCACTTTACCTTTGTATGAAAAAGTGTATTTCACCTTTAAATTGTTAAAATAGTGGTATTTCTTTATGTGCTATGAATGATTTGGGTGGTATAAATGTAAAGAGTAAAGTTTAGGAGTTAGATATGTAAATTTATAAGATTTGGTGGTATTTATGTAAATGCCCCGTAAATTTAATGGATACAAAATTCAACAATCAAATTAGAATATTCCTCTTTAGAGTAATGTGTAAAAAAGAATTATTTTGTAAAAGGTTTATAACCTATTTAATTCCATAACGCATTAATTAGGTATTGCGTGTAATTCTATTTATTTGGCATCAGAGCGTCCACTCTCCTTTGCAGCTTCCTGTCACGTGTTAACTTATCCCAAGTCACTCGTGCGGCTTTAGCGCCCTTCTTTGCACTAAATCTGGCTAACCTTCACAAGTCTTGGACTTGTAAGCACACAACACTCTTGGAAGAATAATAAGGAGAAGTATTGGAGAAAAGAACACTTCACTAAGAAAGTGATTACAACACTTGAATGCTTGGAACCTTGGATGGAGCCAAATGAGGGGGAGGGACTCTTATATATAGTCCCCTCCAAGCCTAAGAGAATATTCTAGAATAGTATAGTTTCTAAATAGTTCTACATCATTCTTTTATGTATATACATAGCCCTAGGTCCTTCTAGGTTATTCTTGAGTTCTCCGTGGATCTTTTCCTTCTAACATTCTCTAGAATGTGTGGAGTCTTCTAGAGTTACTGAAGTTGCTCTCCTCCATCTGGTCTTTTCTAGAATCTTCCATCACTTGGTTGTCTTGCAAATTTCTTTGGAGATGGCAGAGTATGACACTCTTTCCCACTTAAGCTCGCAATGCCCTCATTGCATCATTCTCTTGATATTGTTAGATGTTTTCTTTAAACTGTTTTGGTGTTTCTTTTTGCTCCCAGCTAGCTTCACTATCAGACAATCATCTCTGCATGAGATACTCCTTGTTGTTTGGCATCCCTCGTCGTCTGATCACCTTGTCTGCCATTATTTCTTCAACTTCTTTATCAAAGGAGGCGATTACGATTGTAGGTGCTCTTTTTGAAATCCCTCTTAACGGGTCTTCCATTTCTTCATGATAGGGCTTCAACATGCTTACATGAAAGACTGGATATATCTTTAGTTTTGGTGGAAGATTGAGTTTGTAGAAGCTTGCTTCTCTACCTTGAATGACCCTTCATATCTTCATATCAATCATTTATGTACCTTTTGAAATGTTTTGAATTGTTGGGTAGAAGCTTTACAAGGACTAGATCTCCTTTAAACTCGATATGTTTCCACTTTTTGTCTGCCTACTTCATCCTCCTTGCTACTTTGTGTAATATTGCTCGAGCTAGCTCACTTTGGTCACTCCAGGACTTGGCAAACTTGAAGGCTATTGGACTTTTTCCTTTATAGTTGGTTGTATAGGAGAGGGGAGTCATGAGTTGTTGTCCCATGATTATCTCGAAAGGACTCCTGTTGGTGGCTTCACTTATTTTTAAATTGAAGGAGAATTTCATCACATCCAACAATTTGACCCAATTTTGTTGATTTGCGCTCACATAGTGACACAAATATAGCTATAAAAGAGCATTGATCCTCTCGGTTTATCCATCACTTTGAGGATGAAAGCTAGTAGAAAAGGTTAGGTCGGACCCTAAAAATTTGAATAGTTTGGTTTAAAATCTGTTAGTGATGTGAGGATCTCGATCGCTGATAATGTTTTTTGGTATTCCTCATAGCTTTACTATGTTGTCGAGAAAGAGCCTTGCAGTTTCTTTGGCAGTACAGTCGATGGGAGTAGCAATGAATATTGCACTTGTTGAACCTAGCCACCACGACCAGGATGCTTCCAAATTCATCTGACTTCTTTTGTTGTTGAACGACAAATTTGTCTTGTTGGCAAACAAGACAAGTGCGAACATATTCTTCTACCCCATCATTTACCCTGGTCAATAATAATTTGTTTTTAGAACCGTTAGGGTTCGATTCATACCTGGATGCCATGCCCATAAAGAGGCTTGGCATTCTTTGATTAGCCCCTTTCTTAAGTTGCCCCTCCTTGGTACGCGGATGCATTGGCCTTTAGTATAGATGATATCTTCACCTATCCAGAATTTTCTGGTGTTTCCTTCACCAAAGCAATAACAGTTTGGGCTTGTGGATCAGAGTTCAACCCTTTTTTTCATTCTGCTTATGAGGGAGCTGGAGACTTACGAAATGCTTGCAAGTTCTGTTTTTCGGCTTAGTGCGTCTACTATTACATTGGTCTTTCCTGGCTTATACTCCAATATGTAATCAAATTCCGTCAAGAAATCATGTTATCTCGCCTGCTTGGGACTTAGCATTTTTTGGGTCTGGAAGTAACTGGTGGCAATATTATCTATCATGACCCTGAATTTGGAGCCAGATAGGTAATGTCTCCATACTCGAAGGCAATGTATGATGGTCATCATCTCCTTTTCCTGGACTGTGTAGTGACGCTCCCCCTTATTAAGTTTCCGACTTTCATAGGCAATTCGGTGTCTGTCTTGCATGAGTACTTTTGTAGCAAAGTCAGAAGCATCAGTATGCAATTCATATACCTTAGTATGATCAGGAAGGCTAAGTACGGGCTCTTCACTAATTGCCTTATTGAGGTCTTCAAATGCTTCATGACACCTGCTATTCCATTCCCATGATTCATTCTTCTTGAGTAGGTTCGTTAGTGGAGTAGCTCTTGCAGAATAGTCATTTATGAATCGCCGATAGTAGTTTACAAGCCCCAGAGAGGATCTTAGCTCATATACCTTGGTAGGGTGCTCCCAATCTTGGATGGCCTTGATCTTGCTTTCTTTCATCATATGCTTTCCTTTATCTTATGCCCTAAGAATATCACTTCTTGTTTGGCAAATATGTACTTTTCTTTCTTATTTTCTCTTAGAACTTTGAACACTTATCAGAGATGTCTCAAGTGATCTTGGAATGTGTTGCTATAAACCACTGTCATCCAAGTAGACAACAATAAATTGATTCAAGTATTGTTGGAATAATTTGTTCATCAAGGTGCATAATGTAGCATGAGCATTAGCCCAAAAGACATTACCAAAAATTCAAACGACCCATACATGGTCACACAAGTTGTCTTCGGTTCATCCCCTTATGCTATCCTTACTTGGTAGTAGCTTGGTCAGAGATCTAATTTTGAGAAGTACCTTGCGCTCCCCAACTGATCCAAAAGATCGCCGATGAGAGGAATTAGGTATTTGTTCTTCACGATTATTTTGTTTGCAGCCTAGTAGTCTATTCATATGCACAGGGAACCATCTTTCTTTTTCTGAAATAGAACCGAGGAACCATATGGTGCTTTAGATGGTCAAATGAGTCCTGCCTCCAACAACTCCTTCAATTGTTTTCACAGCTCTGTCAGCTCTGGAGGTGTCATGCGGTAAGCTCCCATTCGCAGCAAGTTTCTACCTCGTGTTGTTTCTTGTCTCCCCCACTTTTGACATAGATACTCTTCTTTACCCTTGGCTTTGTAGACTTATTTGTATAGTTAACCAAGCTTTCTGCAACGGAAATGACAGTAGCAAGATCTTGCGCTCCACGCCTCCTACGCTCAGTCTTCACGCACAGTTGGAGTCCATTCATGAAGTTGAATAGTGCATCATTGTCAGACATGTTAGGAATTTCAAGGATCAAGCTAGTAAATTTCTTAATAGAGCATCCCGTTTACTTGAGTCTCACAATTTGGCTCTAGCCTCAACCTCCGCGTTTTGAGGGTAGAATTGCCTCTTTAGTTCTCTTTTGAAGTCATCAAAGATGGATATGGTGCACATTACTTTCTTGATGTCTCCATGTCTTCTTCACCACAACATAATGATATCTAAGAGATAAAGAGTTGCAAATTGTATTCTTGTTTCTTCATCCGTAATCCCCATCGCTCCAAAGTATTGGTCGAGTTCTCATAGGAACTTTTTTTACTTATGTGTTGTGAGCTTCCTCAGAACTCTTATGCTTCAGTACTTCGATGCATTTGACTTCGAAAGTATAATTGTTTGTGGATGTCGTTAGTGCTCTCTTGCATAGCATCATGTCTCCATGCATCTCCTCTATGTTAGCACGTATGTCGTTCATCTCATCTTCATGGGCTCTTCATACATCTTGTAGCTCACCCATCAAATCCTCCCGCATCCTAGCCATTTGGTCCCTTAAAGTCTCATGCAGTTGAAGCATCATGCCTCTAATAGTCGAATGGGTTATGATGTCCTCTTCGAGTCCATCAAACTTTTGGCCAAGATCCTATATTTGGGCCTCCGCGCCATTCATTGCCTCCACCCGAGCAAGGTGCGAATCAAATCCGTCTTGATCTCCTTGAACCTCCCATTTGTTTTGAATCTAGCTAGATCTCATTGCTTCTAACGAACTTACCCTTGTTGAGATGATTCCACATTAATGGCTTCAAACTCCATTACATGTTCTCTGAGGCTATAAGTCATACCTTCAAATCGAAATTCTGATACCAACTGTTATCTCAACTCACCTTACGGCTTTAGCGCTCTTCCTTGACACTAAAACAGTCTAACCCTCACAACTCTTGGACTTATAAGCACACAACAATCTTGGAAGAAGAATAGGGAGAAATATTAGAGAAAGAAACACTTCACTATGAAAGAGTGATTATAGCACGTGAATGCTTGGAACATTGAGGGGGAGGGACTTCTATTTATATTCCCCTCCAAGCCTAAGATATTCTAGAATAGTATAATTTATAGATAGTTTTACACCATTCTTTTATGTATATACCTAGCCCTAGATTCTTCTAGGTTATTCTTAACTTTTCCATGGACATTATCCTTCTAACATTCTCTAGACTGTGGTAAGAGACTTTTAGAGTTACTTGGGTTGCTCTCTTCTGTCTGGTCTTTTCTAGAATCTTTCATCCCATAGTTGTCTTGCAAATTTCTTTGGAATTGGCAGAGTGTGACATCTCGTTCAGATTCGCCACGCGATTGATGACTCTAATGGAGCCACCAGCTCACTGTCAGCCTCTCCGCCGACGATGAGTTCCTCTTCTTCTTCTGGCATCTCGTCGCACTCAATATCACTGTAGTCATAGCCATCCTCTGCTAAATCAAGTGAAAAACCATGAACTACGCCCTAGAATTGGGAAGGCATCGACGTGAGTGCGACAAGGCGATACATTCTCAATTCAAGAGACGTGAAACAGTTGTGATTGGAGTTAACTGGGAAGGAAAACAACGGGATTGCGACAATACTATCTCAATTAGAACCAACTGGGAAGGCGTCGAAGGGATTGCAAGCTAGCTAGGAAGGCACCGATGGGATTGCTGTGTTACACTATCGATACAGTCACGATTAGGGTTGGGATTGCAAAGCAGCCGTAACGAACAGGGATTGCAAAGCAGCCTCGATGAGTAGGGTCGAGATCGGTGTCCTGGCGAAACAAGCGCGATTAGAACTAACTGTGTAGGCTAAAGGGTCCGTTTGGGGCAGCTTGTGCGTTTCAGGATAAGCTGCTTATCCTGAAACGCGGCCCGCGGGAGGGGNAGTAAATTTAGGGTCCGTTTAGGGCAGCTTGTGCGTTTCAGGATAAGCTGCTTATCCTGAAACGCGGCCCGCGGGCCGGCCACAAGGGTCGGCCCGCGGTCTGCGTTTAGTGTAAAAACCCAAACGCAGTTTCGGATAAGCTGGCGAAAAGCGCGAACCAAACGGTATGACGGCGTTTTGAAAACGCCGCCCGCACTTATAAGCTGCCCCAAACGGAGGGGAGCTAGCGTCTCAACGAGAGCAACTACCTCTGCACATGCTTCAACACAGGTGAAGCTAGGTCTACCTCCTTTGGATCTGAAGCTCGATGGATCAGCCACGTATTTAGTTAGTCGTGTAGGATCGAGGCTGCCCTAATAGGGAAGAGACTTGAAGGATACTCATAGAGTTCGAGCTAAAGAGTGACCACACATGCCTTGCTTTACATTGGGTTACTCAACTCGTTGGTTCTTTCGATTGCTTCATCAGTGAATGAAATTCAAAAGGTGAGCGACATTTTGGCGAAGTTGAAGAAGATATATGCTAGAGATGAGAATCACACGAGAGTGTTTTAGATTCAACTTAAGATAGAGACAGTGGTTCAGGGTGATTTATTGATTCAGGAGTACTCTATAGACTGGAGCAGCCGTAGCAGGATCTTGATCACTTCTCACCTTTGTCGAGCTGTGACGATCCGGGGTGCAAGAAGGGAGAGATCTTTGCAAAGATGAGGACTATGCAGTTTCTGACTCATCTAAACTCGACCTTTGATCAGAGAAGATCGATTATCCTAGCCCAGACAAATATTTCTACATTAGATGAGGCCATTGATGCGATGATACAGGGAGAGCGTCGCGTGAAGCTGCACTCTGAGTGGAGTGGCTTTTCTGGTGCACAATCTACATTGACTGTTGCGAGCCGAGATACGCTAGGTATCTAGAGGGAGACTCGCAAGCGTTACAATTGTGGTGAAGTTGGTCATCTAAGTAGGTCGTGTCCTAAGAAACATAAGGAGAGAGAGACATGTAGATGTGGACAAGGTGAAGGTTATGGTCGTGGTCGTGGTCGTGGGGGTCAGAAAGGTGAAAGAGGGGGCTACAGGGTAAATCTGATGGTAGCAGAGGATGAGAGAGAGACATGTGTGCTCTTCACTAATGAGGATCATGAGTGTCTGGAGTTTTTGAAGATAAAGCATTTCAAATCCATCGACATCAAGGGATAACATTGCCACCTATGTTTGCTTCAACAAAAGTACTGGTGGCACACTTGCTCTTGCCTCTATTTCCACCACAAAATCTTCAGAACGGATCATAGATTTTGGTGTTTCTCGTCAGGTGATAGGTATTGCTGGAGAGTTCTCTTCATATAAAACATAGCCTGTTGTTGGTAAGAGTACAATGAAATATATCAATCATATGATTTTGTCCAATGTTTTACATACTTCTTTTCCAATAAATCTCTTATTCATTAGTGTCATTATTCTTCAGTTAAAATGTATTTTTTCTTTTGATATTCCTAAAATGTTCTTCTAAGAGAAAGGGACGGGTCGAACACTTGGGAATGGAACGTGGCATAGCGGTCTCTGATACTTGTACCGAGAGGGGATGGACTCATCTCTGGCATCCATGGTGAAAAGTGTTGCAGTAGGAGAACTCGGGAGGAATGTCGAGGATGTGTTACTGCTACATTACAGACGTATGAGACATTCTAGTCTTAGTTTTCTGAGTTGGATGTATCCATATATAAAAAGTAAAATAAGGAAAAATTGATTTGTGATGCATGTGAGTTTGGTAAGCTCACTATGAGCTCTTATATCAGTTCTTGGAATAAGTGTTATGGGGTGTTTGATTTGATATATTTTGATGTATGGGGACCTTGTCCTAGTTCAATGAATGATTATCGGTATTTTGTTACATTTATTGATTTTTTTTTCGTGTTACCTGAATATACTTGATGAAACAGAAGAGTGAGAAGTTGTTTGCTTTAAAAATTTTCATAAGGCAATCCAAATCCAATATGATGTAGTTGTGAAAACACTGAGATCTGATTATGAGACATAATATGTCAACAAAGTATTTGGAGACTAAATGTTAGCTCAAGGGATACAACACCAAACTACATGTCCATACACACCAGCATAGAATGGAGTAGCAGGGAGTAAGAATCGGCATCTTCTAGTGGTTGCCCGAAGCATGATGATGGCCATGAATGTCCCACCACACTTATGGGGGCAAGTTGTATTGACAGTACCTCAATTCAATAAGAGCATGCCCTCAAGAGTGTTGGAGTGGAAGTCTCCTTGTCAAATGTTGAAAGGAGACAATTATGAAATCCTTCAATTGAAGGTATTTGGATGTGTATGCTTTATGAAAGACAACAAACCATCTGTGGGGAAGTTGGATCATAGAACTATGAAATGTGTGTTTGTGGGTTAATCTACTACTCAGAAGGATTGTCTGTTGGACCCCGATTGAAATGAGAATTTTTTGTGAGTATGGATGTATCATCCAAAGAGTTTTAACCATACTACACTCTAGAGGTGAATTCACTCTTTGGTGGCTCAACCGACACTGAATATATGAGGCAAGAGAGAGTGAGTAGTAGTGGTGATGGAGTGGTACAAGTTGGAGCAATGTCATGTCCTGGAATGTTGGAAGAATCAACTAAGGAGACGAAAACTGAGGAGTTTGAACCCAGAGGTGGTGGCATTCAGGCTGATGGTGAGCTAAGGGTGTATACACGGAGGAAGAAGCAAACTAAGGGAACATATTTTGCATTTCCAACAAGTCCCTTGTCCTGGTCTTCCCCAACTATTGAGACACCTATACCATCAACCTTTGATTCAAAACTCCTAGGTTATATTGTTCCTTTTCTATCTACTCCTAACCCCCCAATGTTAAGGAGAACCTCCCGCAACAATGCAGAACATTCTCCTGATTGTTTTGGGTGGGAACTTGACATTGCTAACTTTGTTCTTATTCTAACATCTCACATTTGCATGGAGCATTCATTGCGTCATTGAACTCTGTCTCTATACCCAAGTGTTGGCATGTTGCTAAGGAGGATCCCAAGTAAAAAGCGGTGATGCACAAAGAGCTTTGGGCTCTTGATAAAAATCGAACATGGAAGATTGTACCACTACCAGCGGGAAAGAAAACAATTGGGTGCAAGTGGATTTTCACCGCGAAGCAAACTTGATAAGGGGAGGTGGAGATGTATAAAGCTCGACTAGTGGCAAAAGGGTACAGTCAGACGTGTGAAATTGACTACGAGGAAACCTTTGCACTAGTAGCAAATATGAGCACGACAGGCACACTAGTTTCTTTGGTAGTAAATGGTGGATGGAGGTCACTTCAACTTGATGTGAATAATATTTTTTTCTTGGGGAGCTATGAAAGAGGTATATATGGAGATACCACCAAGATTCAACGCATCACAGATAATAGGCAAGGTGTAGGCTTAAGAAGTCACTGTATGACTTAAATTAGTCTCCTCGAGTTTGGTTTGACAAGTTTAGAACGGAGATGGTTGACACATGATATCAGCAGATCAATACCGACCACAGAGTGTTTTTCGATGATATGAACTTCACACTACCATACTTGTATATGTAGCATAATTGTCACCGGTGATGATGACACGAAAATGGATCATTTGAAGTGAAGACTGAGGAATCAATTTGAGGTAAAGGATCTGGGGCAGCTCATATATTTTCCTTGGATTGAAGTGGCCCGTGGATCTGAGGGGATGTTTTATCCTAGAGAAAGTATGTATTAGATCTTCTCACAAAAACATGTATGCGGGGGCGTAAATCTGCAGTCTCTCCGATTGATCAGAAGGTCAAGCTGAGTGCAAGGCAGGAGAACCTATTAATTGTGAGAGGTATCAGAGATTTGTGGACCGTCAGATTTATCTATGTCACACTCGACCCGACATCTAATTGCAGTAAGTGTGGCGAGCCGCTACATGCCAAATCTAAGGTTCATATGGATGTAGTGTATCAGATCTTGAGATACCTGAATAGTGCACCAGGAAAGGGGTTGTTCTTTAAGAAGAATGGACACGTAGACATTGAAGGCTTTTGTGACTTACTGAGCAAGTTGTGCCGATGACAGGAGATCCACATTAGGATATTGCATGTTTGTAAGGGGCAACTTGGTCTCTTAGAAGAGCAAGAAACAGTTGACGGTAGCAAGGTCAACAACAGAGGCAGAGTACAGGGTCATGACATTAAGGGTTGCTGAGATGATGTCGTTGAGAGCTTTGTTGGTTGAAGTCAAGGTGGACTAAGGAGAACAAATGAAGTTGTGGTGCGACAACAAGTCAGCAATCAACATTGCCAACAACTCGATGCAACACGGTGTGAGATATGTAAATATAAAAGAATGTGGCTATGTATGATGTACACATAAAAATGTGTCAGCACAAATCTTAAAGAAGATGGGTGGCTCTAGAAGGAGATGTGGTTGATCGAGCATATCTTTTGACAATCATTTATAAATTAGTAGTAGCGAAGGAAACAGCTTACACGAATGATCAATAGAAAACGCCAAGAGAAAACTTAGTAGGGCAGTAATTAGCCTGCAGGACAATCGATGGGGAGTACTCTTTCGGACCATATATTAAGCGAACTAAGGCTTGTCAAACGATCGGCGACCCTCATTGATCGAATAGACCCTCAGCTTTATTATATGCAAATAATATTGTATTTACGAATAAGTTCCCCCTGAAATGTTAATAATAAGGGGGTAATATATAATTTTGTAATATTGAGACTTAAATCTATAAATAAGGATCTATATTATGAAAAAAATGACATTTTTATCTGTCTACTATTGCTCTCTCTCTCTCTCTCTCTTTCTCTCTCTCTTTCTCTCTCTTAAGTGATTCCTAATAGAAAGTTACATTCCTTAGGTGAAGTTCCCGGACATTCTTGGATTCACCATCATTTAAGGTACGGTGAGCATGGAAATATATTGTCAACAAGAAGATGAGCCTAACAACAACAATAGGGAGCTTCCAGCCAGAGGAACGAAGGAGAAACACCATGCACTTGGGAGTTCATAAAAGAATTTGTTCAACAAGGTCTGCTAGACTTAAGAACCCAACTCATCAACCAGATGCTGGACAGTTTGTAGAAGTCCTTAAGGCGGTCACTGCCCTAGCAGTCGCCCCATTTCTAGGAGGAGAACCGGCGCGACTAGAACTATTGGCCAACAATGGAAGGAGGGGGATCCACCTACAGGAGAAGTCCAATGATGGTCTATTCCAAGACAGCGTCGGATCCGCCCTCGTGGAGGAAAGGAATTGACTGATGCGGACCGAGGTATAAAAACTGTCGGAGAATGTTTTCTCTCTACAGGTCTCCGGAGTTAAACCCCTGGAGAAGTTCAAGATGTCAGACTTAGAAAGTATAAAGTATGATTGGATCCTAACAACTATCTCACATCGTTCGAGTCGTCCATATGTCTGTTAAAAATTTTTTATGCTCTTAAGTGAAAGTTTTTCTTCACGACGTTAAGATCGACCACATTGAGGTGGTTCGACAGATTGCTTGTTGGGATAATCACCTGTTTTGCAGAGTTCAGAAAACTTTGCCTATCGCAGTTCGCCAATGCCCTGAGGCCCAAGAAGAGCATCCGATCCTTGTGGCAGCTGAAGTAGGGGACCTACAATAGCTTATGATTGTTTATCACGTGTTTCTAGAGTGAAACGTTAGATTTCAAGGACATGAAGTCTAACATGGCTCAGGCCGCGCTGACGCAAGTAGAAGGTTGGAGAGGTTCAGTTTCGACCTAGAACTCGCAGAACCACAAAGCTTGGCCGAACTGTTGGAGATGACCAACAAATTCATCGTCGCTTATGAGAAAGTCCTCGAGCCGACCGAACAAAGACACCAGAAAGACCACCACAAGACAGCAGAGGACAACCCAGGCAAAGCGCGCAACCGTCAAACCGACCTCGCTACGAGGATCTCCTTGACAATCACTCCAGCCAACACTGAGAGAACTAGTGGCGACAACCCATGTCCTTGAACCACTGATTGTCATACCATCGAGAACACCCCCAATATAACTACGAGGTCCCCCGCAAAACCCCGCTCAGGGTATCCATGATAGAGATAGTGGACGTCATCCAAGATAAGGACTTCATTAGGAAGGTGATGCTGATGAGAGTTGGGGCTTTCCTTCGAGATAGCAGGAAGTACTGTAATTACAGACACGACACGGAAGAGTGCAGGCACCTGCGAAGCTTGATCGAGGAGCTGATAAATGAGGGAAACTTGACAAAATTCGTCGCCCCTGGAGCCGTGACCTAATGTCAAGGTAAGGCACTTATGGGAGGAGCTACTAATGGGCTCGTCAGCACCAACATCATTCACATTGCAGGGTACGTGTCTGTAATCTTCGGAGGAAGTGAGCCACCTAGGAGGGCAAGCGGGAAGCAGCATTAAACAGGGGAACTCTGCGCTGCCACGTTTGCCCCAAAGCCCAAGGATCATCCACCTATCTATCTCACTTATGAGGATCTCCCCCAAAAGGGAAACCCATAAAATGAATCCATTGTAATAACGATGATAATAATCAATTACCAGGTACGGAGTATCTCTCATTGATACGGAGAGTTCCGTGAATGTGCTATTCATACAGGTATTCGACAAGTTGGGCCTCACTATCAATCTGCTGACTGCGTCGGCTGGTCCGCTATATGAATTCTCGGGTGAGAGAAAAGCACTGGGAGTAATTCGGCTGGCCGCTGCTAAACACTTTCAGAGTTGTAGTCTCTACTCACCACATCTCTGTCAAGTTTTCTAGGATGGAGAAATTTTCACGATGATCTGGAGCAGTCCCAGGTCTGCTACCTGCAGGCTATAATCAACGTAGAGCATGATCCCCTAGACATCCAAGACTCGAGGGAAGGTGGCCTCGAGACCAGCAAAGCCACTCGCGAGGTCCCGACAGTCGAAGGAGAACTAGGTAGATTTTTTCTGATAAATGAAGCTTTTGATGCATATCACAGGGAATTGTTGATCTAAACCCTCTGAGAAAACATTGATGTTTTGGCATAGAGAACCACTGAGATGTCAGGCATGCTAATTGATTTCGTGTGTCGCAGGTTAAGTGTTGATCCATCAGCCTGACTCAAGAAGTAGAAGATCAGGAGTTCAACCATGATGCTTGCAGGACCCATCTGAGAGGAAGCGCGAAAACAGGAGGAGGTGGGTTTCATTCAGAAAGTATAATACCATAGCTAGGTTTCCTCCAATCTAGTGATGGTCTAGAAGACCAACGGAAAGTAGAGGATGTGCATGGACTTCACTAACCTGAACTTTGCTTGTCCAAAAGACTCTTATTCTATGACGATGATAAATAACCTGGTAGATTCGGCGGTCGACCACTCAATCTTGAGTTTTCTTGATGCATTTTCCAGTGCGTAAGTCATAATAGCGGAGATCGAGTTTGGAAGGATTTGAGCTGAAATAATGTCATAGCAGTTGAAGATGGAACGCGGCTCTTAACAAAATGGTAGCCAAATAACCATTTTAAAATGGTCCTTGTAGAAGACAAAGTCATGAGAGGATTCATCCACGACCCGTTCATGGCTGTTGATCTGTCGCAAGAGGATTGTGGGATCCAAATCGCAACGATCTTGGATCTCCTCTACGTCCGCCGTAAAAAAAACCGAAACCTCTGCTGCAGGAATCGAACTGAGCGACTCTTGGGAGCATTTTTGAACCATGGAGTCTAGTGTGTTGGACAGAAAATAAGATGGAAAGGATGACGAAACCTAGAGAAAAGAAGAAACGACAGCACAACTCGGGGGAAGAAGAGGAATGATGAAAGAAAAAGATTTTGTCTAGGGTTT
>JXCR01040905.1:192701-278177 GCA_002079205.1 Phalaenopsis hybrid cultivar
CCCCCCCCCCCACCTGTAAAATCAGATTTTATTTATATGGGATGACAATTTTACTTTTTCTCCTCTTGAAATATCACTTTGTCTTTTGTTGTCTTAGTATCCCTCACATTAGGCTTAGGGGGACAGTTTGCCTCCCTGAAAAAAGTGGTTGGTTCTACCTTTGCGGCCAATTATGTTTAGAGAAATAGAGCCCAAATATTTCCTACAGATAACTCTCGTCACTTGATAGCTTAAGAACTCTTGCATTCTCCTGAAGAGCAAATCTTTTTCTTGAGGTTGTTTTTTATTCTTTCTAGAAGCTCTATAAACTCTCGCACATTCTTGCTAGTTTGTCCTCTTCTCCATTCTTCCAGTCAGTTCTCCCCTATTTTTTCCCTGTAAGCTTTGCCACTGAATTAAAATGTTATATTGAATGTTTTGGGTGATTGGTATGTAAAAACTCCAATATTTTTATATTTTTGTGTTGGGGTTAAATAAATGTATGTAAATCTTCCTTTTTTCTTACTTCTAAGGTAGTGTTTTTTTCTTGTCTGTCAATTCTTTGTTGATTTGTGAACATTTTTCATTAAGTCTTTTTTTTTAGAATTTGAAGGATAATTCGTAAATGTGAAGAAGAAATTTCTTTTGAAGCAGTATTAGTGAGTACATACTTACCACAGAATTCTTTTGAATTTACATATCTAACATGATTTTTACATTTATACTAGTCAAATTTGTTGTGGTACTTCCTTCAGAGAAGACAAAAGAAAACAGGGAGAAGGGAAAACTAAATGTTCCTCTATATTTTCCTTTTTAACCAATCTTACAGGTATATATATGTATATATATACCCACTTCAATAGAACTCTCCTCGAGTGAATCAAGTTTTGTATTAGCATCATTAGGAGGATGACAGGAATACAACTCTGAAACATTGAAGGTGGAATAGATAAGCAAGTCAGGTGATAGATCTATGATGTAGGCATTATCATTAATACAGTTAATTACAACAAAAGGACCAACTTTTCGGGGCTCAGCTTGGAGTTTGTTCTTGGTGCAAACCGTTCCTTTCACATTCTAATCATAACAAGGTCACTCGGATCAAAAACCTTGTGATTTTTGTGACTATCGATTTGTTGTTTGTAGTTATTGTCTGAATCGATTAATTTGGATCAAACTTATTGGAGTAGACGAGTTGCATCTTCAGTCACGGAGGCAAAAATTTGTCTCTTACTCTTGGATAGTACAACATCTACCATATAATTGGGTACTTTTGTATACACAATGCTAAGAGCCTCTTTTCGGTGAAGCTATTAGTCTTTGAATTGTAAGCAAATTCTACTTGTCTTAAAATGCCATCCTATTGTTTCAGATGACCTTGCACAAGACACCTGAGCATATTACCAGTGATATGATTGGCAACATCAGTTTGCCAATGCGTTTGTGAAAGGTATGTGGAACTTAGTTGGTGACTGGTTCGTAAAAGTTTCCAAAGTTACCTCCAAAAACAACCATATTGGGAACGCCAAGAGTGATCATTACTGATGGGGAAAGTCACTTAAAATTATTGGCAAAATATGGAATTAAACATCGAACTGTCAATGCTCATCACCCACAAACCAGTGGTTTGACAAAAGTATCTAATCGTGAAATTGAAAGAATTGTGGAAAAAAACTGTGAATTTTAATAGAAATGATTGGTCTGATAGACTTGATTCTGTATTATGGGCTTATAGGACTACTTATAAAACTCCTATAAAAATTTCATCATATAGATTCATATTCGGAAAAGCTTGTCATTTACCCGTTCAGTTAGAACATAAAATTTTTTGGGCAATAAAAGAATTTAATTATAATTTAAAAGATGTTGGTGAGAAATGATTGTTGCAATTAAATAAGCTCCAAGGAAATTAGGAATGAATCTTATGAAAATGATAGAATTTATAAAGAAAAGATGAAATATTGGCATGATGAGAAAATTTTGAGAAAAGATTTCGAGCCTGAACAAAAAGTTTTGTTATATAATACTTGATTGAAATTATTTCTCAAAAAACTTAAGCCCAGTTGGATGGGGTCATTTATTGTGATAAAAGTTTATTCTTTTGGGGATGTGAATCTTAAAGATCCAAAAACTGAATGTATAATTAAAGTAAATGGACATAGATTAAAATCTTATATTGGTGAAAACATGTCTTCTCATAAAGAAATCTTGATGTAGGGTCAGTTTGAGTAAAACATTTAGATACGTCGGGTTTACGACGTTAAACCAAGAGCTGGGTGAGGGGCAACCCACTATAATTGGTGTGGATTGATTTATATTTTTTAGGGTTGTAGTATCGTGTATTATTAAAGTTAAAGAGGCATATAAAACAATATTTGATTATTTATACATGATTGAGACTTGAAAATTTTGACATAAGGCGAAACGGTGCTTACTAAGGCACTGACACCTATGCGACATTGCCCAGTAAAGCTGGCGCCTAGGCGCCAGAATCTGATGTCTAGGCGCCACAGTTTCTGGACTTGGAAAAAATCGCCTAAAGCAATTTTTGCCCATTCCTCTCTATTTAAACTACCCTATATTCATCCTCAATCACCAAAAGTTTGAAAATCAGGCCTTAGAGGAGAACTTAAGGAGTTTGAGTTCTTTAGTCCATTTACTTGCTTCCATGGAGAAAAGATAATGATAACGCAAATGGAGATAAGTTTTAGCTCTGAGTTTGGAAAAGATGACGAGCAAATTGGGAAAGATTGAAGAGGATCTATCATTTCTGCACAAAACATTGCACGAGATGTATCATCAATATGAGCACTTGGAGTGGTAGATGAAACTCCAATCCAATCACATGGTGTGCCATTAGGATTATCAGGTAACCATGTATAGCAAAAATAATTGGATTAATGAAAAGATAGCTATGGAATTCCTTCATGCTCCTTTCTTCCACACATTTGATCGCAGATATTTAATATCAGAGAAGGGGGATGAAAATGAAATCAAGAAGGGCTGTTGGAAGAATTCTAGTGTTTGTGTGCATGTTTGTGTCAACTTTAGTATTTAATGTATCATGCGCGATGTTCTTTAATATTTAAATGATTGTTTGTTTTTTTAGTTTCTGGTGTTGTATTCTGATTTGGTGTCTGTTGCACTGTCACTTAAAGTTTATTAATGAAATTATGTTTATGAAAGTCATGTGTTAGAATGGTGGAATCAATCTTGGATTGAAAATTATGATTGAATAATTGGAAGTTAGAAGAATTTGGAGAGACTATAAATATGAGGTTTGATTTAATAAGAGATTTTGGTTTAGAAGCCTTAAACATGATGTGTTACGCATTAAAAATCAAACCATAAGAAATTTTGGGTTTGGCACTTAAGCACCAGACTTCGACACAGCAGGGAGCCTAGGCACCAAAACTAGTTCCTATGCGCCGATTCAACTGAACCGGCCGAAACATCTTTATTTTGTTATTTAAACTGAGCCCACACCATTTTTGATGCCTAAGCTCCATCTTCTTCTTCCTTTTCATGAAAACCGGTCCTAGGGTTCCCCTTTGTCTCAAATCTTCAAGCTTTTGGACTTCTTACCACATGATTTCATCTTCTTGGGGATAGATCTTCATTTTGGCATAGTTATTTTGTGATTTCATCATGGACTTTCTCACACCTAGAGTGGAGGCCAAAATGGCAAATTTTTGGATTATGTGGTGAAAAATCAATGGATCTAAGCCCCATTTACTTAAGAGAATTTGTAGGAAGCCATTAATCCTATTTTTATAATATTTTTTGGAAATTTTCTGAATTTTTAGATGGCTCCTTGGACAAAGTGAGAAAAGGGAAAATAAGTTTTTGACCATGCAAAGTTTGTGAATATCAAAGCACAAATTTGTTACAACGAATTAGCATGGTCAAGGAAATTCATTACGGAGCGAAGCTTTTACAGACCCGGTGGTGCCATTAAGAATGTGATCGTAGCTAGGCACTGGGAGAACTTCTGTTATTTCAATTAAGTAGCTGTCATTTATGTGGTACAAGAATTTTATGCTAATTTTCCTAAAGCTTCTAGTGATGAGATATTTGTTTAAGGAAGAGATGTTGAGTTTACTTCTGAGTGGATAAATGAAGTGTATGGTTTGCCTCCTGCTACAGATTGCTTCTATTTTGAGTATACACCATCTGAAGTAAAGTTAGACTAGATTATTGTATATCTGACTAATGGACGTGGAGCCTGGAAGATCTGAAATGATCATAAGGTAAATTTTTCTTCTTCCATAATCAATGCCACTTCAAAGGCCTGACATTATTTTATTTCAGCCTGCCTCCTTCTTTCTAACCATTTCAGTGAGGTGACACGTGAAAGATTCATATTGAATTATTGCATCCAAGAAATGAAACATATTGATGTTTACTCTCTTATTTTTAAGATTGTTAATGCTTATGTCAGAGCTAGTACTGCTGTAGGTTTAGGTTTTTCTTCTTTGATTTTATTATTTGCAAAGACTCTGGAGTAAATTTTGCTGCTTGGGAAGAGTAGTTAAAGCCACTTAAACCTATTAAGAAGGATAACATTGATTTTACGGACGATCTAGAGGTAGAGCTCCTGATGCACCATCTACTTCTCGACCTTCTATTTCTAGATCTTATAGTTCTACTACTACTGAGCCTCCACCTAGTTTATGGGATATGTTGAATGAGAGATACTTGGAACACCAATCAGAAATGTTTATGATACATAGCAGAATGCAATATTTGGATATCAAATTCGATCATATGACAAAATATGTTCAAAGAAAGAGTGATTATGATGCGACATGACGAGGTATTACTGAAATTTTTGAAAGGGAGATCATTCAGTTGAGTTTCCTACATGCCCTTGATTTTCTTCATATGAGCCCAAAAAATCCATGAATGAAGATATATCCTTTCATGATGATGATGATGATGATGATTATATTAAACTTACTTTTCTGAAGTAGATGTAATTTTTAGCGTCTTCTTATTGCATATTTTTTATGTATGCTTTATGTAGACTGGCTTTATGTACTTTTATTTTTTCTATTGTATTTGCTTTTGTTTATCTAGTTAGCTTGTGTGTTAGAGTAGTCGTTTACATTGCAATTTTTCATGATCTACATGTTTTAATTTATATTTTCTACTGCTCAGCCAATATTTTTATTAATTGTACCTGTATTATTCCATGTGAATAACTTTAAATTTCTCTCACTTCATGCTTAATATGCACAAAAATGTTTTAAATTTTTTTTAAATTTCAAGTTTGAGGGAAGGGATTAAAACTTGTTTAAGAAAAAAAAAACTAGACTTTATTTGTCCTCGATAAACTATATTTTTAAATTATTTTAACATAGTCTGTGATATGTTGTGTTAACTTTAGAAGACTATATTTTTGTTCCTATAATGTTATAATAGTATTAAGTAAAATTTTCATGTAGTAAGGGGTAGTTCAAAAGTTAAGGTGTTTGATATAAAGTTAGGATTATGCTTTTATTATTCAGAGTAGAGAACTCATATTTTTGAAATGCTATGAAATCTTAGATATACACTTCAAAATAAATCGGAGACTCTATGAAAAATCATTTTTAAACTAATACACATTATTAAGTGAAGAAATGTGATATGTTTTTAACTTTAAGAAGAGGATAGTGAAGTTCAAAAACATTAAAGGTCATTCAGATATAGTAATCCTCAGATGAAAAGAAAAGAAAAAAAAGTAAGAAATAAAAAGATCATGAAAGAAAAAGAAAATAAAAAGAAAAACATGTGAGGAGAAGCTTGAGGAAATATCTTATAAAAAATTGGCTTCACTTGAATCAACTTAAAGGAAGAGATTTAATTACATTTCTAAGCTTATTTACAACTTTAAAGTACTAATATCTTTACTAGTAAAGTTCTCATAAAATTTTATTCTTTTACTTTTTTTGAGACTTCTAAGTATGACAAATTATAATTATTTTTGAAATAAATAGACTAGTCAAAATTCCTAGACTTCATTATTGAATATTCATATACTTTCGTTCTAACCTAAGTTATTAAAAATTTCTTTTAAGTTCTACTATCACATTTTTAGAATAAGAACTATAAGAATCCTTAAGTGACACTCACTATCACATATTATAATGTTTTATTTAGTAAAAGAGTTACTTAAGAATAAGTAAACAATTAAGTTTGACGGAATTGATGCACCTTAAAATTACTTATTTTTTATGCACAGTTTGTACCTATTTTTGAGGATATTATCCTTTAATGAAAGGTTTTTTTTTTGTGTTTTTGGTTGCAGGTGCAAGAAAAGTGTTTAAGAGCAAAATTACATTAAAAAGGAGCAAAATGGGCCAAATCAAGTTTATTGCTAAAAATAATCGAGTTGGGGCATATGCACCAGAATTTGGTGCATAGACGTCAGATGGAAATCGAGGCTGGCGCTTAAGCGTGACAGTTTGACACGTAGGCACCATAAACAGTTACTCATATATTCATTGAATTTGAACAAAATTTGAAAAGTTGTTTTAAGCAAACCTTGATGATTTTTTAAGCTCTATATATTGGGATTAATTCTGGATGAAATAGAGATGTTTAATTTTAGTTATTTTCAAATCTTTGCATTTACTTTTAATTTGCACTTGTAGAAATTAGAAAACATTATTTCAGACCTGAATTACTGTCGTATTTCCCTAGAATTTATTCCATTATTTAAAGTAAAGGTTTCTCTTATTCACATACATAAAATTACCGCTTTCCCCGTGGGATCGATATTGAGGCTTTTAAAGAAAACTTTATAATACTTAAAATAGTACATATACTTGCGTAGAACCACTACTGTGAAAATTATTACTTTAATTTTTATAACATTACATTTGTCACACTAGCCGCTAAATATAAATTGGATTAAGTTTTTTATCATAGCCTGGAATATAAATACTTTCGTAATTGAGAGTCCTACCACCGCCCCAAACGGGTCGTAGTGTTGTGAACCTCTATGGTGATTGTTATTTCATATTTATTTGATTCATTTTACCCCATTATGTTATGCACATGTGCTTATTATGTTTCCTTAAGTAATTCTTTATTTAAGCTCTTATAATTAGAAAAATTAAGTACAGATAAGAATTATTCATTATAAAGTTACCTTGGAGTATACTAATTAAAGGAATTATTAAACCATTAGAAAATTTTTGAGTTTTACATAGATCTAATAATACTAATTGATTTACTTAGATTAATAGATCTTTTAAATTTAAAAAACCATATAATATAAACGTAGTTGACCAAAAATCTAATTTAATTAATTAAGTAAAATTCAAATGTCATATCCATCAATACATATAACTTAAAATTAGTTATCATTTAAATTATAAAACTAAAAATATATATTGAGAAAATAGAATCGATTTAAGTATAGAAGATTTGGTATTTAAAATCATTAACATACTTATTCAAAAATATATATCCTTAAAAGAAAAAAATAGTGAAAAATGAATAAAAAGCACATGGTGCATGAAAGAAAAAACTCTAAATGAAGAGCTTGATATATGATAAAACTTGAGAACAATTCTATACAAAAAAAATTGGTAAATATAATTTTCTTAAACTTAAACTATTCAAAATCTCATGGATATTAAAAGTATTGAACTTAAATTTTAAAAATCTAAATTACGCTTATATGATTGATAAGTTAAAATTTTATAAACTTATTAATTAAATAATTTTAGACAATTTTACACTACACACTTTGGGCAACTTGAATCGGAAGAATATTAAAATTATGTAAAAAAATATGATATTACTAGTACATATGGATTCATGAACTTCTTAAGGTTTAATTGAACTTTAATTTCTATACTCATTAAGTAATTTATTTGAGAGTAACCTTAACCTAATTTGCTACTTAATTTCTTAGATTGTAAGACTTGGATCAATAAATTACATGAAGACCTATAATGTTTGAGTATGGGAGAATTGTTGATTGAGAAAAAAACTAAAAAATTTTTTTTTTTGCATAATTATGTATTTATGTGCATGTTTGTGCCTAAGAGAAAAATCATGAAAAAATGGTTAAGTTTATTGAAGCCCTGAAGCGTTAGGTACTATAGTCATGATGCCAAACTTGGAGTCCTAAAGTGAATATTTCCCTAAGAGCTCGATGCTTGCACCGGGTGATCGACGTCTTAGTGATAGTTCCAACACCCAATATCAGTGCCATGACACCATGCTAATCCAAATGGATGAGACAAATCCAACATCATAGCGCTACCAAATCGAGCATTAGTCTCATGAATCAAAAGACAGAGAAGAACAAGCTGGGGTGCCAAAAACGCAAACACATAATGCCACCACCTAATGCCATAAGGTTAAATTTGAGTGCTCTAATGCCTACTGCAGCATCGCACTGTAACAACCTGATAAGACAATTATTAAATGCAAAATTTAATTTTTTTGGAGGGGGAAATGATTATAAGTGCGCGCACTATTAAAAGAGAGTGATAGAGAGTCTATGGGAGGATTTGATAAGTCTTTCAGTGAGTTTATAAATTCAGTGCACATTGTGAAGAACTCTTAGTTTGAGAGTTTGTGTTAATGCTTGTGTTGGTGAAGCAAGGCGAATAATCTAGTGGAAAGCTTGGAGATTTTTTCAATCACCAGTTTTTATCATTTAATTTCTATTATTTTCTTGATTATTACTTTGTAAATGCACTTTCATACTATAGAATGGATATATGTGTGATGTTTTACTACATTCCTATGTTAGACTAAACTCTCTAATTATTATGGATCTCTTTGTTTAATAAATTTAATGTTAAATTTATGTCTAAAATGATAAACTTTTCCAATTTCATTTGTGAATTTTTAATTTCATTTAATATTAAGTAGTGGACATACAAATGTTTTAAAAGTTGTGTGAGTTTGAGATAGTGATAGTTTTTATTTGTACAAGAAATTTCATAACATAAATTTATGGAAATAGAGATGTTCTCCTTTGAAATTGACAAGAAATAGAGAAACGTGCATATTTCATTTTTGAAATACTTATGAGCTTAGACACATTGACTTGAAATTTTGGGAATGAGTATTTTTCTTGCTATCGAGAGAAGCCTAAAACTATTGTTGCTCTTGATTTATGACTTGTATTATTTAAACCTAATATATCACATTGATTTTATAAATGAGAAATCCTTATGAAGTTTCACTTCCATTTGAAATCCTTTGAAAAGTAAAAACAAAACAATAACCTTTTAAAAAAAATTTTCATTTCTTTGAATAAAATTAGGGTTTGTAAAACTAGAGCATTTGACTTTAACTTTCTATCTCCTCATTTTCTTATGGGACGATTTTAGACTCATTTCCATTACATTAATTATACGATACATGCATTTGCATGAGCTCGTGCAAGATCAGATTAATATCTACCACCTAAACTTTAATAATTATACTAATAAAAATGAATTCTTAAAAGCACACAAGAGATATCACTTTTAAAAACTTTTTAAAAGTGATACACTTCTTTATATGCACTAGAAGTTATTATAAATGTAAATATCAAAATTTAAGTGTTTGATATGAAAATGCATAAAAATTGTGTGGTACATATTTAAAATTTTAAATTCATTTTTAGCATTAAACTTAATTAAAAAATTGTTAATATTTTAAATATCATTCTCTTTAATTTTTCTCTCTCAAGCCATTTAGTTGTTAAATTTTTGTTCTTAGAGTCTTTGTACTCAATCAAATAAGACTTTATATTGTTGTAAATTAACTCATGTCTACATACAAAGGAGTTCCAAGTTTCTAAATTTTAGGATATAAAAAATATTTTTAGTAGCAAATGTTTTAGGGAGAAATAGATAATTTAAAAAATAGAATGACAATGAAGAATAGTTGAAATAAACCAAGAACTGAGCTGTGTGAATATGCTCATGCATACGATACTATGTAAATTCCTCTGTGGTATTGGGAAGAGTAAAGAAGAGTAAAGTCTATAAGTTGCTCCTGTGATTCGGATTCCCAAAGGGAGGGTGATGAATTCGACAACAAGGTGGACAGTTGGAGAAGAAACCTTGGCTTGCACACATGGAAAGGAAGGAAGAGGCTGCTAAGTTGCCAAAGGGGGAGGAGATGGGAAGATCGTGTTGTGGGAAGCCCTTCTATGTGGCTTAACTCATCTTAGACTTAACCTAAACCCTAAGTTTAACCTAAATTAGGCCTAATCCAACCTTTAGGTCTAACTCATCTTAGCCCTAACCCATCTCCTAGGTCTAACCACAATCCAAGGGATCGGTGCGTTAATCTCTTATCAACCGATTGATTTTCTCCTTTCTTCCTCTGCATCATCCCAAAAGCTTGCGCTTGCTTTCTTGAAATCGCTATTTTATGAGAATTTAGTTAGGATTTCTTACCTTAATCAGGTTTTTGTAGTTTTATGTCTTTTAAGCTCGCATATGATTAGCTTAGCATGCTGTTGCTTGCTTGTGAATGTTTGATTTCAAATTTCCTGTTCTTCTATGCGTTGTTTTACTAATCATCTATATTCAAATGAGTGAAAAAAAATCTTTTTGGAAGGCTATATTAATTGCTCCATTTTTTCATTGTTCGATTGATTGGCGTCAATGCTACTAATTCGCGTTATTGACCTTTTTTCTTGCTCATCAGTACCGGGTTTGTCAGGAGATTGTTTACCTGGGCTTAACAAGAAGGAAGCCTTACTACTTAAGTTGATCTTTGGCGTTGAATGGGGTATTTTGATAATGTAAGTACTGAGTAACTATCCTTCATTTTTTTTTAATGATGCAATACTTTGCTGCTACAAGCTTCATTGCTCCTTACTGGGAACTACTGTAAAAAAAAAAAAAGAAAAAAAAAAAAAAAGAGAGAGAAGAATCAGATTCACTCACGAATAGAAAATGCCTCATTTTTTTTTGTCATAGCTAAGTTCATTTCAATGAGCATCAATTTCATGCCCGTAATGCTTCCTGTATTTGGAAATTGTTCATTTGGCAAACAATTTTTTTTGTTGCAATGCAGTGGTTTGAGAAACGTCAGGAGGCAGCCTTTGCTGATGGTATGATCTTATTGGTCATATTCCATGGAGTTCTTTTAATTTTTTAGCATACTGTATAACATTGTCTTGTTTATCTCTCTTCTGTCTCTGTTTGTGTTTGTATTTATGATTCAGATGTAATGTACTTCTGCAGTCTTTAACTGATCACAATCTTTTCCAAGGGATAGAATCACTGTTGATCATCTCTGGAATGTTCATGCAGGTNCATTTACATACATAACACTAGATTTTTATGCATGTACATAGCTAACACCTAAACTTCAATTTTTACATATATGCGACTTTACCTTTGTATGAAAAAGTGTATTTCACCTTTAAATAGTTAAAATAGTGGTATTTCTTTGTGTGCTATGAATGATTTGGGTGGTATAAATGTAAAGAGTAAAGTTTAGGTGTTAGATATGTAAATTTATAAGATTTGTTGGTATTTATGTAAATGCCCCCTCGTAAATTTAATGGATACAAAATTCAACGATCAAATTAGAATATTCCTCTTTAGAGTAATGTGTGAAAAAGAATTATTTTGTAAAAGGTTTATAACCTATTTAATTCCATAACACAATAATTAGGTATTGCGTGTAATTCTATTTATTTGATATCAGAGCGTCCACTCTCCTTTGCAGCTCCCTGTCATGTGCTAAATTATCCCAAGTCATCCGTGCGGCTTTAGCGCCCTTCTTTGCACTAAATCTGGCTAACCTTCACAAGTCTTGGACTTGTAAGCACACAACACTCTTGGAAGAATAATAGGGAGAAGTATTGGAGAAAAGAACACTTCACTAAGAAAGGGTGATTACAACACTTGAATGCTTGGAACCTTGGATGGATCCAAATGAGGGGCAGGGACTCTTATTTATAGTCCTCCCCTCCAAGCCTAAGAGAATATTCTAGAATAGTATAGTTTCTAAATAGTTCTACATCATTCTTTTATGTATATACATAGCCCTAGGTCCTTCTAGGTTATTCTTGAGTTCTCCATGGATCTTTTCCTTCTAACATTCTTTAGAATGTGTGGAGTCTTCCAGAGTTACTGAAGTTGCTCTCCTCCATCTGGTCTTTTCTAGAATCTTCCATCTCTTGGTTGTCTTGCAAATTTTTTTGGAGATTGCAGAGTATGACACTCTTTCCCACTTAAACTCGCAATGCCCTCATTGCATCATTCTCTTGATATTGTTAGATGTTTTCTTTAAATTGTTTTGGTCTTTCTTTTTGCTCCCAGCTAGCTTCACTATCAGACAATCATCTCTACATGATGAGATACTCCTTGTTGTTTGGCATCCCTCGTACCTTTTCTGCCATTATTTCTTCAACTTCTCTATCAAAGGAGGCGATTACGATTGTAGGTGCTCTCTTTGAAATCCCTCTTAACGGGTCTTCCATTTCTTCATGATAGGGCTTCAGCATGCTTACATGAAAGACTGGATATATCTTTAGTTTTGGTGGAAGATTGAGTTTGTAGGAGACTTTTACCACTTTCTTCATTACCTTGAATGACCCTTCATATCTTCAAATCAATCATTTATGTACCTTTCGAAATGTTTTGAATTGTTGGGTAGAAGTTTTACAAGGACTAGATCTCCTTTAAACTCGATATGCTTCCACTTTTTGTCTGCCTACTTCTTCATCCTCCTTGTTGCTTTGTGTAATATTGCTCGAGCTAGCTCACTTTGGTCACTTCAGGACTTGGCAAACTTGAAGGCTATTGGACTTTTTCCTTTATAGTTGGTTGTATAGGAGAGGGGAGTCATGGGTTGTTGTCCTATGATTATCTCGAAAGGACTCCTGTTGATGGCTTCACTTGTTTTTAAATTGAGGGAGAATTGCGTCACATCCAGCAATTTGGCCCAATTTTGTTGATTTGCACTCACATAGTGACGCAAATATAGATATAAAAGGGCATTGATTCTCTCGGTTTGCCATCACTTTGAGGATGAAAGCTAGTAGAAAAGTTTAGGTCGGACCCTAAAAATTTGAATAGTTTGGTTTAAAATCTGTTAGTGAAGTGAGGATCTCGATCGCTGATAATGTTTTTTGGTATTCCCCATAGCTTTACTATGTTGTCGAGAAAGAGCCTTGCAGCCTCTTCGGCAGTACAGTCGATGGGAGTAGCAATGAATATTGCATATTTGTTGAACCTATCCACCACGACCAGGATGCTTCCAAATTCATCTAACTTCTTTTGTTGTTGAACGACAAATTTGTCTTGTTGGCAAACAAGACGAGTGCGAACATATTCTTCTATCCCATCATTTTCCCTGGCCAATAATAATTTGCTTTTAGAACTGTTAGGGTTCGATTCATACCTGGATGTCATGCCCATAAAGAGGCTTGGCATTCTTTGATTAGCTCCTTTCTTAAGTTGCCCCTCCTTGGTACGCGGATGCATTGGCCTTTAGTATAGATGATATCTTCACCTATCCAGAACTTTCTAGTTTTTCCTTCACCAAAGCAATAACAGTTTGGGCTTGTGGATCAGAGTTCAACCCTTTTTTCATTCTGCTTATGAGGGAGCTAGAGATTTACAAAATGCTTGCCAGTTCTTTTTTTCGGCTTAGTGCGTCTACTATTACATTGGTCTTTCCTGGCTTATACTCCAATATGTAATCAAATTCCGCCACAAAATCATGTTATCTTACCTGCTTGGGACTTAGCTTTTTTTGGGTTTGAAAGTAACTGGTGGCAATATTATCTATCATGAACCTGAATTTGGAGCCGGAAAGGTAATGTCTCCATACTCGAAGGCAATGTATGATGGTCATCATCTCCTTTTCCTGGACTGTGTAGTGACGCTCCGCCTTATTAAGTTTCCGACTTTCATAGGCAATTCGGTGTCTGTCTTGCACGAGTACTTCTGTAGCAAAGTCAGAAGCATCAGTATGCACTTCATATACCTTTGTATGATCAGGAAGGCTAAGTACGGGCTCTTCACTAATTTCCTTATTGAGGTCTTCAAATGCTTCATGGCACCTGGTATTCCATTCCCATGATTTATTCTTCTTGAGTAGGTTCGTTAGTGGAGTAGCTCTTGCAGAATAATCATTTATGAATCGCCGATAGTAGTTTACAAGCCCCAGAGAGGATCTTAGCTCATATACATTGGTAAGGTACTCCCAATCTTGGATTGCTTTGATATTGCTTTCTTTCATCATATGCTTTCCTTTATCTTATGCCCTAAGAATATCACTTTTTGTTTGGCAAATATGTACTTTTCTTTCTTATTTTCTCTTAGAACTTTGAACACTTATCGGAGATGTCTCAAGTGATATTGGAATGTGTTGCTATAAACCACTGTCATCCAAGTAGACAACAACAAACTGATTCAAGTATTGTTGGAATAATTTGTTCATCAAGGTGCATAATGTAGCATGAGCATTAGCCCAAAAGGCAGGAGAACCTATTAATTGTGAGAGGTACCAGAGATTTGTGGGCCGTCAGATTTATCTGTACCACACTCGACCCGACATCTATTTGCAGTAAGTGTGGTGAGCCGCTACATGCATAATCTAAGAGCCAAATGGATGTATTGTATCAGATCTTGAGATACCTGAATAGTGCACCAGGAAAGGGGTTGATCTTTAAGAAGAATGGACACGTAGACATTGAAGGCTTTTGTGACTTACTGAGCAAGTTATGCCGATGACAGGAGATCCACATTAGGATATTGCATGTCTGTAAGGGGCAACTTAGTCTCTTAGAAGAGCAAGAAATAGTCAGCGGCAGCAAGGTCAACAACAGAGGCAGGATACAGGGCCATGGCATTAAGGGTTGCTGAGATGATGTCTTTGAGAGCTTTGTTGGTTGAATTCAAGGTGGACTAAGGAGCACAAATGAAGTTGTGGTGCGACAACAAGTCAGCAATCAACATTGCCAACAACTCGATGCAACACGATATGAGATATGTAAATATATAAGAATGTGGCTATGTATGATGTACACATAAAAATGTGTCCGCACAAATCTTAAAGAAGATGGGTGGCTCTAGAAGGAGATGTGGTTGATCGAGCATAGCTTTTGACGATCATTTCTAGATGAGTAGTAGCGAAGGAAACATCTTACCCGAATGATCGATAGAAAACGCCAAGAGAAAACTTCGTAGGGCAGTAATTAGCCTGCAGGACGATCGATGGGAGTACTCTTTCGGACCATATATCGAGCGAACTAAGGCTTATCAAACGATCGGCGACCCTCATTGATCGAATGGACCCTCAGCTTTATTATATGCAAATAACCTTGTATTTACGAATAAGTTCCCCCTGAAATGTTAATAATGAGGGGGGTAATATATACTTTTGTAATATTGAGACTTAGATCTATAAATAAGGATCCATATTATGAAAAAAATGACATTTTTATCTGTCTACTATTGCTCTCTCTCTCTCTCTCTCTTTTTCTCTCTCTTTCTCTCTCTTAAGTGATTCCTAATAGAAAGTTACATTCCTTGGATGAAGTTCCCGGACATTCTTGGATTCACCGTCATTTAAGGTATGGTAAGCATGGAAACATATTGTCAACAAGAAGATGAGCCTAAAAACAACAATAGGGAGCGTCCAGCTAGAGGGACGAAGGAGAAACACCATGCACCCGGGAGTTCATGAAAGAATTTGTTCAACAAGGTCTGCTAGACTTAAGAACCCAACTCATCAACCAGATGTCTGGACAGTTTGCAGAAGTCCTTAAGGCAGTCACTGCCCTAGCAGTCGCCCCATTTCTAGGAGGAGAATCGGTGCGACTAGAACTATCGGTCAACAATGGAAGGAGGGGGATCCACCTACAGGAGAAGCCCGATGACAGTCTATACCAAGACAGCGCCGGATCCGCCCTCGTGGAGGAGAGGAATCGACTGATGCGGGTCGAGGTATGAAAACTGTCGGAGAATGCTTTCTCTCTACAGGTCTCCGGAGTTAAACCCCTGGAGAAGTTCAAGATGTCAGACTTGGAAAGTATAAAGTAGGATTGGATCCTAACAACTATCTCACATCGTTCGAGTCGTTCATATGTCTGTTAAAAATTTCTGATGCTCTTAAGTAAAAGTTTTTCTTCACGACGTTGAGATCGACCACATTGAGGTGGTTCGACAGATTGCCTGTTGGGATAATCACCTGTTTTGCGGAGTTCAGAAAAATTTTCCTATCGCAGTTCGCCAGTGCCCTAAGGCCCAAGAAGAGTGTCTGATCCTTCTGGCAGCTGAAGTAGGGGACCAACAATAGCTTATGATTGTTTATCACGTGTTTCTAGAGTGAAAAGTTAGATGTCAAGGACATGAAGTCTGACATGGCTCAAATCGCGCTGACTCAAGTAGAAGGTTGGAGAGGTTTCGTTTCAACCCGAACTTGCAGAATTGGAGATGACCAACAGATTCATCGTCTCTTATGAGAAAGTCCTCGAGCCGGTCGAACAATGACACCAGAAAAGATCACCACAATACAACAGAGGACAACACAGGCAAAGCGCGCAACCGTCAAACCGACCTCGCTACGAGGATCTCCTTGACAATCACTCCAGGCAACGCCGAGAGAACTAGTGGTGACAACCCATGTCCTTGAACCACTGGTTGTCATACCATCTGGAACACCCCCAATATAACTACAAGGTCCCCCGCAAAACCCCGCTCAGGGTATCCATGATAGAGATAGTGGACGTCATCCAAGATAAGGACTTCATTAGGAAGGTGGCACTGATGAGAGTTGGGGCTTTCCTTCGAGATAGCAGGAAGTACTGTAAGTACCACAAAGATTAAGGACACGACATGGAAGAGTGCAGGCACCTGTGAAGCTTGATCGAGGAGCTGATAAATGAGGGAAATTTGAAAAAATTCGTCGTCTATGGAGCCGCGACCTAATGTCAAGGTAAGGCACTTATGGGAGGAGCGACTAATGGGCTCGTTGGCACCAACATCATTCACATTGCAGGGTACGTGTCCGTAATCTTCGGAGGAAGTGATCCACCCAGGAGGGCAAGCGAGAAGCGGCATTAAACAGGGGAAATCTGTGCTGCCACGTTTGCCCTGAAGCCCAAGGATCATCCACATATCTATTTCACTTATGAGGATCTTCCCCCAAAAGGGAAACCCATAAAATGAATCCATTGTAATAACGATGATAATAATCAATTACCAGGTAGGGAGTATCTCTCAGTGATAAGGAGAGTTCCCTGAATGTGTTATTCATACAAGTATTCGACCAGCTGGGCCTCACTGTCAATCTGCTGACTGCGTCTGTTGGTCCGCTATATGAATTCTCGGGTGAGAGAAAAGCACTGGGAGTAATTCGGCCGACCGCTGCTGAACACTTTTAGAGTTGTCTCTACTCACCACATCTCTGTCAAGTTTTCTGGGATGGAGAAATCTTCACGATGACCTGGAGCAGTCTCAGGTCGGCTACCTGCAGGCTATAATCAACGTAGAGCATGATCCCCTAGACATCCAAGACGCGAGGGAAGGTGGCCTCGAGACCAGCAAAGCCACTCGCGAGGTCCCGACAGTCGAAGGAGAACTAGGTAGATGTTTTCTGATAAATGAAGCTTTTGATGCATATCACAAGCAATTATTGATCCAAACCCTCTGAGAAAACATTGATGTTTTCGCATAGAGAACCACTAGGATGTCAGGCATGCTAATTGATTTCGTGTGTCACAGTTTGAGTGTTGATCCATCAGCCTGACTCATGAAGTAGAAGATCAGGAGTTCAACCATGATACTTGCAGGACCCATCCGAGAGGAAGCGCGAAAATAGGAGGTGGGGTTCATTCAGGAAGTACAATACAATAGCTAGGTTTCCTCCAACCTAATGATGGTCCAGAAGACCAACGGAAAGTAGAGGATGTGCATGGACTTCACTAACCTGAACTTTGCTTGTCCAAAAGACTCTTATTCTCTGACGATGATAAATAACCTGGTAGATTCGGCGGTCAACCACCCAGTCTTGAGTTTTCTTGATGCATTTTCCAGTACATAAGTCATAATAGCGGCGATCGAGTTTGGAAGGATTTGAGCTGAAATAATGTCATAGCAGTTGAAGATGGAACGCGGCTCTTGACAAAATGGTAGCCGAATAACCATCTTAAAATGGTCCTTGTAGAAGACAAAGTCATGAGAGGATTCATCCACGACCCGTTCATAGCTGCCGGTCTGTCGCAAGAGAATTGTGGGATCCAAAACACAACGATCTTGGATCCCCTCTACGTCCGCCGTAGAAAAAACCAAAATCTCTGCTGCAGGAATCGAACTGAGCGACTCCTGGGAACATTTTCGAACCATGGAGTCTAGTGCGTTGGGTAGAAAAGAAGATGGAAAGGATGACGAAACCTAGAGAAAAGAAGAAACGACAGCACAACTCGGGGGAAGAAGAGGAATGANAAAAAAAACCGAAACCTCTGCTGCAGGAATCGAACTGAGCGACTCTTGGGAGCATTTTTGAACCATGGAGTCTAGTGTGTTGGACAGAAAATAAGATGGAAAGGATGACGAAACCTAGAGAAAAGAAGAAACGACAGCACAACTCGGGGGAAGAAGAGGAATGATGAAAGAAAAAGATTTTGTCTAGGGTTTAGTCAAAATCTTTTTCTTTCCTAAACCCTAAACATATATATATGCAGGATAGGATACTTGGGAAGTCGAAACGTCGCCGATGTGACTGATGCAACAGGACTACATGTCATCCAGGTAATCATTACACGAAATTGAAAGATATTTTGTTTTATTTCATTTCTTATTTATTTACAAAAAGAGGGGGAACCTCGATTACATCTGAGTAAGAAAAAATCGGACTAGACGATCGTTATCAGCTTTGCCTGAGACAAACTCTCAACGAAGAAGTCGTCATACATAAACTTGTTGCCCAACCTGAAAAGGTCATTCTGGTTGTCCCTAGGCTGAGCGGCGAGGGCTTCTGTAACGGCCGACAACTTTGAACTTAAACACATAACTTCCCTCAAAAAGCCGCGACCTCCTCGTGCAGTCCAATGACTTCCCTCTCCACCCGGTCAACCCTCTCCAGAACCACAGTAATTCTCCTATCACCGTCTCCTTGGGGATACCCCATGAAGTGAAGAAAATGCTCCATTTCAGCAAGGTTGCAAAGAATGAAGTACAAAGACACACAGTGCCCTCCGGTCGCTTCCTCCTCCCTTGCGGCACCATAGGAAGCTTGACGACCAGCATCCTGGTCTCTAGCACCCGGATCCTCGATGTCCCGATCAGCACCTTGTTCAAGCACGCTCAGCTCCGCCATATCTCCTCCCGCAGCAACCTGTCCCAGATTCATCCCCTCGACCGCAACCTGGTCCGCCGCCGCTGCATCATCTTCAAGACCAACTTCGGTATCTGCCGATACAGAATCAACAGTCAGGACCTCAGTTGCTGAAAAGAGAGATGTAAAAAACTATTCAAAGTACATATCAAGAATCTGCCCCCATTCAGATGCAGTATAAGAGAGAATGTCCTCACCAGCTTTTCTGGTCCTCCAATTTAAGAAGAGAAACCTCTAATAGTCGGTCAAAGCTATCTCTGGCTCAGCCGCCTCCTCCTCAGCACTCCTTTGAGGAATTGCGACCCCCCGTAGCATCTTGAGTAGTCAATTTTTCTTCTGCAGCAGGAACATTCACCCTCGGCGAGGGTCCCGCAGGAAGGTCTTCAGGACGGCCTCACCTGTCCTACAGCCCTCTTCTGAGGAGGGCCCGTAAGAAAACCAAAAGAACCAAGACGACTCTCGCGATCGCCAACTCCAGGCCTGAACACAGCTTTCTTCTTACTCGTCTCTTCCGCAGATACCTCACCCGCTGGTTTGCGCTTCACGTCTAACTTACGGGATTGCGCCCACATATCACTCATAGCCTGAGAAGGACACTTATGAGAAAGCAGAGTTTATTCGCCAAACATCATGAAAAACAAGGACACGAGACAAAAGAGTTGGAAGAGATGGAAATGGTGCAAACCTTCCTTACCCCAAAACCTATTTATAATGGCCTGGACACGGAAATTCATGGAAGTCCATTATTGCACAATAATATCATATAACCATTTTATACATGTTAAAAAACTCTTTTATCCTCTTGTGTTGAACAACATCCAAGGAGCAAGAGAATTGAGAAAATAAATATATACACATAAAAATGTGTTCGCACGAATCTCAAAGCAGATTGGCAACTCAGGAAGAAGATGCAGACGATCGAGCATAGCTTTCGATGATCGTTTTCGGATGTGTAGTAACGAGGAATCAACTTACCCAAATGATCGACAAAAGAAGCTAAGAGGAAATTTCGTGACGCAGTGAAGCTTTCAGGACGATTGATAGGGAGTACTCTTTCGAACCATATATCGACCAAACCAAGAGTTGTCAAACAATCGAGAGCCCTCATCGAACGAATAGGCCCTCTACTTTATCATGTGCAAATAATCTTATAATTATCAAAAAGTTCCCCCTGAAAAGTTAATAATAAGGGGATTAATATATACTTTTGTTTTATTGGGAGCTAGGCCTAATAATATGGGTCTATATTATGATCAAAGAACACTTTTTATCTATCCACTATTGCTATCTCTCTCTCTCTCTCTCTCTTAAGCACCTCCTAATAGAACGTTTCATTTCTTCGGTGTGTTTTCCGGACATTCTTGGATTCAATATATGTAAATGCCTCAAATTAAAAACCTTGCACAAATTTATGATTTACATGATTAATAAAATTATAAATTTAATGATAAATATTTGTTATTTAATTATTTAATTATTTCTTGTCAAAAGGAGTCAAATACAATCACACAAGCGTGTATTTGTGTTTAGCTGTATTTTTGTTTAGCTCACTCAAAGAACGATTTGAACTTTAAGAAATTAAACGTGCAGTAATCTTTTTTTTGACAACCCTAATGCCATCATTCTACCATAACATAGAGGTTTTTTATTTCAGGTTTTAAGTGGGCAGCAGAATCTTCAAGCTCTTGCAGATGCATCTGAGTTTGTGAGTCAAGATTCTTCCTATCAGTTGGCCTCGAAGCAAAATCAGTCCTGAGAATGCCTCTTTTCCCACCATATTTTTTTAGCTCCACCAACCAGCCTTCCAGTTGCTTTAATTTGGTGCTAAGCCACTGTACATATGCCATGAAGATGGGGAAGAATAATGGAAAATCAAATTGGTACCATGGCTTACAAGTTCTAAAAGAGGTGATTATTTATTTGGTGAGATTTTTTTCCATAGGGATTTTGCCTCTACGATATTGAATCATTTATACTTATATATTGCCGTTAGTTTGAGCAAAGGCTTTATGATTGATTATGAGGAAAACTTTTTTTTTTAATTTATTATACACTAGTTGAATTAACCAATTGAGGTTGGATATTACTTATTAAGTAAATAGATGGTATAAATTATTTTTTGACTAGTTTTAATTCACTCAAATAGTAGTTTATTTTTTTAAAGGTATATAGCATATACACGGATTCTAAAGATTGGCCGGCTTATTTGGTAGTGGGCCGGGAGACTCTGTTTTTGGAAAAATTATTCCATACGGACGGGCACCACATGCAAGATGCATGCGGTGTCCTATCCTGACCGTAAATTAAGTGATCTACGGTCAGGATGTATTTCGGAGGGCCCCACCTAAAATTTAAAAAAAAAATACTGAAATATATTCGGACCGTAGATCACTGTGATCTATGGTCAGGATCGGACACCGCATGCAGAGATGCATGCGGTGTCCGTAAGCAATAATTTCTCCTGTTTTTGTCCCACAATATGATGCATGAAGGTATAAATTATGTTTGAAAATTGATGATTTTAATCTCACCTTTTTTGTATGAAATCTAAATTATTATATTTGCATATTTGAAGAGCATTTGGCAAGTTTAAAGTTAAAGGGGTATTTACATACATTCCACCCAATTTCTATGTATTTACATGTCTAACAATTAAATTTTACTTTCTACATTTATATCATAAAAAGTTTTCTAATCACATTAAAAAATATCATCTTTTTGACTTCTTAAAAGTGGATTCGAGGGTTCACCTTGTCCTATAAAAATAAAATTCAGGGATGTCTAAATGTGTTATTATTGATATATTTAGTTTCTCTTGCTGCTTTAAAATTTTGAACAAAAAATAAAAAATAATTGTTACTGACTTGAATTTGATGGCCATCATTTCGATTACGATGTCACGAGTCCATCAGCCGACGTTTTGCGATAGATAAGCGAGAATCTCCATTTTACCTTTTGGACTACGGTTTGTTTCCCTGTCCATCCCTTTTCCGATTACTTTTTGTCTGTTGGTCTCTTTTTTTTTTCCGAAGAAAATACTGTATTCGGTCTCCAGACACAGCTCTATTTTGGACTACGGACTCGAAATTTTTTCTACACCAGAACATCAGGGAATAATTGTCAGACTGACTTGAGCCATTAACAGATTCCTTCTATATGCAGTTTTTATTTATTTATTTATTTATTATTTTTATTTAATTTGGATGAAATCTGTAGCACATGTGCTAACTGAACAATGATTTGGAATATTGAATGGGGTTATAGTTGTATTATAATTTGGTACGTCGTAAATAATAAATTTAAAAGGTCAAGACAAGAATTTTATATTAAGACATGCTGTTTATCTCACGGATCGTAAATTTATGATGGTATTTTTTCAAATATTATTTTTAAAAGGACTTCGCGTCAAAAATAAAAGGGGAAAGTTATATATATATATAGCACCTAATTCGTATGGATTTATCTATCTCATATTCAAATTTTTATTTTTACATATATAACACTTTTTCTATGGACGAAAAGATGGATTGGATTATTAAAATGCGATAATAAGTACTAATTTTCATATGACCTTTGTAATTATGAATATTTTGGTATGAGATAAGTAAATATGAGAGTTTTGAATGCTATATTTGTAAGTGTATTATTATTTTTTTGCATTTATTGAATCTGCGTACTAAACATTAAACTCAAGGTGTCATTTGAACAGCTTTTATAATGCCATGAGTTCAAAAATATTATAATTTTTTTTGGTAATTTGTTTGGTTAAAAATGAGAACTAAACTCTAATTTTTTTTAGGGGGATTTACATACATTCCACGGAAATATGAGTACTTCGTACCTAACACCTAAACATTTCCTATGTTCGATCTTCCGTCGCTAAGCCCGCCGCTTCCACCTACTCAAAAGAGTTAACCACCCCCACCCTCCCACCTCTAAAATAAGATTTTTATTTATATAGGAAGACAATTTGACTTTTTGCCCCTCTTGAAATATCACTTTGTATTTTATTGTCTTAATCTCTCTCACATTAGGCTTAGGGGGACAGTTTGTCTCCCTGAAAAAAAGTGGTTCGTTCTGCCTCTGCGGCCAATTATGTTTAGGAAAATAGAGCACAAATATTTCCTACAAATAACTCTCGTCGCTCGATATCTTAAGAACTCTTGCATTCTCCTGAAGAGCAAATCTTTTTCGTGAGGTTGTTTTTTATTCTTTCTAGAAGCTCTATAAACTCTCGCACATTCTTGCTAGGTTGTTCTCTCCTTTCTTCTAGTCAATTCTCCCGTATTTTTCCCTGTAAGCTTTGCCACTCAATTAAAATGTTATATTGAATGTTTTGGGTGATTGGTATGTAAAAACTCCAATATTTTTATATTTTTGTGTTCGGGTTAAATAAATGTATGTAAATCTTTCTTTTTTTTTTTTACTTCTAACGTAGTGTTTTTTTCTTGTATGTCAATTCTTTGTTGATTTGTGAACATTTTTCTTAAGTCTTTTTTTATAATTTGAAGGATAATTTGTAAATGTGAAGAAGAAATTTTTTGTTGTTGTAGTATTAGAGAGTACATACTTACCACAGAATTCTTTTGAATTTACAAATCTAACATGATTTTTACATTTATACTAGTTAAATTTGTTGTGGTACTTCCTTCAGAGAAGACAAAAGAAAACAGAGAGAGGGGAAAACTAAATGTTTCTCTATATTTTCCTTTTTAACCAATCTTACAACTATATATATGTATATATATACCCACTTCAATAGAACTCTCCTCGAGTGAATCAATTTTTGTAATAGCATCATTAGGAGGATGATAGGAATACAACTCTGAAACATTGAAGTTGGAATAAGTAATCAGGTCAGGTGATAGATCTATGATGTAGGCATTATCATTAATACGGTTAATTACAACAAAAGGACCAACTTTTCGAGGCTCGACTTGAAGTTTGTTCTTGGTGCAAACCATTCCTTGCACATTCTAACCATAACAACGTCACCCGGATCAAAAACCTTGTGTTTTCGGTGACTATCGATTTGTTGTTTGTAGTTATTGTCGAAACCGATTAATTTGGATCAAACTTACTGGAGTAGACAGGTTGCATCTTCAATCACGGAGGCAAAAATTTGGCTCTTACACTTGGGTAATACATCATCTACCATATAATTGGGTACTTTTTGTATACACAATGCTAAGAGCCTCTTTTCGGTGAGGCTATTAGTCATTGAATTGTAAGCAAATTCTACTTGTCTTAAAATGTCATCATATTGTTTCGGATGGCCTTGCACAAGACAGCTGAGCATATTACCAGTGATATGATTGGCAACATCAGTTTGTCCATGCGTTCGTGAAAGGTATGCGAAACTTAGTTGGTGACTGGTTCATAAAAGTTTCCAAAGGTCTCTCCAAAAACAACAATATTGGGAATGCCAAGAGTAATCATTACTAATGGGGAAAGTCACTTCAAAATTTTTAGAATTAGCACATTATTGGCGAAATATGGAATTAAACATCGAACTGTCAATGCTTATCACCCACAAACTAGTGGTTTAACAAAAGTATCTAATCGTGAAATTGAAAGAATTGTGGAAAAAAACTGTGAATTCTAATAGAACTGGTTGGTCTGATAGATTTGATTCTGCATTATGAGTTTATAGGACTACTTATAAAACTCCTATAGAAATGTCATCATATAGATTCATATTCAGAAAAGCTTGTCATTTACCCGTTCAGTTAGAACATAAAATGTTTTGGACAATGAAAGAATTTAATTATAATTTAAAAGATGCTGGTGAGAAATGATTGTAATTACATAAGCTCTAAGGAAATTAAGAATGAATCTTATGAAAATGATAGAATTTATAAAGAAAAGATGAAATATTGGCATGATGAGAAGATTTTGAGAAAAGATTTCAAGTCTGGACAAAAGGTTTTGTTATATAATACTCGATTGAAATTATTTCCCAAAAAACTTAAGTCCAGTTGGATGGGGTCATTTATTGTGATAAAAGTTTATCCTTCTGGGGATGTGGATATTAAAGATCTGAAAACTAAATGTATAATTAAAGTAAATGGACATATATTAAAACTTTATATTGGTGAAAACATGTCTTCTCATAAAGAAATCTTGATGTAGGGTCTGTCTGAATAAAACATTTGGATACGTCGGGTTTATAACGTTAAACCAAGAGCTGGGTGGGGGGCAACCCACTATAATTGGTGTGGATTGATTTATATTTTTTAGGGTTGTAGTATTGTGTATTACTAAAGTTAAAGAGGCATATAAAGCACTATTTGATTATTTAAACATGATAGAGACTTGAAAATTTTGACATAAGGTGAAACGGAGCTTATTGAGGCACTGGCACCTACACACCACTGCCCAGTAAGACTGGCGCCTAGGCACCAGAATTTGATGCCTAGGCGCCACAGTTTTTGAACTTGGAAAAAATCACCTAAGGCAGTTTTTACCTATTCCTCTCTATTTAAACTACCCTATCATCATCCTCAATCACCCAAAGTTTGAAAATCATGCCTTAGAGGAGAACTTAAGGAGTTTGAGTTCTTTAGTCCATTTACTTGCTTCCATAGAGAGAAAAAATAATGGTAAGGCCAATGGAGATAAGTTTTAGGGTTGAGTTTGGAAAAGATGACAAGCAAATTGGGAAAGATTGAAGATGATCTATCACTTCTACACAAAAAGTTGCACGAGATGTATCATCAATATGAGCACTTGGAGTGGCAGATGAAACTCCAATCCAATCACATGGTGTGCCATTAAGATTATCAGGCAACCATGTATAACAAAAACAATTGGATTAATGAAAAGATGGCTATGGAATTCCTTCATGATTCTTTCTTCCACACGTTTTATTGTAGATATTTAATATTAGAGAAGGGGGATGAAAATGAAATCAACAAGGGTTGTTGGAAGAATTCTAGTGTTTGTGTGCATATTTGTGTCGACTTTAATATTTGATGTATCGTGCGCGATGTTATTTAATATTTAAATGAGTGTTTGTTTTTTTAGTTTCTGGTGTTATATTCTGATTTGGTGTCTGTTGCACTGTCACTTAAAGTTTATTAATGAAATTATGTTTATGAAAGTCATGCCTTAGAATGGTGGAATCAATCTTGGATTGAAAATTATGATTGAATAATTGGAAGTTAGAAGCAGTTGGAGAGACTATAAATATGAGGTTTGATTTAATAAGAAATTTTGGTTTACAAGCCTTAAACATGATGTGTTACGCATTAAAAATCAAACCATAAGAAATTTTGGGTTTGGTACTTAAGCACCAGACTTCGACACAGCAGGGCGCCTAGGCGCCAAAACCAGCGCCTAGGCGCCGGTTCAACTGAATTGGTCGAAACATCTTTATTTCATTATTTAAACTGAGCCCACACCATTTTTTACGCCTAAGCTCCATCTTCTTCTTCCTTTTCATGAAAACCGGTCCTAGGGTTCCCCTTTGTCTCAAATCTTCGAGCTTTTGGACTTCTTACCACAGGATTTCATCTTCTTGGGGTTAGATCTTCATTTTGGCATAGTTATTTTGTGGTTTTATCATGGACTTTTCACACCTAGAGTGGAGGCCGAAAATGGCAAATTTGTGGATTATGTGGTGAAAAATCAATGGATCTAAGCCTCATTTACTTAAAAGAATTTGTAGGAAGCCATTAATCTTATTTTTATAATTTTTTTTGGAAATTTTTTTGAATTTTTAGATGGCTCCTAGGACAAAGCGAGAAAAGGGAAAATAAGATTTTGACCAGGCAAAGTTTGTGAATATCAAAGCACAAATTTGTTACAAAGAATTAGCATTGTCAAGGAAGTTCATTACGGAGCAAAGTTTTTACAGACTCGATGGTGCCATTGAGAATGTGATTGTAGCTCAGCACTGGGAGAACTTCTGTTATTTCAATTAAGTAGCTGTCATTTTTGTGGTACGAGAATTTTATGCTAATTTTTCTAAAGCTTCTGGTGATGAGATATTTGTTCAAGGAAGAGGGGTTGAGTTTACTTCTGAGTGGATAAATGAAGTGTATGGTTTGCCTCCTGCTACATATTGCTTCTATTTTGAGTATACACCATTTGAAGTAAAGTTTGGCCAGATTATTGTATATCTGACTAATGGACATGGAGCCTGGAAGATCTGAAATGATCATAAGGTAAATTTTTCTTCTTCCATAATCAATGCCACTTCAAAGGCCTGACATTATTTTATTTCAGCCTGCCTCCTTCTTTCTAACCATTTCAATGAGGTGACACGTGAAAGATTCATATTGAATTATTACATCCAAGAAATGAAACCTATTGATGTTTGCTCTCTTATTTTTAAGACTGTTAATGCTTATGCCAGAGCTAGTACTACTGTAGGTTTAGGTTTTTCTTCTTTGATTTTATTATTTGCAAAGACTCTGGCGTAAATTTTGCTGCTTGGGAAGAGTAGTTAAAGCTATTTAAACCTATTAAGAAGGATAATATTGATTTTTACGGACGATCTAGAGGTAGATCTCCTGATGCACCATCTACTTCTCGGCCTTCTACTTATAGATCTTCTACTTCTACTACTACTGAGCCTCCACCTAGTTTCTGGGATGTGTTGAATGAGAGATACTTGGAACACCAGTCAGAAATGTTTATGATACAGAACAGAATGCAAGATTTGGATATCAAATTTGATCATATGACAAAATATGTTCAAAGAAAGAGTGATTATGATGCGACATGACGAGGCATTAGTGAAATTTTTTAAGGGAGATCATTCAGTTGAGTTTCCTACATGCCCTTAATTTTCTTCATATGAGCCCAAAAAATCCATGAATGAAGATATATCCTTTCATGATGATGATGATGATGATGATTATATTAAACTTACTTTTCTGAAGTAGATGTAATTTTTTAGAGCCTTCTTATTGCAGATTTTTGATGTATGCTTTATGTAGACTTGCTTTATGTACTTTTATTTTTTCTATTGTATTTGCTTTTGTTTATCTAGTTTGCTTGTGTGTTAGAGTAGTCGCTTACATTGCAATTTTTCATGATCTACATGTTTTAATTTATATTTTCTACTGCTCAGCACATATTTTTATTAATTGTACATGTATTATTCCATGTAAATAACTTTTAAATTTCTCTCACTTCATGCTTAATATGCACAAAAATGTTTTTAATTATTCAAAAATTTAAGTTTGAGGGAAGAGAGAAAAACTTTTTTAAGAAAAAAAAAACTAGACTTTATTTGTCATCGATAAACTATGTTTTTAAATTATTTTAATATAGTATGTGATATGTTGTGTTAACTTTAGAAGACTATATTTTTGTTCCTATAATGTTATAATATTATTAAGTAAAATTTTTATGTAGCAAGGGGTAGTTCAAAAGTTAAGGTGTTTGATATGAAAGTTAGGATTACGCTTTTATTATTTAGAGTAGAGAAATCGTATTTTTGAAATGCTATGAAATCTTAGATATACACTTCAAAATAAATCGGAGACTCTATGAAAAAATCATTTTTAAACTAATACACATTATTAAGTGAAGAAATGTGATATGTTTTTAACTTTAAGAAGAGGATAGTGAAGTTCAAAAGCATTAAAGGTCATTCAGATATAGTAATCCTCAGATAAAAAGAAAAGAAAAAAAGTAAAAAAATAAAAAGATCATGAAAGAAAAAGAAAAAGAAAATAAAAAGAAAAATATGTGAGGAGAAGTTTGAGGAAATGTCTTATCAAAAATTGGCTTCACTTGAATCAACTTAAAGGAAGAGATTTAATTACATTTCTAAGCTTATTTACAACTTTAAAGTACTAATATCTTTACTAGTAGAGTTCTCATAAAATTTTATTCTTTTATTTTTTTTGAGACTTCTAAGTAAGACAAATTATAATTATTTTTGAAATGAATAGACTAGTCAAAATTCTTTGACTTGATTATTGAATATTCATATACTTTCGTTCTAACCTAAGTTATTAAAAATTTCTTTTAAGTTCTACTATCACATTTTTAGAATAAGAACTATAAGAATCTTTAAGTGAGACTCACTATCACATATTATAATGTGTTATTTAGTAAAAGGGTTACTTAAGAGTAAGTAACATTTAAATTTGGGGGAATTGACGCGCCTTAAAATTACTTATTTTATATGCACATTTTGTACCTATTTTTGAGGATATTATGCTTTAATGAAAGGTTTTTTTTTGTGTTTTTGGTTGCAGGTGCAAGAAAAAAGTTTAAGAGCAAAAATGAGCAAAAATACATTAAAAAGGAGCAAAATGGTCCAAATCAAGTTTATTGCTAAAAACAGTCGAGTTGGGGCATATGCACTAGAATTTGGTGCCTAGACGTCAGATGGAAATCGAGGCTGGTGCTTAAGCGTGATAGTTTGACATGTAGGCTCCATAAATAGTTACAATTATATTCATTGAATTTGAACAAATTTTGAAAAGTTGTCTTAAGCAACCCTTGGTGATTTTTGAAGCTCTATATATTAGGATTAATTATGGATGAAATAAAGATGTTTAATTTTAGTTATTTTCAAATCTTTGCATTTATTTTTAATTTGCACTTGTAGGAATTAGAAAGCATAATTTCACACCTGAATTACTGTCATATTTCCCTAGAATTTATTCCATTATTTAAAGTAAAGGTTTTTCTTAGTCACATACATAAAATTACCGCTTTCCCTGTGGGATCGATATTGGGGTTTTTAAAGAAAACTTTATAATACTTAAAATAATACGTATGCTTGAGTAGAACCACTACTGTGAAAACTATTACTTTAATTTTTATAACATTGCATTTGTCGCACTATGTGCTAAATATAAATTGGATCAAGTTTTTTATCATAGTCTGGAATATAAATATTTTCGTAATTGCGAGTCCTACGACCACCCCAAACGGGGCCGTAGTGTTGTGAACCTCTATGGTGATTGTTATTTCATAATTTATGTGATTCATTTTACCCCATTATGTTATGCATATGTGTTTATTATGTTTCCTTAAGTAATTCTTTATTTAAGCTCTTATAATTAGAAAAATTAAGTTGCTTGATCAGATAAGAATTATTCCTTATAAAGTTACCTTGGAGTATACTAATTAAAGGAATTATTAAACCATTAGAAAATTTTTGAGTTTTACATAGATCTAATAATACTAATTGATTTACTTAGATTAATAGATCTTTTAAATTTAAAAAACCTAATAATATAAACATAGTTGACCAAAAATTTAATTTAATTAATTAAGTAAAATTCAAATGTCACATCCATCAATACATATAACTTAAAATTAATTATCATTTAAATTATAAAACTAAAAATAGATATTGAGAAAATAGAATGGATTTAAGTATAGAAGATTTGGTATTTAAAATCATTAGCATACTTATTCAAAAATATCTATCCTTAAAAGAAAAAAATAGAGAAAAATGAATAAAAAACACGTGGTGCATGAAAGAAAAAAAAACTCTAAACAAAGAGCTTGATATATGATAAAACTTGAGAACAATTCTATACATAAAAAATTGGTAAATATAATTTTCTTAAACTTAAACTATTCAAAATCTCATGGATATTAAAAGTATTGAACTTAAATTTTAAAAATCTAAATTACGCTTATATGATTGATAAGTTAAAATTTTATAAATTTATTAATTAAATAATTTTAGATAATTTTACACTACACACTTAGGGCAACTTGAATTGGAAGAATATTAAAATTATGTACAAAATTATGATATTACTAGTACATATGGATTCATGAACTTCTTAAGGTTTAATTGAACTTTAATTTCTATACTCATTAAGTAATTTATTTGAGAGTAACCTTAATCTAATTTGCTACTTAATTCCTTAGATTGTAAGACTTGGATCAATAAATTACTTGGAGACCTATAATGTTTGAGTATGAGAGAATTGTTGATTGAGAAAAAAATTAACAATTTTTTTTCTAAATTTTTGCATAATAATGTATTTATGTTCATGTTTGTGCCTAAGAGAAAAATCATGAAAAAATGGTTAAGTTTATTGAAGCCCCGAAGCGTTAGGTACTATAGTCATGATGCCAAAGTTGGAATCCTAAAGTGAATATTTCCCTAAGAGCTCAATGCTTACACCGGGTGATCGACGTCTTAATAATAGTTTTAACACCCAATGTCAGTGCCATGACACCATGCTAAGCCGAATGGATGAGAAAAATCCAAAATCATAGCACTACCATATCCATTGTCGCATCGCTATCGAGGATTAGGCTCATGAATCAAAAGACAGAGAAGACCAAGCTGGGGTGCCAAAAACCCAAACACATAATGCCGTCACTTAATGCCATAAGGCCAAATTTGAGTGCTCTAATGCCTACTGTAGCATCGCAGTGTGACAATATGATAAGACTGTTATTAAATTTAAAATTTAATTTTTTTGGAGAGGGAAATGATTATAAGTGTGCGTACTATTAAAAGAAAATGATAGAGAGTCTATGAGAGGATTTGATAAGTTTTTCAGTGAGTTTATAGATTAAGTGCACATTGTGAAGAACTCTTAGTTTGAGAGTTTGTGTTAATGCTTCTGTTGCTGGAGCAAGGCGAAAAATCTAGTGGAAAGCTTGGAGATTTTTTGCAATCACCAGTTTTTATCATTTAATTTCTATTATTTTCTTGATTCACACTTTGTAAATGCACTTTCATACTATAGAATGGATATATTTGTGATGTTTTACTACATTCCCATGTTAGACTAAACTCTAATTATTATGGATCTCTTTGTTTAATAAAGTTAATGTTAAAGTTATGTCTAAAATGATAAACTTTTCCAATTTCATTTGTGAATTTTTAATTTCATTTAATATTAAGTAGTGGGCATACAAATGTTTTAAAAGTTGTGTGAGTTTGAGATAACGATAGTTTTTATTCGTACATGAAATTTCATAACATAAATTTATGGAAATAGAGACGCTCTCCTTTGAAATTGACAAGAAATAGAGAAATGTGCATATTTCATTTTTGAAATACTTATGAGCTTAGACATATGACTTGAAATTTTGGAAATAAGTATTTTTGTTGCTACTGAGAGAAGCCTAAAACTATTGTTGCTCTTGATTTTTGACTTGTATTATTTAAATCTAATATATCACATTGATTTTATAAATGAGAAATCCTTATGAAGTTTCACTTGCATTTGAAATCCTTTAAAAAGTAAAAACAAAATAATAACATTTTAAACAAATTTTCATTTCTTCGAATAAAATTAGGGTTTGTAAAACTAGTGCATTTGACTTTAATTTTCAATCTCCTCATTTTCTTATGGGACGATTTCAGACTCATTTCCATTACATTACTTATATGATACGTGCAATTGCATGAGCTCGTGCTAGATCAGGTTAATATCTACCACCTAAACTTTAATAATTATACTAATAAAAATCAATTCTTAAAATCACACAAGAGATATCACTTTTAAAAACTTTTTAAAAGTGATACACTTCTTTATATGCACTAGAAGTTGTTATAAATGTAAATATCAAAATTTAAGCGTTTGATAATAAAATGCATAAAAATTGTGTGGTACATATTTAAAATTTTAAATTCATTTTTAGCATTAAACTTAATTAAAAAATTGTTAATATTTTAAATATCATTCTCTATAAATTTTTCTCTCTCAAGCCATTTAGTTGTTGGATTTTTGTTGTTAGAGTCTTTGTACTTGATCAAATAAGATTTTATATGGTTGTAAATTAACTTGATGTATACGTACATAGGAGTTCCAAGTTTTTAAATTTTAGGATATAAAAAATCTTTTTAGTAGCAAATGTTTTAGGGAGAAATATATAATTTAAAAAATAGAATGACAATGAAGAATAGTTGAAATAAACCAAGAACTGAGCTATGTGTATGCTCATGTATACGATACTATGTAAATTCCTCTGTGGTATTGGCAAGAGTAAAGAAAAGTCTGTAAGTTGCTCCTGTGATTTGGATTCCCAAAGGGAGGGTGATGAATTCGACAACAAGGTGGACAGTTGGAGAAGAAACCTTGGCTTGCACACATGGAAAGGAAGGAAGAGGTTGCTTAACTCATCTTAGACTTAACCTAAACCCTAAATTTAACCTCAATTAGACCTAATCCAACCTTTAGGTCTAACTCATCTTAGCCCTAACCCATCTCCTAGGTCTAACCTCAATCCAAGGGCTCGGTGCGTTAATCTCTTATCAACCGATTGATTTTCTTCTTTCTTCCTATGCATCATCCCAAATGCTTGCGCTTGCTTTCTTGAAATCGCTATTTTATGAGAATTTAGTTCGGATTTCTTCCCCTAATCAGTTTTTTGTAGTTTTATGTCTTTTAAGCTCGCATATGATTAGCTTAGCATGCAGTTGCTTGCTTGTGAATGTTTGATTTCAAATTTCCTGTTCTTCTATGCGTTGTTTTACTAATCATCTATATTCAAATGAGTGAAAAAAAATCTTTTTGGAAGGCTATATTAATTGCTCCATTTTTTCATTGTTCGATTGCTTGGCGTCAATGCTACTAATTCGCGTTATTGACCTTTTTTCTTGCTCATCAATACTGGTTTTCTCAGGAGATTGTTTACCTGGGCTTAACGAGAAGGAAGCCTTACTACTTAAGTTGATCTTTGGCGTTGAATGGGGTATTTTGATAATGTAAGTACTGAGTAACTATCCTTCATTTTTTTTAATGATGCAATACTTTGCTGCTACAAGCTTCATTGCTCCTTACTGGGAACTACTGTAAAAAAAGAAAAAAAAAAATCAGATTCACTCACGAATAGAAAATGCCCCATATTTTCTTTTGTCATAGTTAAGTTCATTTCAATGAGGCATCAATTTCATGCCCGTAATGCTTCCTGTATTTGGAAATTGTTCATTTGACAAACAATTTTTTTTGTTGCAATGCAGTGGTTTGAGAAACGTCAGGAGGCAGCCTTTGCTGATGGTATGATCTTATTGGTCATATTCCATGGAGTTCCTTTAATTTTTAAGCATACTGTATAACATTGTCTTGTTTTTCTCTCTTCTGTCTCTGTTTGTGTTTGTATTTATGATTCAGATGTAATGTACTTCTGCGTTCTTTAACTGATCACAATCTTTTCCAAGGGATAGAATCACTGTTGATCATCTCTGGAATGTTCATGCAGGTGGGGTTATTCGGGCTGGAAGGGAAATACTTTTTCAGGTATGCAAATAATTTTTTAATTATTTTTTCACTGGTTTCTAGGTCATTGCTTCTGTAATATAGCTTTATTTATAAGAATGGGCTATTAATTTTATGGTTAGAAGATTTTTGGAAATTGTTTATGAATTTAATAAACTTGGTCCTCTACTGTGCTTATGTGAATGTATTTGCAGTTGAAGGCAGGCTTCTAGCTTCTCAGTATGAGCTGCATTAGATGGTAGTTTTTTTTGAATGGATGTGAGAGGCTTGTAATTTACTATGGAACTTAGACTTGATACTAGAGTTAACTCACACAACAATAAGAAAGTAAATATTATTACATAAATTCAAATTTTAAATTACAAATAACTAATTGAAAATAATAATTGACACGACAAACTAACTCCCGCTAGGGTTTGAATCAAGGGAAGGTGGAGTTGAGGTGGTCGGTGAGAGTCGGGAATGTGGCGGGATGGTGGACAAGATGGTTGGCTAGCAGAAAACAACAAGACAACAGTTTCCTGGGTTCTGAGCAACAAGTACGCAGCATATATTGATGTTGCACGGCTGTCCGGAATGATGGTAGCAAAGGGAGAGGGCTGGAATAGTGGCTAGGTGGNAATTTGCTATGGAACTTAGACTTGATACTAGAGTTAACTCACACAACAGTAAGAAAGTAAATATTATTACAGAAATTCAAATATTAAGTTACAAATAACTAATTGAAAATAATAATTGACACGACAAACTAACTCCCGCTAGGGTTTGGATCAAGGGAAGGTGGAGTTGAGGTGGTCGGTGAGGGTCAAGAATGTGGCGGGATGGTGGACAAGATGGTTGGCTAGCAGAAAATAACAAGGCAATAGTTTCCTGGGTTCCGAGCAGCAAGTATGCGACATATATTGATGTTGCACGGCTGTCCGGAATGATGGTAGCAAAGGGAGAGGGCTGGAATAGTGGCTAGGTGGCAAGGAAGTGGTTCGGAATAGCTGGAACAGCAGCCAAAGCTACAGAGGGGCGTTCCTGGTGGCCAGAACGGTAGCGAGGCGGTAAGGGAAATGGATATGGTCAGCTGGAACAACAACCAATGGTTGTGGAAGGCAGCTGGAACGCATGAACTGTAGAAAACAACAAAAGAGGCTATTCCGGGTGCCTGCAATTGGGAAGGAGCGGTGATATTAGGTTTGAATATTCCCCATGCTATTCCAGGTGCCTGCAATAGGGAAGGAGCCTCTGTTCCTGGTGCCTGCAATAAGAAAGTAAATTACAACTCCAACAAGCTGCTCAGGAAATTACCATAAGGGATATACACCAGGAAATCATCTATTTGCAGCAGAGGCTCCCTGATTTTGAAAGAAGACAACATGGGGAAGTCAACCACAACAACAATAGTGACCGCCTAAGTGAAGGAGATGAAGAAAACTCTTTTTACCAAGAAGCTTCAAGTGATGAAGAGTCAATGCCATGTTGATTCAACATTGAGTATAGGAGGAAGGACGGTGATTTTGGAGTCAAAGTGGATCTACTAGATTTTGATGACCACATGGACCCAAATGAATTTGTTTAATGACTCCAAACAATAAAAAGAGTCTTCGAGTACAAGAACGTCCCACCTGATAGAAGGGTAAAGTTGGTCGCCATCTAGTTGAAGAAAAGTGCGTCTCTATGGTAGGAGAACTTGAAGTGCCTATGTCAGTGCGAGGGAAAAAACAAAATTATTATCGGATCCAAGATGAAAAGGGAGATGCACCTTAAGGATCCAACTACACATTGTAGACATGATGTGTTTTTGAGTCTTCATTACTTACAATAAAAATATCTTTCAGTAGAATAGTACATCGTTGAGTTCGAGCAGCTTATGTTGAAGTATGAACTAATGGAGCCCGAGAAAAACATTGTAGGATGATATCTAGGGGGATTGAGACTATTTATTGGCAATGTGGTACAGTTATAGCCCCAATGAATTTTATAAAATTTTCAAATTTTAGCTTTGAAGGTGGAGAGACAACACTGCAACATCAGGTTCACACCTACTTCCAAGCTGGATTCAGCCTTTAGATGAAGTAGCAAGGGCACACCAATTAGAGTACCCAAACCTACCACATGTGAAGAGAAGCCAACATAGGAGGAAAATATGACTGACCAGACAAGCACCACCATGACATTGGATACAGACACATTTCATCCAACTGTCCAAACACAAGGGTGATTTTTTTTAACAGAGCAGGGTGCAGTGGAGTAAATAGAGGAGAATGGATAATACTAGCTACCTTTAGATAACGATGAAATGCTTGTGGTTCGATAAGTTCTCCTGATCGATTCTAAGAGGGATTAACAGTGGCTCGGGCATAACATCTTCCATGTGTTCATTGTACTATAAAGAGGAAGGTGTGCAGTCTTATTATAGATGGAGTGAGTTGTGAAAAATATGATATCTACATAAATGGTGGATAAATTGATTCTTTCTGTTCAAAAGCATTCACAATCATATTCCCTTGGTTGAAGAAGGGAAATGAGATTTATGTCGACAAAAGATGTTTGGTGGAATTTTTAATTGGAGATAAATTGTGGGATGAAGTTTGGTGTGATGTCATTTCTATTGATACAAACACTTTCCATTCCATTACAAAAATGAAATTTACGAACTAAATTATAAAAATTTGGTTACAAGCGCCTAGGCTCTACCTTCGAGCGTGCTGGGTTTTTGTGTATATTGGTTTGAAGAACAATTTGGGCACGAATGCACCCCTTATGGGCACCACAATTCCAACAGCTCTATCCCAGAAGCATGGTGCCGGGCGCCCAGACGCCCCATTGGTGCCAGAGCACTACTTCAAGTCTTGGGGCACCCATCTTGGTTTTCTGACAAGTGTCAGGCGCCATTCCAAGTGTCGGGTTTCCCCCAATCTCCATAAGCGGACTCCATATATAACAATCTCCTACTTGGAGACTGATTATAAGCAATCTTGCACCTTTAAATCTGTATCATCTTCATAGTAATGCACAATGTTATGACTCAACCATTAGTCTCAAGCTTCTTGAACTTTAACTGAAGCCAATTATAGTTTTAGTTTTTCAATTGTAACAACTTTAGTCAATATATCTGTAGGATTCTGAGCTGTATGTATCTTTTCCAAACATAACTGACCATCTTTTAGGATTGAACGAATGAAATGCCAACTTTGCTAAATGTACTTGATCCTGACATGAAATGCGATACTGTTAGCTAGGTGAATAACACTCATACTATCACTGAATTTTTCAATTCCTTTATTTATTGCCCAGTTTTGCCATAAAGCCCTATAACCAAATCATTTCCTTATTAGCCTCAGTGATATCAATTTATTTGACTTCTGTAGTTAACAATACAACAATCTACTATAATTTGGATACCCAACTCACTATTGTTTTCCCCTAAGTTAAGATGTAACTTGTACTTCTTCTACCTTTGATATCTCTTATTAGATCTGAATCTACATATTCCTGTAGATTAATCATTGCACTTCCAAAACAAAGTATTTTATTGTTTGTTTCTCTCAATTATATGATAATTTACTTCACCGCCTCCTAATGATGTTGATCTAAATTACTCATGTACAGATTGACCACTCTTATAGCGTGTGCAATATCTGGATTTGTACATATATCACTTACATCGATCTTTAACTGTTGAAGCATCAAAGTTCTTCTCATCTGTGTTTGATCTGCTTCAAACTAAGGCGATTGTTCTTTAGATAGCTTAAAGTGACTATGAGAGGGTGCACACTGAATTTGCCTCACTCATGTTAAATTACTCATGCACCGATTGACCACTCTTATAGCGTGTGCAATATCTGGATTTGTACATGTATCACTTACATCGATCTCTAACTGTTGAAGCATCAAATTTCTTCTCATTTGTGTTTGATCTGCTTCAAACTAAGGCGATTGTTCTTTAGATAGCTTAAAGTGACTATGAGAGGGTGCACACTGAATTTGCCTCACTCATGTTAAATTTATGTAAACCTTTCTCAACATATTCTGTCTGAGAGAACTTCAATGTACTTGCACTCCTGTCCCTGCTGATTCTCATACCGAGAATTTTTTTGGTGGGACTTAAGTCCTTCATTTCAAACTCTCTTAATAATTGCTCATTCAAGTCATTGATCTTTTCTATATCTACTTTTGTAATCAGCATGCCGTTCACATAAGAAAAAACACAATATAACAACTACAAAAATATTTGATGAAACAACAATGATCTGCTTGATGTTTTATGTACCATTGTCTGATAGAAACTTTTCAAATCTTCAATTCTATGATCTTGTGTTGGTTTCAAATTATAAAGATTCTTCTTCAGTTTACAGGCCATATCTTCTCTTCCTGGAACTTGATATCCCCGTGATTGCATCATTTACAGTTCCTCTTCCAAGTCATCATGTAAGAAGACTATTTTTACATCCATCTACTCTAGATGTAGATCTTCTTATGCTACCAAGCTTAACACAACTCTGATAATTGTTGCTTTTACTACCCAAAAAATCATCTCAGTGTTGTTTACTCATTCCTTTACTGAAACCCTTCACAACAAGCCTCGCCTTAGAGTGCTTGCAACCATTTGAGTTTTTTTAGCATGTAAATCCACTTGTCATGCAACGCCTTTTTGCCATTTGGTAATGCTGTCAAATCCTATGTTTTATTTGCTTTTAGTGACTGCATCTCATCATCCATGACATGCTCCACTAATTTGAATCTTCAACTTGAGTGATCTCATCATAACACTATGATTAAGCACTATTAGTTTATAATAAATAGGGGTGTTAAAAATTAACCTGACACCCCAACTCGACCCGGAACCTACTTAAAAAATCTAGGTTATGGCTGACTCGAATAATTTTTGGGTCAGGTTGGGATTAAATAATCAAAGTCATTTATTTTTATTGATTGAGTTCACTAGAAAAAAATAAAAAATTGACCTGCCAACTTTAATTTGACTTGAAGTCAACCCACCAACTCGTAATTGACCTATTTTTAACCCAAATAATGCTTTCCTCAAGAGAGAACCCTCGTAGTTAATTACATCTCAAGATGTGTCTCTCCCGAGAATACTCTTAATTAAAGTATTGACTTATATTATTAAAAATACAAAGTCGATGTCTGTAAGATTGTTGTTTCAAAACTTTAGATAGATTCAGGGTTTGAAATAATCTACTTAGAATTGAAAGATTGTGAATTATATTCTAATGACGATGTGTCATGGAAAGATGCAGGAAAATGATTAGCTAACTTTGAAGAAGGCGTGCCCTGGGAATTGAATTTAATTTGTTTTTAAGGAAAGTTGAGTTTTGATTTGAGAGTTTGGATTTGGTTTGAAAAGATTGATTTGCGGTTGAATAAAGTTTGAATTAGTGATTCACTTGAGCTGAAAACTTGAGTTGATTGGATTGTATNCGCAGGAACTGTAGAAAACAACAAAAGAGGCTATTCCAGGTGCCTGCAATAGGGAAGGAGCGGTGATATTAGGTTTGAATATTCCCCATGTTGTCTAGGTGGCTATTCCGGGTGCCTGCAATAGGGAAGGAGCCTCTGTTCCGGGTGCCTGCAATAGGGAAGTAAATTACAACTCCAACAAGCTGCTCAGGAAATTACCATAAAGGATATACACCAGGAAATCATCTATTTGCAGCAGAGGCTCGCTGATTTTGAAAGAAGTCAACATGGGGAAGTCACTCACAACAACAATAGTGACCGTCTAAGTGAAGCAGATGAAGAAAACTCTTTTCACCAAGAAGCTTCAAGTGATGAAGAGTCAATGCCATGTTGATTCAACATTGAGTGTAGGAGGAAGGACGGTGACTTTGGAGTCAAGGTGGATCTACTAGATTTTGATGACCACATGGACCCAGATGAGTTTATTTAATGGCTCCAAATAATAAAAAGAGTCTTCGAGTATAATAACGTCCCACCTGATAGAAGGGTAAAGTTGGTCACCATCTAGTTGAAGAAAATTGCGTCTCTATGGTAGGAGAACTTGAAGTACCTATGTCAGTGCGAGGGAAAAAACAAAATTATTTGATCCAAGATGAAAAGGGAGATGCACCATAAGTATCCAACAACAAATTGTAGACATGATGTGTTTTTGAGTCTTCATTACTTACAATAAAAATATCTTTCAGTAGAATAGTACATCGTTGAGTTCGAGCAGCTTATGTTGAAGTATGAACTAATGGAGTTTGAGAAAAACATTGTAGGATGATATCTAGGGGGATTGAGACTATTTATTGGCAATATGGTACAGTTATAGCCCCAATGAATTTTATAAAATTTTCAAATTTTAGCTTTGAAGGTGGAGAGACAACACTGCAACATCAGGTTCACACCTACTTCCAAGCTGGATTCAGCCTTTAGATGAAGTAGCAAGGGCACACCAATTAGAGTACCCAAACCTACCACATGTGAAGAGAAGCCAACATAGGAGGAAAATATGACTGATCAGACAAGCACCACCATGACATTGGATACATACACATTTCATCCAACTGTCCAAACACGAGGGTGATTTTTTTTAACAGAGCAGGGTGCAGTGGAGTAGATAGAGAGGAGAATGGATGATACTAGCTACCTACAGATAACGATGAAATGCTTGTGGTTCGACAAGTTCTCCTGATCTAGTCTAAGAGGGATTAGCAGTGGCTCGGGCATAACATCTTCCATGTATTCTTTGTACTATAAAGAGGAAGGTGTGTAGTCTTATTATAGATAGAGTTAGTTGTGAAAATATGGTATCTACATAAATGGTGGATAAATTGATTCTTTCTGTTCAAAAGCATTCACAATCATATTCCCTTGGTTGAAGAAGGGAAATGAGATTTATGTCGATAAAAGATGTTTGGTGGAATTATTAATTGAAGATAAATTGTGGGATGAAGTTTGGTGTGATGTCATTTCTATTGACACAAATACTTGCCATTCCATTACAAAAATGAAATTTACGAACTAAATTATAAAAATTCGGTTACAAGCGCCTAGGCTCTACCTTCGAGCGTGCTGGGTTTTTGGGTGTATTGGTTTGAAGAACAATTTGGGCACGACTGCACCCCTTCTGGGCACCACAATTCCAACAGCTCTATCCCAAAAGCATGGTGCCGGGCACCCAAACGCTCCCATTGGTGCCAGAGCGCTACTTTAAGTCTTGGGGCGCCCATCCTGGCTTTCTGAGAAGTGTCAGGCGCCATTCCAAGCGTCGAGTTTCCCCCAAACTCCATAAGCGGACTCCATATATAACAATCTCCTACTTGGAGACTGATTATAAGCAACCTTGCTCCTTTAAATCTGTATCATCTTCATAGTAATGCACAATGGTATGACTCAACCATTAGTCTCAAGCTTCCTGAACTCTAACAGAAGCCAATTATAGTTTTAGTTTTTCAATTGTAACAACTTTAGTCGATATATCTGTAGGATTCTGAGCTGTATATATCTTTTCCAAACATAACTGACCATCTTTTAGGATTGAACGAATGAAATGCGAACTTTACTAAATGTACTTGATCCTGACATGAAACGCGATACTGTTATTTAGGTGAATAACACTCATACTATCATTGAATTTTTCAATTCCTTTATTTATTGCCCAGTTCTGCCATAAAGCCCTATAACCAAATCATTTCCTTATTAGTTTCAGTGATATCAATTTATTTGGCTTCTGTAGTTAACAATACAACAATCTACTATAATTTGGATACCCAACTCACTATTATTTTCCCCTAAGTTAAGATGTAACTTGTACTTCTACCATTGATATCTTTTATTAGATCTGAATCTACATATTCCTGTAGATTAATCCTCGCACTTCCAAAACAAAGTACTTTATTGTTTGTTTCTCTCAATTATCTGATAATTTACTTCACCGCCTTCTAATGATGTTGATCTAAATTACTCATGTACCGATTGACCACTCTTATAGCATGTGCAATATCTAGATTTGTACATATATCACTTACATCGATCTCTAACTGTTGAAGCATCAAAGTTCTTCTCATTTGTGTTTGATCTGCTTCAAACTAAGGCGATTATTCTTTAGATAGCTTAAAGTGACTATGAGAGGGTGCACACTGAATTTGCTTCACTCATGTTAAATTACTCATGTACCGATTGACCACTCTTATAGCGTGTGCAATATCTGGATTTGTACATATATCACTTACATCGATCTCTAACTGTTGAAGCACCAAAGTTCTTCTCAGCTGTGTTTGATCTGCTTCAAACTAAGGCGATTGTTCTTTAGGTAGCTTAAAGTGACTATGAGAAGGTGCACACTGAATTTGCCTCACTCATGTTAAATTTATGTAAACCTTTCTCAACATATTCTGTCTGAGACAACTTCAAGGTACTTGCACTCCTGTCCCTGCTGATTCTCATACCGAGAATTTTTTTGGTGGGACCTAAGTCCTTTTCAAACTCTCTTAATAATTGCTCATTCAAGTCATTGATCTTTTCTATATCTACTTTTGTAATCAGCATGCCATTCATATAAGAAAAAATACAATATAACAACTACCAAAAATATTTGATGAAACAACAATGATCTGCTTGATATTTTATGTACCATTGTTTGATAAAAACTTTTCAAATCTTCAATTCTATGATCTTGTGCTGGTTTCAAATTATAAAGATTCTTCTTCAGTTTACAGGCCATATCTTCTCTTCCTGGAACTTGATATCCCCGTGATTGCATCATTTACAGTTCCTCTTGCAAGTCATCATGTAAGAAGACTATTTTTACATCTATCTACTCTAGATGTAGATCTTATGCTACTAAGCTCAACACAACTCAGATAATTGTTGCTTTTACTACCCAAAAATCATCTCAGTGTTGTTTACTCATTCCTTTATTGAAACCCTTCACAACAAGCCTCGCCTTATAGTGCTTGCAACCATTTGAGTTTTTTTAGCATGTAAATCCACTTGTTATGCAACGCCTTTTTGCCATTTGGTAATGCTGTCAAATCCCATGTTTGATTTTCTCTTAGTGACTGCATCTCATCATCCATGTCATGCTCTCAATAATTTGAATCTTCAACTTGAGTGATCTCATCATGAGACTATGATTAACCAATATTAGTTTATAATAAATAGGGGTGTTAAAAATTAACCTGACACGCCAACTCGACCCGGAACCGACTTAAAAAATCTAGGTTCTGGCCGACTCGAATAATTTTTGGGTCAGGTTGGGATTAAATAATCAAACTCATTTATTTTTATTGATTGAGTTCACTAGAAAAAAATCAAAAATTGACCCGCCAACTTTAATTTGACTTGAAGTCAACCCGCCAACTCGTAATTGACCCGAAATTGACCCATTTTTAACCCAAATAATGCTTTCCTCAAGGGAGAACCCTCGTAGTTAATTACATCTCAAGATGTGTCTCTCCCGAGAATACTCTTAATTAAAGTATTGACTTATATTATTAAAGATACAAAGTCGGTGTCTGTAAGATTGTTGTTTCAAAACTTTAGATAGATTCAGGGTTTGAAATGATCTACTTAGAATTGAAAGATTGTGAATTATATTCTAATGAAGATGTGTCATGGAAAGATGCAGGGAAATGATTAGCTAACTTTGAAGAAGGCGTGCCCTGGGAATTGAATTTAATTTATTTTTGGGGAAAGTTGAGTTTTGATTTGAGAGTTTGGATTTGGTTTGAAAAGATTGATTTGAGTTGATTTGATTTGCGGTTGAATAAAGTTTGAATTAGTGATTCACTTGAGCTGAAAACTTGAGTTGATTGGATTGTATTTCATTTGAAAAACTTGATTTCAATTGGTTTAAGTTTGGGGTTGGATGAGGTTTGACTTAAGTGATTCACTTAAGCTAAAAATTTGAGTTGATTGAATTGAACTTTTTTTGAAAAGCTTTATATGAGTTGGTTTAATTTAGTTAATTTAAGTTAAAAAAATTATTTTAAGTTTGTTAAAGTTTGTTTGAAGTTTATTAAGGTTTGTTAAAGTTGTTTATTCATTTGAATGTTGTTTAAATGTTTTAGAAAGGCTTCAAAGCTTTGGAGATTTGAGATCTTGAGGTTTTGAATAGTTGAAGGTTTAAAATATTTCAAGTNCTTGATTTCAGTTGGTTTAAGTTTGGGGTTGGATGAGGTTTGACTTAAGTGTTTCACTTAAGCTAAAAATTTGAGTTGATTGAATTGAACTTTTTTTGAAAAGCTTTATATGAGTTGGTTTAATTTAGTTAATTTAAGTTAAAAAAATTATTTTAAGTTTGTTAAAGTTTGTTTGAAGTTTATCAAGGTTTGTTAAAGTTGTTTATTCATTTAAATGTTGTTTAAATGTTTTCGAAAGGCTTCAAAGCTTTGGAGATTTGAGATCTTGAGGTTTTGAATAGTTGAAGGTTTAAAATATTTCAAGTTTTGAAGTTTTCTTTGAAAAATTTGATTTTAAAGTTTTGAAGTTTGAGAAGTTTAAGGTTTTGAAAATGTTAATTTTTAGTTAGAAGGTCTGCTTATGAGTTGATTAGGGTTAACTTGGATTGAAAATGTTGATCTTGAGCTAAAAGGGTTTGGTTTTGAGTTGATTAGGGTTGATTTGGCTTGAAAAGGCTGATATAGGCAAATTGGTTTGGATTATGAAGGATTGATTTTTAGTTGAATGTTTGATAGAAGTTGAAACTTTGATTAAACTAAAAATTTGATTGAAGTTGAACTTTAAAATAATGGATAAAATTAGCTAGAAGGATTTCAAGATGAAAGTGAATTTAACTCACAATTTTGCAGATAAAAAACCACTAAAAATTAAATTTAAACGGTATAATTTATAATTACCTCGTTGATGGTTGTCTGTGTTTTCTATAAACGTTTTCTCGTCTATCATTCGTCTTTTAATAATTTAATTAAACAGAAAAGTTAGTTAAAATAACTGTGAGCTTAAAAACCAGTGAATACTTATACTTCTAAATTAAAGTGATACGAAGAAAATAATGAATAATATGCATGCCAGTTAAATTTGTTTATTAAACAATATAAACATTTAAGATGTTGTTCGTAGGAATCTATATCATTATTATATCAATATTTCATATTTATACAACTATCATAGAATACTTTGTATAAAAATTTATGTAAACTAAGACACATCAATATCAATATCCTTTTCCATTTACGTGCAAATATACATTCGTGTTCCACCACCAGTACCATCAATGGGTGCTACATCATAGCCAGTTATGCACATACAAACATTCAATATAAACATATGTATGATTCACATTCAATCATACTATATTAAACATGCACTAAAATACATGAGTAAACAACTACAACATTTTTAATGATATGACCAATAAAGAAAATAATAACTTAATCAGAATAAATCATCCACAAATAACATCAACTGCAAACATATTTGAGAAGAAACAAATTATTACTATAGTTTAAAAGTATAATTACTCACCACGAGGACGATTAAATTGTTCTTATAACCTCAATCCTTTTAAAATTTAAACGTACAATAAATATGTGTTTAAGATATAATAAATTTATTATTTTAATTTTTCATTATTTAAGCATCAAAATTTTCATATTTATTTGATTTAATCCTAATTTTATGTCTTTATATATATCATAATTATAAAATTCTTATTAAACATCTTACCTTATAAATCCTTCTGTGGAGCCTCATACCGTGCGAAGCTTCGTCTTCCTCACTCCTTTTGCGAAAATTGAATCGCACGAGAGCTGGCTCTCTTGCCTGAGCCTTCCTTCCGCCCGAGCTTCCTTGTTTGCTCGACAGCGCATGGCTATCCTTCCTTAATTGTGCTTCTTCCTCTCTTCTTTTTCGCTGGTAGGCTAGGGCACGGGTTCCTTCGCAGCTCCCAACACTTCACTTCGCATCGGACAACTCAAAGATTGACAGAAATCCTCCGTCTTTCTCTTCGACTCGACTTCAACGCTACGCCCGACATCTCCCATGACACTTGAACCACCGATAAGTGAATATTGCTTTGGCTGCCTTTTATAGGCGGACTTGTTTCCTTGACTTTTGATCCTATAGTTTCCTTTCCTCCCTTTCGGCTGGCCATGACTTTTCGTTTCTTCCTTGTTTTCTCTCAAATATTCCAATTTTCGGTGCCCTTCAAATAGACAAATCGAGGCATTACAATCTTCCTCGCTTACAAAAATTTCGTCCTCGAAATTTAAAAACAGTCCTCCAATAATTTCTCATTAAGTTGGTCAACATTTGTTTTCCACGCAACTAACAATCAATCATTAATATGATAAATAATCACTATAAAGGTAAAAACTCTATACAAGGTGATTCAACTATACTTCAGAACACAGAAATTCAAACATGAAAACATACTAAGAAAACACCAAACTAATCATACCTCGCCACCATCAACAACAATAGGTTCTTCAGGCTCACTATGAGTGAGGGAATATACCCGAGGTTGAACCAGTTTTCTTGGTTGACTTTTGGTTAGAGCTGAAGCTATTGACCCTATCTTTTTCTGCCCGTAGAGCTCCATCAGATTTCTGATCTTCAACGCTCTTCTGGCCAAGATATGGATAATATCATGCTATATGACCAAGCTAACAATACCAATAACAAGTGTTAAAGCCCAGCAAACATTCACCTTTACATTGTCTTCTGCATTTGGTACAAGTGACTCCAGTACCCCGAGTCGTATCTCTGTTAACTCCACCTAAATTATTCTTGGACTTCTACTAATTGAATCCTTCTGAGTGAGCTCTGTGCTCTTCTGTAATCTTCCTTTTGTGCATCTCCTTAAGCTTCTAAGTAGCTCATAGTCAATCTCTACTATTCTAGCTCGCTCCACTAATACCGAGTATTCATCGGTTCCTAAGAGTACTAACGACCGTCTCATAGAATCCTTTAATCACGATAGGGATCTATAGCACTTTTCTTTTGCGGTAACGATCAATTGTGGTGCATTCCTTGATAGTGCAACGAATTCCGCTTCGTACTGCATGACCGTCTTCTCTCCTTTCCTCAACTTGACGAACTTGCCTTGCATCTGTCTTCAAGCAGATAAATGTACGAACCATTCTCTAAAAAGTCCACAAACCCCTCCCAACTTATTATATTATAAGGCATGCCTGCTAACTAGTCCTGACGTTGCCCACGTCACCACATTTTGGCTTCTCCATCCAACACAAATACCGCCAACATACTCTTCTTTAATCTGTACAAACCATGCTATTTAGTATCTTCTTTATCCTCATTAGCTAATTTTCTGCTTTAATTGGGTCTTCGGTTCCTTTGAACAGAGGTGGACGTAGATCATGAAATATCTTTAGGTACTTATCCACAACAATTGTATTATTAGAGTGCGATCTGGACTCCTGAATCAGTTGAGTCATCGTCGTCATCATTTAGGCGAGCACATTCATGTTAACATTTATAGTAGATTGTACTCCTTTTTCTATCAATATCTCTTCTTCTACAATTTCAGGTGTATCGCTATGCCTGAATGATTAAATTAATTCTTTAAGCTGGTTTCATACTCATAGTTTAATAGATGAAAAAGCAACTAAAAATTAAATTAAAACAATATAATTTATAATTACTTCGTTGATGGTTGTCTGTGTCTTGTATAATCGTTTTATCGTCTATTGCTCATTTTTCATTAATTTAATTAAGCCTGAAAAATTAGTTGAAATAACTGTGAGCTAAAGTGCCTTTGGATACTCATACTTCTAAACTAAATTAATACAGTAAAAGAAACAATAATATGCATGTCAATTAAGCTTATTTATCAATCAATATAAACATTTAAAATGCTATTCGTAGGGATCTATATCATTATCATATCAATATAATTTCATATCTATACAATCATCATAGAAGACATTGTCTAAAAATGTGTCAATTAAAACACATCAATATCAACATCTTTTTCTATTTACACGATTAGTGTTCTCTCATTAATACCATCAAAGGGTGCTTTATCATAATCAGTTATGTATATATAAGCATTCAACATAAACATATTTATTCTTCCCATTCAATCATACTATATAAAACATACACTAAAATGCATGAGTAAATAACTAGAACATTTACAACGATATGATCAATAAAGAAAAATATAACTTAATCAGAATAAAATATCCACAAATATCATCAATTATAAATATGAGAAGAAACAAATTATTACTATGATTTAAAAGTACAAGTTCTCACCTCGAGGATGATTAATTTGTTCTTAAATTTCATTAGCCTCGACCCTTTTAAAATTTAAACCTACAATAAATGTAGGTGTACAATTTAATAAATTTATTATTTAAATTTTCATTATTTAAGTATCAAAATTTCATATTTATTTGATGTAATCCTAATTATATATATATATTAATTATAAAAATCTTAGTAAATATCTTACCTTAGAAATCCTCTCTGTCGAGCCTTCTACCGCTCGAAGCTTCGTCTTCCTCCCTCCCTTTGCGAGAATCGAATCATACGAGAGCTGGCTCTCTCGCACGAGCCTTTCTTTCTCCCAAGCTTCCTCATCTGCTGGACAGTGCACGGGCTCTCCTTCTTTAAATACCCTTATTCCTCTTCTTCTCTTCTTTGCCAGGTTAGGGCACAAGTTCTTTCGCCGCTGTTGACCTCATTTTTAGTGAGGTCTTAGTTTTCTACTCTTAGAACCTAGGATCTAGCTTTAGGAGTTCTTANTTAGGGGGACAGTTTGCCTCCCTGAAAAAAGTGGTTGATTCTACCTCTGCGGCCAATTATGTTTAGAGAAATAGAGCCAAAATATTTCCTACAGATAACTCTCGTCACTCGATAGCTTAAGAACTCTTGCATTCTCTTGAAGAGCAAATCTTTTTCTTGAGGTTGTTTTTTATTCTTTCTAGAAGCTCTATAAACTCTCGCACATTCTTGCTAGTTTGTTCTCTCCTCCATTCTTCCAGTCAGTTCTCCCCTATTTTTCCCTGTAAGCTTTGTCACTCAATTAAAATGTTATATTGAATGTTTTGGGTGATTGGTATGTAAGGACTCCAATATTTTTATATTTATGTGTTTTTTCTAAGGTAGTGTTTTTTCTTGTCTGTCAATTCTTCGTTGATTTGTGAACATTTTTCTTAACTCTTTTTTTTAGAATTTGAAGGATAATTTGTAAATGTGAAGAAGAAATTTCATTTTGTTGTAGTATTAGTGAGTATATATTTACCACAGAATTCTTTTGAATTTACATATCTAACATGATTTTTACATTTAGACTAGTCAAATTTGTTATGGTACTTCCTTCAAGGAAGACAAAAGAAAACAGAGAGAAGGGAAAACTAAATGTTCCTCTATATTTTCCTTTTTAACCAATTTTACAGCTATATATATGTATATATATACCCACTTCAATAGAACTCACCTCGAGTGAATCAATTTGTGTAATAGCATCATTAGGAGGATGACAGAAATACAACTCTAAAACATTGAAGTTGGAATAAGTAAGCAGGTATGGTGATAGATCTATGATGTAGGCATTATCATTAATACAGTTAATTACAACAAAAGGACCAACTTTTCGGGGCTCAGCTTGGAGCTTGTTCTTGGTGCAAACTGTTCCTTGCACATTCTAACCATAACAAGCTCGCCCGGATAAAAAACCTTGTGATTTTAGTGACTATCGATCTGTTGTTTGCAGTTATTGTCTGAATCGATTAATTTGGATCAAACTTACTGGAGTAGACGGGTTGCATCTTCAGTCACGGAGGCAAAAATTTGGCTCTTACACTTGGATAGTACAACATCTACCATATAGTTGGGTACTTTTGTATACACAATACTAAGTGCCTCTTTTCGGTGAAGTTATTAGTCATTGAATTGTAAGCAAATTCTACTTGTCTTAAAATGTCATCCTATTGTTTTGGATGACCTTGCACAAGACAGCTGAGCATATTATAAGTGATATGATTGGCAACATCAGTTTGCCCATGCGTTTGTGAAAGGTATGTGGAACTTAGTTGGTGACTGGTTCATAAAAGTTTCCAAAGGTCTCTCCAAAAATAACCATATTGGGAATGCCAAGAGTAATCATTACTGATGGGGAAAGTCACTTCAAAAATTTTAGAATTAGCACATTATTGGCAAAATATGGAATTAAACATCGAACTGTTAATGCTTATCACCCACAAACTAGTGGTTTAACAAAAGTATCTAATCGTGAAATTGAAAGAATTGTGGAAAAAAACTATGAATTCTAATAGAACTGATTGGTTTGATATACTTGATTCTGCATTATGGGCTTATTTGACTACTTATAAAGCTTCTATAGAAATGTCATCATATAAATTCATATTCGGAAAAGCTTGTCATTTACCCATTCAGTTAGAGCATAAAATTTTTTGGGCAATAAAAGAATTTAATTATAATTTAAAAGATGCTGGCGAGAAATGATTGTTGCAATTAAATAAGCTCCAAGAAAATTAGGAATGAATCTTATGAAAATGATAGAATTTATAAAGAAAAGATGAGATATTGGCATGATGAGAAGATTTTGAGAAAAGATTTCGAGCCTGGATAAAATGTTTTGTTATATAATACCCGATTGAAATTATTTCCCAAAAAACTTAAGTCCAGTTGGATGGAGTCATTTATTGTGATAAAAGTTTATCCTTTTGGGGATGTGGATATTAAAAATCTAAAAGCTGAATGTATAATTAAAGTAAATGGACATAGATTAAAACCTTATATTGGTGAAAACAAGTCTTCTCATAAAGAAATCTTGATGTAGGGTCAGTCTAAGTAAAACATTTGGATATGTCAGGTTTATGCTGTTAAACCAAGAGCTGGGTGGGGGGCAACCCATTATAATTGGTGTGGATTGATTTATATTTTTTAGGGTTGTAGTATCGTGTATTACTAAAGTTAAAGAGGCATATAAAACACTATTTGATTATTTAAACATGATTGAGACTTGAAAATTTTGACATAAGGCGAAACGGTGATTACTAAGGCACTGGCACCTACGTGCCATTGCCCAGTAAGACTGGCGCCTAGGCGCCATAATCTGATTTCTAGGCTCCACAATTTCTAAACTTGGAAAAAATCACCTAAAGTAGTTTTTACCCATTTCTCTCTATTTAAACTACCCTATCTTCATCCTCAATCACCCAAAGTTTGAAAATCAAGCCTTAAAGGAGAACTTAAGGAGTTTGAGTTCTTTAGTCCATTTACTTGCTTCCATTGAGAGAAAAAGTAATGGTAAGGCCAATGGAGATAAGTTTTAGCGCTGAGTTTGGAAAAGATGATGAGCAAATTGGGAAAGATTGAAGAGGATCTATCATTTCTGCAAAAAAAAAGTTGCACGAGATGTATCATCAATATGAGCACTTGGAGTGCCAATTGAAACTCCAATCCAATCACATGTTGTGCCATTAGGATTATCAGGTAACCATGTATAGCAAAAACAATTGGATTAATGAAAAGATGGCTATGGAATTCCTTCATGTTCCTTTCTTCCACACATTTTGATCGCAGATATTTAATATCAGAGAAGGGGGATGAAAATGAAATCAACAAGGGCAGTTGGAAGAATTTTAGTGTTTGTGTGCATGTTTGTGTCGACTTTATTATTTGATGTATCGTGCGTGATATTATTTAATATTTAAATGAGTGTTTTTTTTAGTTTCTGGTGTTGTATTCTGATTTGGTGTCCGTTGCACTGTCACTTAAAGTTTATTAATGAAGTTATGTTTATGAAAGTCATGCGTTAGAATGGTGGAATCAATCTTGGATTGAAAATTATGATTGAATAATTGGAAGTTAGAAGATGTTGGAGAGACTATAAATATGAGGTTTGACTTAATAAGAAATTTTGGTTTAGAAGCCTTAAACATGATGTGTTACACATTAAAAATCAAACCATAAGAAATTTTTGGTTTGGTACTTAAGCACCAGACTTCGACACAGCAGGGCGCCTAGGCACCAAAACCAGCTCCTAGGCGCCGGTTCAACTGATCCGGCCGAAACATCTTTATTTTGTTATTTACATTGAGTCCACACCATTTTTAATGCCTAAGCTCCATCGTCTTCTTCATTTTCATGAAAATCGATCCTAGGGTTCCCCTTTGTCTCAAATCTTCAAGCTTTTGGACTTCTTACCATAGGATTTCATCTTCTTTGGGTTAGATCTTCATTTTGGCATAGTTATTTTGTGATTTTATCATGGACTTTCTCACACCTAGAGTGGAGGCCAAAAATGGCAAATTTTTGGATTATGTGGTGAAAAATCAATGGATCTAAGCCTCATTTACTTAAAAGAATTTGTAGGAAGCCATTAATCTTATTTTTATAATTTTTTTGGAAATTTTCTGAATTTTTAGATGGCTCCTTGGACAAAGCGAGAAAAGGGAAAAGAAGTATTTGACCATGCAAAGTTTGTGAATATCAAAGCACAAATTTGTTACAACAAATTAGCATTGTTAAGGAAGTTCATTACGGAGCGAAGTTTTTACAGACCCGGTGATGCCATTGAGAATGTGATTGTAGCTCTGCACTGGGAGAACTTCTGTTATTTCAATTAAGTAGCAATCATTTCTTTGGTATAAGAATTTTATGCTAATTTTCCTAAAGCTTCTGGTGATGAGATATTTGTTTAAGGAAGAGGGGTTGAGTTTACTTCTGAGTGGATAAATGAAGTTTATGGTTTGCCTCTTGCTACAGATTGCTTCTATTTGAGTGTACACCATCTGAAGTTAAGTTAGACCAGATTATTGTATATCTGACTAATGGACGTAGAGCCTGGAAGATCTGAAATGATCATAAGGTAAATTTTTCTTCTTCCATAATCAATGCCACTTCAAAGGCCTGACATTATTTTATTTCAGCCTGCCTCCTTCTTTCTAACCATTTCAGTGAGGTGACACGTGAAAGATTCATATTGAATTATTGCATCCAAGAAATGAAACCTATTGATGTTTGCTCTTTTATTTTTAAGACTGCTAATGCTTATGCTAGAGCTAGTACTACTGTAGGTTTAAGATTTTCTTCTTTGATTTTATTATTTGCAAAGACTCTGGAGTAAATTTTGCTGCTTGGGAAGAGTAGTTAAAGCCACTTAAACCTATTAAGAAGGATAATATTGATTTTTACGGACAACCTAAAGGTAGAGCTCCTAATGCACCATCTACTTCTCGGCCTTCTACTTCTAGATCTTCTACTTCTACTGCTACTGAGCCTCCACCTAATTTCTGGGATGTGTTGAATGAGAGATACTTGGAACACCAATCAGAAATGTTTATGATACAGAGCAGAATGCAAGATTTGGATATTAAATTTGATCATATGATAAAATATGTTCAAAGAAATGGTGATTATGATGCGACATGACGAGGCATTACTAAAATTTTTGAAGGGAGATCATTCAGTTTAGTTTCCTACATGCCCTCGATTTTCTTCATATGAGCCCAAAAAATCCATGAATGAAGATATATCCTTTCATGATGATGATGATTATATTAAACTTACTTTTCTGAAGTAGATGTAATTTTTAGAGCCTTATTGTAGATTTTTTATGTTTGCTTTATGTAAACTTGCTTTATGTACTTTTATTTTTTCTATTGTATTTGCTCTTGTTTATCTAGTTTACTTGTGTGTTAGAGTAGTCGTTTACATTGCAATTATTCATGATCTACATGTTTTAATTTATATTTTCTATTGCTCAGCCAATATTTTTTTTAATTGTACATGTATCATTCCATGTGAATAACTTTTAAATGTCTCTCACTTCATGCTTAATATGCACAAAAAAATGTTTTAAATTATTTAAAATTTTAAGTTTGAGGGAAGGGATTAAAACTTTTTTAAGAAAAAAAAAAACTAGACTTTATTTGTCCTCGGTAAACTATGTTTTTAAATTATTTTAACATAGTCTGTGATATGTTGTGTTAACCTTAGAAGACTATATTTTTGTTCCTATAATGTTATAATAGTATTAAGTAAAATTTTCATGTAGCAAGGGGTAGTTCAAAAGTTAAGGTGTTTGATATGAAAGTTAGAATTATGCTTTTATTATTCAGAGTAGAGAAATCGTATTTTTGAAATGCTATGAAATCTTAGATATACACTTCAAAAAAAATCGGAGACTATGAAAAATCATTTTTAAACTAATACACATTATTAAGTGAAGAAATGTGATATGTTTTTAACTTTAAGAACAAGATAGTGAAGTTCAAAATTATTAAAGGTCATTCAGCTATAGTAATCGTCAGATAAAAAGAAAAGAAAAAATGTAAGAAATAAAAAAATCATGAAATAAAAAGAAAAAGAAAATAAAAAGAAAAATATGTGAGGAGAAGCTTGAGGAAATATCTTATAAAAAATTGGCTTCACTTGAATCAACTTAAAAGAAGAGATTTGATTACATTTCTAAGCTTATTTACAACTTTAAAGTACTAATATCTTTATTTGTAAAGTTCTCATAAAATTTTATTCTTTTAATTTTTTTGAAACTTCTAAGTATGACAAATTATAATTATTTTTGAAATGAATAGACTAGTCAAAATTCCTAGACTTGATTATTGAATATTCATATACTTTCGTTCTAACCTAAGTTATTAAAAATTTCTTTTAAGTTCTACTATCACATTTTTAGAATAAGAACTATAAGAATCTTTAAGTGAGACTCACTATCACATATTATAATGTGTTATTTAGTAAAAGGNAACCTACTATCACATATTATAATGTGTTATTTAGTAAAAGGGTTACTTAAGAATAAGTAACATTTAAGTTTGGGGGAATTGATGCGCCTTAAAATTACTTATTTTATATGCACATTTTGTACCTATTTTTGACGATGTTATGCTTTAATGAAAGATTTTCTTGTGTTTTTGGTTGCAGGTGCAAGAAAAGAGTTTAAGAGCAAAAATGAGGAAAAATACATTAAAAAGGAGAAAAATGGGCCAAATCAAGTTTATTGCTAAAAACAGTCGAGTTGGGGCATATGCACCAGAATTTGGTGCATAGACGTCAGATGAAAATCGAGGCTGATGCTTAAGCGTGACAGTTTGGCACGTAGGCTCCATAAACAGTTACACCTATATTCATTGAATTTGAATAAATTTTGAAAAGTTGTCTTAAGCAACCTTTGGTGATTTTTGAAGCTTTATATATTGGGATTAATTCTGGATGAAATAGAGATGTTTAATTTTAGTTATTTTCAAATCTTTGCATTTACTTTTAATTTGCACTTGTAGGAATTAAAAAACATTATTTCACACCTGAATTACAGTCATATTTCCCTAGAATTTATTCCATTATTTAAAGTAAATGTTTTTCTTAGTCACATACATAAAATTACCGTTTTTCCTGTGGGATCGATATTGAGGCTTTTAAAGAAAACTTTATAATACTTAACATAATGCATATACTTGCGTAGAACCACTACTGTGACAATTATTACTTTAATTTTTATAACATTGCATTTGACGCACTAGCCGCTAAATATAAATTAGATCAAATTTTTTATCATAGTCTGGAATATAAATATTTTCGTAATTGAGAGTCCGTAGTGTTGTGAACCTCTATGGTGATTGTTATTTCATATTTATGTGATTCATTTTACCCCATTATGTTATGCATATGTGCTTATTATGTTTCCTTAAGTAATTCTTTATTTAAGCTCTTATAATTAGAAAAATTAAGTAGCTTCATCAGATAAGAATTATTCCTTATAAAGTTACCTTGGAGTATACTAATTAAAGGAGTTATTAAACCATTAGAAAATTTTTGAGTTTTACATAAATCTAATAATACTAATTGATTTACTTAGATTAATAGATCCTTTAAATTTAAAAAACCTAATAATATAAACGTAGTTGACCAAAAATCTAATTTAATTAATTAAGTAAAATTCAAATGTCACATCCATCAATACATATAACTTAAAATTAATTATCATTTAAATTATAAAATTAAAAATAGATATTGAGAAAATAGAATCGATTTAAGTATAGAAGATTTGGTATTTAAAATCATTAACATACTTATTCAAAAATATCTATCCTTAAAAGAAAAAAATAGAGAAAAATGAATAAAAAACACATGGTGCATGAAAGAAAAAAACTCTAAACGAAGAGCTTGATGTATGATAAAACTTGAGAACAATTCTATACATAAAAAAATTGGTAAATATAATTTTCTTAAACTTAAACAATTCAAAATCTCATGGATATTAAAAGTATTGAACTTAAATTTTAAAAATCTAAATTACGCTAATATGATTGATAAGTTAAAATTTTATAAACTTATTAATTAAATAATTTTAGACAATTTTACACTACACACTTAGGGCAACTTGAATAGGAAGAATATTAAAATTATGTAAAAAGATATGATATTACCGGTACATATGGATTCATGAACTTCTTAAGGTTTAATTGAACTTTAATTTCTATACTCATTAAGTAATTTATTTGAGAGTAACCTTAACCTAATTTGCTACTTAATTCCTTAGATTGTAAGACTTGGATCAATAAATTACTTGGAGAACTATAATGTTTGAGTATGGGAGAATTGTTGATTGAGAAAAAAACTTAATAATTTTTTTTTTTAATTTTTGCATAATTATGTATTTATGTCCATGTTTGTGCCTAAGAGAAAAATCATGAAAAAATGGTTAAGTTTATTGAAGCCCCGAAGCGTTAGGTACTATAGTCATGATGCCAAAGTTGGAGTCCTGAAGTGAATATTTCCCTAAGAGCTCAATGCTTACACCAGGTGATCGACGTCTCAGTAATAATTCCAACACCCAATGTCAGTGCCATGATACCATGCTAAGCCATGCTAAGCCAAATGGATGAGACAAATCCAACATCACAGCGCTACCATATCCATTGTCGCACCGCTATCGAGGATTAGTCTCATGAATCAAAAGACAGAGAAGAACAAGTTGAGGTGCCACAAACCCAAACACATAATGCCATCACCTAATGCCATAAGGCCAAATTTGAGTGCTCTAATGCCTACTGCAGCATCACACTGTAACAACCTGATAAAACAATTATTAAATGCAAAATTTAATTTTTTTGGAGGGGGAAATGATTATAAGTGCGTGTACTATTAAAAGAGAGTGATAGAGAGTCTATGGGAGGATTTGATAAGTCTTTCAGTGAGTTTATAGATTAAGTGCACATTGTGAAGAACTCTTAGTTTGAGAGTTTGTGTTAATGCTTGTGTTGGTGGAGCAAGGCGAAGAATCTAGTGGAAAGCTTGGAGATTTTTGCAATTACCAGTTTTTATCATTTAATTTCTATTATTTTCTTGATTCACACTTTGTATATGCACTTTCATACTATTGAATGGATATATGTGTGATGTTTTACTGCATTCCCATGTTAGACTAAACTCTCTAATTATTATGGATCTCTTTGTTTAATAAATTTAATGTGAAAGTTATGTCTAAAATGATAAACTTTTCCAATTTCATTTGTGAATTTTTAATTTCATTTAATATTAAGTAGTGGACATACAAATGTTTTAAAAGTTGTGTGAGTTTGAGATAGTGATAGTTTTTATTCGTACAAGAAATTTCATAACATAGATTTATGGAAATAGAGACGTTCTCCTTTGAGACTGACAAGAAATAGAGAAACATGCATATTTCATTTTTGAAATACTTATGAGCTTTAAAATAATGACTTGAAATTTTGGGAATGACTATTTTTGTTGCTATCGAGAGAAGCCTAAAACTATTGTTGCTCTTGATTTATGACTTGTATTATTTAAACCTAATATATCACATTGATTTTAAAAACGAGAAATCCTTATGAAGTTTCACTTGCATTTGAAATCCTTCGAAAAGTAAAAACAAAACAATAACCTTTTAAAAAAAATTTCATTTCTTTGAATAAAATTAGGGTTTGTAAAACTAGTGCATTTGACTTTAACTTTCTATCTCCTCATTTTCATATGGGACGATTTCAGACTCATTTCCATTACATTACTTATACGATACGTGCATTTGCATGAGCTCGTGCAAGATCAGATTAATATCTATCACCTAAACTTTAATAATTATACTAATAAAAATGAATTCTTAAAAGCACAAGAGATATCACTTTTAAAAACTTTTTAAAAGTGATACACTTCTTTATATGCACTAGAAGTTATTATAANTTTTCTCAGGAGTTCATAAGCCGATTGTTTACCTGGGCTTAACGAGAAGGAAGCCTTACTACATAAGTTGATCTTTGGCGTTGAATGGGGTATTTTGATAATGTAAGTACTGAGTAACTATTTTTCATTTTTTTTAATGTTACAATACTTTGCTGCTACAAGCTTCATTGCTCCTTACTGGGAACTAATGTAAAAAATAAAAAAATAAAAAAAAAAAAGAAGAAGAAGAAGAAAAATTAGATTCACTCACGAATAGAAAATGCCCCATTTTTTTTGTCATAGTTATGTTCATTTCAATGAGGCTTCAATTTCATGCCCGTAATGCTTCCTGTATTTGCAAATTGTTCATTTGGCAAACAATTTTTTTTGTTGCAATGCAGTGGTTTGAGAAACGTCAGGAGGCAGCCTTTGCTGATGGTATGATCTTATTGGTCATATTCCATGGAGTTCCTTCAATTTTTAAGCATACTGTATAACATTATCTTGTTTATCTCTCTTCTGTCTCTGTTTCTGTTTGTATTTATGATTCAGATGTAATGTACTTCTGCGGTCTTTAACTGATCACAATCTTTTCCAAGGGATAGAATCACTGTTGATCATCTCTGGAATGTTCATGCAGGTGGGGTTATTCGGGCTGGAAGGGAAATACTTTTTCAGGTATGCAAATAATTTTTTAATTTTTATTTTCACTGGTTTCTACGTCATTGCTTCTGTAATATAGCTTTATTTATTAGAATGGGCTATTAATTTTATGGTTAGAAGATGTTTGGAAATTGTTTATGAATTTAATAAGCTTGCTCCTCTACTGTGCTTATGTGAATGTATTTGCAGTTGAAGGCAGGCTTCTAGCTTCTCAGTATGAGCTGCATTAGATGGTAGTTTCTTTTGAATGGATGTGAAAGGCTTGTGATTTGCTATGGAACTTAGACATGATACTAGAGTTAACTCACACAACAATAAGAAAGTAAATATTATTACAAAAATTCAAATATTAAGTTACAAATAACTAATTGAAAATAATAATTGACACGGCAAACTAACTCCTGCTAGGGTTTGGATCAAGGGAAGGTGGAGTTGAGGTGGTCGGTGAGGGTCGGGAATGTGGCGGGATGGCGGGCAAGATGGTTGGCTAGCAGAAAACAACAAGGCAACAGTTTCCTGGGTTCCGAGCAGCAAGTACGCAGCATATATTGATGTTGCACGGCTGTCTGGAATGATGGTAGCAAAGGGAGAGGCTGGAATAGTGGCTAGGTGGCAAGGAAGTGGTTCAGAATAGTTGGAACAACAGCCAAAGCTACAGAGGGGCGTTCCTGGTGGCCAGAACGACAGCGAGACGGTAAGGGAAATGGATATGGTCAGCTGGAACAACAACCAATGGGTGTGGAAGGCAGCTGGAATGCAGGAACTGTAGAAAACAACAAAAGAGGCTATTTCGGGCGCCTGCAATAGGGAAGGAGCGGTGATATTAGGTTTGAATGTTCCCCATGTTGTCTAGGTGGCTATTTCGGGTGCCTGCAATAGGGAAGGAGCCTCTGTTCCGGGTGCCTGCAATAAGAAAGTAAATTACAACAACAAGCTGCTCAGAAAATTACCATAAAGGATATGCACCAGGAAATCATCTATTTGCAGCAGAGGCTCGCTGATTTTGAAAGAAGACAACATGGAAAAGTCACCCACAACAACAATAGTGACCGCCTAAGTGAAGGAGATGAAGAAAACTCTTTTCACCAAGAAGCTTCAAGTGATGAAGAGTCAATGCCATGTTGATTCAACTTTGAGTATAGGAGGAAGGACGGTGATTTTGGAGTCAAGGTGGGTCTACTAGATTTTGATGATCACATGGACCTAGATGAGTTTATTTAATGGCTCCAAACAATAAAAAGAGTCTTCGAGTATAAGAACGTCCCACCTAATAGAAGGGTAAAGTTGGTCACCATCTAGTTGAAGAAAAGTGCGTCTCCATGGTAGGAGAACTTGAAGTACCTATGTCAGTGTGAGGGAAAAAACAAAATTATTATTTGATCCAAGATGAAAAGGGAGATGCACCATAAGTATCCAAGAACACATTGTAGACATGATTTGTTTTTGAGGCTTCATTACTTACAATAAAATATCTTTCAGTAGAATAGTACATTGTTGAGTTTGAGCAGCTTATGTTGATGTATGAACTAATGGAGCCCGAGAAAAACATTGTAGGATGATATCTAGGGGGATTGAAACTATTTATTGGCAATGTGGTATAGTTATAGCCCCAATGAATTTTATAAAATTTTCAAATTTTAGCTTTGAAGGTGGAGAGACAACACTGCAACATCAGGTTCACACCTACTTCCAAGCTGGATTCAGCCTTTAGATGAAGTAGCAAGGGCACACCAATTAGAGTACCCAAACCTACCACATGTGAAGAGAAGCCAACATAGGATGAAAATATGACTGACCAGACAAGCACCACCATGACATTGGATACAAACACATTTCATCCAACTGTCCAAACACGAGGGTGATTTTTTTTAACAGAGTAGGGTGTAGTGGAGTAGATAGAGAGGAGAATGGATAATACTAGCTACCTACAGATGACGATGAAATGCTTGGTCTAAGAGGGATTAGCAGTGGCTCGGGCATAACATCTTCCATGTGTTTATTGTACTATTAAGAGGAAGGTGTGCAGTCTTATTATAGATGGAGGTAGTTGTGAAAATATGGTATCTACATAAATGGTGGATAAATTGATTCTTTCTGTACAAAAGCATTCACAATCATATTCCCTTGGTTGAAGAAGGGAAATGAGATTTATGTCGACAAAAGATGTTTGGTGGAATTTTTAATTGGAGATAAATTGTGGGATGAAGTTTGGTGTGATGTCATTTCTATTGATACAAGCACTTGCCATTCCATTACAAAAATGAAATTTACAAACAAAATTATAAAAATTCGGTTACAAGCGCCTAGGCTGTACCTTCGAGCGCGTTGAGTTTTTGGGTGTATTGGTTTGAAGAACAATTTGGGCACGGCTGCACCCCTTCTGGGCACCACAATTCCAACAGCTCTATCCCATAAGCATGGTGCCGGGCGCCCAGGCGCCCCCATTGCTGCCTGAGCGCTACTTTAAGTCTTGGGGCGCCCATCCTAGCTTTCTGACAAGTGTCAGGCGCCATTCCAAGTGTCGGGTTTCCCCCAAACTCCATAAGCGGACTACATATATAACAATCCCTAGTTGGAGTCTGATTATAAGCAATCTTGCACCTTTAAATCTGTATCATCTTCATAGTAATGCACAATAGTATGACTTAACCATTAGTCTCAAGCTTCCTGAACTCTAACTGAAGCCAATTATAGTTTTAGTTTTTCAATTGTAACAACTTTAGTCAATTTATCTGTAGGATTCCGAGCTGTATATATCTTTTCCAAACATAACTGACCATCTTTTAGGATTGAACGAATGAAATGCTAACTTTGCTAAATGTACTTGATCCTGACATGAAATGCAATACTGTTAGCTAGGTGAATAACACTCATACTATCACTGAAATTTTCATTTCCTTTATTTATTGCCCAGTTATGCCATAAAGCCCTATAATCAAATCATTCCTTATTAGCCTCAGTGATATCAATTTATTTGGCTTCTGTAGTTAACAATACAATAATCTACTATAATTTGGATACCCAACTCACTACTATTTTCCCCTAAGTTAAGATGTAACTTGTACTTCTTCTACCATTGATATCTCTTATTAGATCTGAATCTACATATTCCTGTAGATTAATCCTTGCACTTCCAAAACAAAGTACTTTATTGTTTGTTTTTCTCAATTATCTGATAATTTACTTCACCGCCTCTTAATGATGTTGATCTAAATTACTCATGTACCGATTGACCACTCTTATAGCGTGTGCAATATCTGGATTTGTATATATATCACTTACACCGATCTCTAACTGTTGAAGCATCAAAGTTCTCATCTGTGTTTGATCTGCTTCAAACTAAGGCGATTATTCTTTAGATAGCTTAAAGTGACTATGAGAGGGTGCACACTGAATTTGACTCACTCATGTTTAATTTATGTAAATCTTTCTCAACATATTCTGTCTGAGACAACTTCAATGTACTTGCACTCCTGTCCCTGCTGATTCTCATATCGAGAATTTTTTTGGTGGGACCTAAGTCCTTCATTTCAAACTCTCTTAATAATTGCTCATTCAAGTCATTGATATTTTCTATATCTGCTTTTGTAATTAGCATGCCATTCACATAAGAAAAAAACACAATATAACAACTACCAAAATATTTGATAAAACAACGATGATCTGCTTGATATTTTATGTACCATTGTCTGATAGAAACTTTTCAAATCTTCAATTCTATGATCTTGTGTTGACTTCAAATTATAAATATTCTTCTTCAGTTTACAGGCCATATCTTCTCTTCCTGGAACTTGATATCCCCGTGATTGCATCATTTACAGTTCCTCTTCCAAGTCATCATGTAAGAAGACTATTTTTACATCCATCTACTCTAGATGTAGATCTTCTTATGCTACTAAGCTCAACACAACTCTGATAATTGTTGCCTTTACTACCCAAAAAATCATCTCAGTGTTGTTTACTCATTCCTTTACTGAAACCCTTCCCAACAAGCCTCGCCTTATAGTGCTTGCAACAATTTGGGTTTTTTTAGCATGTAAATCCACTTGTTATGCAACACTTTTTTGCCATTTGGTAATGCTGTCAAATCCCATGTTTGATTTGCTCTTAGTGACTGCATCTCATCATCCATGACATGCTCTCACTAATTTGAATCTTCAACTTGAGTGATCTCATCATAACACTATGATTAACCACTATTAGTTTATAATAAATAGGAGTGTCAAAAATTAACCTGACACGCCAACTCGACCCGGAACTGACTTAAAAAATCTAGGTTTTGGCCGACCCGAATAATTTTTGGGTCGGGTTGGGATTAAACAATCAAACTCATTTATTTTTATTGATTGAGTTCACTAGAAAAAATAAAAAATTGACCCGCCAACTTTAATTTGACTTGAAGTCAACCCGCCAATTGGTAATTGACCCATTTTTAACCCAAATAATGCTTTCCTCAAAGGAGAACCCTCGTAATTAATTACATCTCAAGATGTGTCTCTCACGAGAATACTCTTAATTAAAGTATTGACTTATATTATTAAAGATACAAAGTTGGTGTCTGTAAGATTGTTGTTTCAAAACCTTAGATAGATTCAGGGTTTGAAATGATCTACTTAGACTTGAAAGATTGTGAATTATATTCTAATGATGATGTGTCATGGAAAGATGCAGGAAAATGATTAGCTAACTTTGAAGAAGGCGTGCCCTGGGAATTGAATTTAATTTGTTTTTGGGGAAAGTTGAGTTTTAATTTGAGAGTTTGGATTTGGTTTGAGTTGATTTGATTTGCGGTTGAATAAACTTTGAATTAGTGATTCACTTGAGCTAAAAACTTGAGTTGATTGGATTGTATTTCATTTGAAAAACTTGATTTCAGTTGGTTTAAGTTTGGGGTTGGATGAGGTTTAACTTAAGTGATTCACTTAAGCTTAAAATTTGAGTTGATTGAATTGAACTTTTTTTTTTAAAAGCTTTATATGAGTTGGTTTAATTTAGTTAATTTAAGTTTAAAAAATTATTTTAAGTTTGTTAAAGTTTGTTTGAAGTTTATTAAGGTTTGTTAAAGTTGTTTATTCATTTGAATGTTATTTAAATGTTTTAAAAAGGCTTCAAAGCTTTGGAGATTTGAGATCTTGAGGTTTTGAATAATTGAAGGTTTAAAATATTTCAAGTTTTGAAGTTTGCTTTGAAAAGTTGATTTTAAAGTTTTGAAGTTTAAGGTTTTGAAAATGTTAATTTTTAGTTAGAAGGTCTGCTTATGAGTTGATTAGGGTTAACTTGGATTGAAAATGTTGATCTTGAGCTAAAAGGGTTTGGTTTTGAGTTGATTAGGGTTGATTTGGCTTGAAAAGGCTGATATAGGCAAATTGGTTTGGATTATGAAGGATTGATTTTTAGTTGAATGTTTGGTAGAAGTTGAAACTTCGATTAAACTGAAAATTTGATTGAAGTTGAACTTTAAAATAATGGATGAAATTAGCTAGAAGGATTTCTAGATGAAAGTGAATTTAACTCACAATTTTACAGATAAAGCCACTAAAAATTAAATTTAAATAGTATAATTTATAATTACCTCGTTGATGGTTGTCCGTGTCTTCTATAAACGTTTTCTCGTCTATCATTGGTCTTTTAATAATTTAATTAAACCAGAAAAGTTAGTTAAAATAACTGTGAGCTTAAAAACAGTGAATACTCATACTTCTAAATTAAAGTGATACAAAGAAAATAATGAATAATATGCATGCCAGTTAAATTTGTTTATTAAACAATATAAACATTTAAGATGTTGTTCGTAGGGATCTATATCATTATTATATCAATATTTCATATTTATACAATTATCATAGAAGACACTGTATAAAAATTTATGTAAATTAAGACACATCAATATCAATATCATTTTCCATTTACGTGCAAAGGTACATTCGTGTTCCACCACTAGTACCATCAAGGGGTGCTACATCATTTAATATAAACATATGTATGATTCACATTCAATCATACTATATAAAACATGCATTAAAATACATGAGTAAACAACTACAACATTCGTAATGATATGACCAATAAAGAAAATAATAACTTAATCAGAATAAATCATCCACAAATAACATCAACTGCAAACATATTTGAGAAGAAACAAATTATTACTATAGTTTAAAAGTATAATTACTCACCACGAGGACGATTAAATTGTTCTTATGACCTCAATCCTTTTAAAATTTAAACGTACAATAAATATGTATTTAAAATATAACTGCAAACATATTTGAGAAGAAACAAATTATTACTATAGTTTAAAAGTATAATTACTCACCACGAGGACGATTAAATTGTTCTTATAACCTCAATCCTTTTAAAATTTAAACGTACAATAAATATGTATTTAAAATATAATAAATTTATGATTTTAATTTTTCATTATTTAAGCATCAAAATTTGATGTAATCCTAATTTTATATCTTTATATATATCATAATTATAAAATTCTTATTAAACATCTTACCTTATAAATCCTCCTGTCGAGCCTCATACCGTGCGAAGCTTCGTCTTCCTCTCTCCTTTTGCGAGAATCGAATCGCACGAGGCCTGGCTCTCTTGCCTGAGCCTTCCTTCCTCTTGAGCTTCCTCATTTGCTCGACAGTGCACGGGCTATCCTTCCTTAATTGCGCTTCTTCCTCTCCTTCTCTTCTTCGCTGGTAGGCTAGGGCACGGGTTCCTTCGCAGCTCTCAGCACTTCTCTTCGCACCGGACAACTCAAAGATTGACAGAACTCCTTCGACTTTCTCTTCGATTCGACTTCAACGCCACGCCCGACATCTCCCATGCCGCTTGAACCATCGGTAAGTGAACATTGCTTTGGCTGCCTTTTATAGGCAGACTTGTTTCCTTGACTTCTGATCCTATAATTTCCTTTCCTCCCTTTCGGCTAGCCCATGACTTTTTGTTTCTTCCTTGGTTTCTCTCGAATATTCCAATTTTCGGTGCCCTTCTTCAAATAGGCAAATCGAGGCGTAACAATTTTCCTCGCTTACAAAAATTTCATCCTCGAAATTTAAAAACAGTCCAATAATTTCTCATTAAGTTGGTCGACATTTGTTTTCCATGCAACTAACAATCATTCATTATTATGATAAATAATCCTTATAAAGGTAAAAACTCTATACAAGGTGATTCAACTATACTTCAGAACACAGAGAAATTCAAACATGAAAACATACTAAGAAAACACCAAACTAATCATACCTCGCCACCATCAACAACAATAGGTTCTTCAGGCTCACTATGAGTGAGGGAACATACCCGAGTTTGAACCAGTTTTCTTGGTTGACTTTTGGTTAGAGCTGAAGCTATTGACTTTATCTTTTTCTGCCCGTCTGTAGTCTTCTGTGAAGGAGCTCCATCAGATTTCTGATCTTCAACGCTCTTCTGGCCAAAAGATGGATAATATCAGGCTATATGACCAAGCTAACGATACCAATAACAAGTGTTAAAGCTCATCAAACATTCACCTTTACATTGTCTTCTGCATTTGGTACAAGTGACTCCAGTACCCCGAGTCGTATATCTGTTAACTCTACCTGAATTATTCTTGAACTTCTACGCATTGAATCCTTCTGAGTGAGCTCTGTGCTCTTCTGTAATCTTCCTTTTATGCATCTTCTTAAGCTTCTGAGTAGCTCATAGTCAATCTCTACTCGTCTAGCTCGCTCCACTAATACCGAGTATTCATCAATTCCTAAGAGTACTAACGACCGTCTCATAGAATCCTTTAATCCCAATAGGAATCTATAGCACTTTTCTTCTGCGGTAACGATCAATTGTGGTGCATTCCTTGATAGTGCAATGAATTCCGCTTCGTACTGCATGACCGTCTTCTCTCATTTTCTCAAGTTGACGAACTTGCCTTGCATCTGTCTTCAAGCAGATAAATGTACGAACCATTCTCTAAAAAGCCCACAAACCCCTCCCAACTTATTATATTATTGGGCATGTCTGCTAACTAGTCCTGACGTTGCCCACGTCACCACATTTTGGCTTCTCCATCCAACAGAAATATTGCCAACGATACTCTTCTTTCATCTGTACAAACCAAGCTATTTAGTATCTTTTTTATCCTCATTAGCCAATTTTCTGCTTTAATCGGGTCTTCGGTTCCTTTGAACAGAGGTGGACGTAGATCATGAAATATTTTTAGGTACTTATCCACAACAATTGTATCATTAGTGTGCGATCTGGACTCCTGAATCAGCTGAGTCATCACCGCCATCATTTAAACGAGCACATTCGTGTTCACATTTATACTAGATTGTACTCTTTTTTATATCAATATCTCTTCTTCTACAATTTCAGGTGTATCACTATGCCTGAATGAATAAATTAATTCTTTAAGCTTGTTTTATATATTAAAATTTTCTTATAATTATTCTATTGGCTCTTTCATCAATATCCACCTAATTTATCTCAACCCTGGCTTTAATATCATTTTTATCACGACCCAGGGCTTGGAATTAACCAAGGCGGGAAAGGACCGTCGGATGAGTGAATTAAATTTTCTATTTTTACTCATAGTTTAATAGATGAAAAAGCAACTAAAAATTAAATTAAAACGATATAATTTATAATTACCTTGTTGATGGTTGTCTATGTCTTGTATAATCGTTTTATCATCTATTGCTCATCTTTCATTAATTTAATTAAGCCTGAAAAATTAGTTGAAATAACTGTGAGCTAAAGTGCTTTTGAATACTCATACTTCTAAACTCAATTAATACAGTAAAAAAAATAATAATATACATGTCAATTAAGCTTATTTAGAAATCAATATAAACATTTAAAATGCTATTCGTAGGGATCTATATCATTTCATATCTATACAACCATTATAGAAGACATCGTCTAAAAATGTGTCAATTAAAACACATCAATATCAGTATCTTTTTCCATTTACGTGATTAGTGTTCTCTCACTAATACCATCAAAGAGTGCTCTATCATAATCAGTTATGTACATATAAGCATTCAACATAAACATATTTATTCTTCGCATTCAATCATACTATATAAAACATACACTAAAATACATGAGTAAATCGCTAGAACATTCACAACGATATGATCAATAAAGAAAAATATAACTTATTCAGAATAAAATATCCACAAATATCATCAATTATAAATATATTTGAGAAGAAACAAATTATTACTATGATTTAAAAGTACAAGTTCTCACCTTGAGGATGATTAATTTGTTCTTAAATTTGTATTAGCCTCGACCCTTTTAAAATTTAAACCTACAATAAATGTAGGTGTACAATTTAATAAATTTATTATTTANATTGATTTTGTGGGTTAATTTTGTCGTGGTTTTGACATCGTTTGGGCACCATTTTGGCACTGTTTCGGGTTTGATTTTGAGAGTTGTGCCTACTATTTTGGGGCTGATTTTGATAGCTCTATTTATTATTTTGGGGGCTGGATTTTGATAGCTTTATTATTATTATTATTATTATTATTAAAATTCTCATGCAGTGCATTATTATTATTATTATTATTGAATACTTTACTGCATTTTACCTTTCAAGCACATTTTATTTATTTGCAATCTGTTTATTCTGCATGCAAAACCAAAACTGTGAAACATAAAATACAATTTTCAAACACTTAAACCCTGGAGCCATCGCGACGACAGGAGCTTGGAACCAACTTTGGGCAGCAGGACGAGGAGCTTGGAGCGAGCAGCAAGAAGATCTTCTTCAACATTATCCCTTCCTAGCATAATAACAACCCATAGGACTTCGAGGTAGCTCGCCTAGAGCGACCTAAATCCTCACCATCATTTAGGCCCCTACACAACGAGGTTGTGCAGCATAAGTCCTAACTTGCTTTAGGTTCCGAGGTTGTTGTGTGGTACGACGTAAACCCTCCTTTCTCTGTGGGTTATTTGCATAATCCGGTATTATGCAAATTTAAGTCCCAAAAAAAAAATTGGCAGGATTGAACATTTAAATAACATAATCTCTAAAAATGCAGCCACACAATAGAATAATTTGGGAAGCCACTGAGGGTTCTCCTTAGGATCTGTGACATCCCCTACCTTTTTCTTTCCTTTTGACTCCTGAAATAACTGTTCATATTTGAGTCACTCCCATTTGCCCTTTTACGTCCTACCTTGAAAATCTGAACCTTGAATTCTTGAAGACTAGAACCACTGATCATTATCGAGAGTTTTCTCAAGTGACTTCAATCATTTGAGATGTAATTAACTATAGGGGCTTGCCTTTATAGGGAACTTGGAACCCAGGTTTCACTTGAGATGTAATTAACTATAGGGGCTTGCCTCTATAGGGAACTTGAAACCCAGGTAAAATTAAACTCTATTTAATCTTTGTATTAAATAGGGGAACTTGTCGGTTATACATAAAAGGTTCGCAGACCAAACGGATGTCACAAATCTCTTAGTTTGTAGGATTGGGTCTATAGCTGAGGTCTACACTTATCTCTCGGGAGCGTGTAGTATTCGCGGTATCAGTCACGATTATGCAAACTATCAGACTAATGAGATCCATTTGGTCTCATTTTTCAAAAATTAAAACATATTACTTTTAGAACTCAAATTATATATCTTTTATATTTAAATTAAATCTCAAAAATTATTTTCATATTTTCATATTTTCAAAATCTAAATCAATCAATCGAAAAAAAGTTGACCGACACTAACTTTCGAGAATATTTTTCGTTCTCTCAAAAATTATAAAAATTCACTCCATTACATTATATTCCTTAAAACAATCTTCATATGTATACTAATTCTTAAAAATGAGAAAATTAAGATATTATTGTTGGTTTTGATTAAAATTTCCTGAGTTTTTAAATTAAAATTACTGCTCTCGTTATTGCAGCGCAATAGTGGAATCCCAAATTTCCACTTTGGATGCATGCAACGAATTGATTAGATAATATTTGTATTTAGTATATATAAAAGTGTTTTTCTTCTCGTTTTCCATTCCGTAAACCCTCAATTTCTCATTCTGTAGGCTATAAGAATGCTGAAATCGAGAGTATCCTAGGGAAAAAGGAAGGGAAATAGGAGAAGGATAGGAAGAGGGGAAAAAGAAGAAGAAGAAGAAGAAGAGAAAAGGGGATTAGGAGAGGAGAGAAAGATGAGAAGGGAAGAATAGTGGTTAAGTGAATGATTTCAAAGTTTGCATGAGAAATAATATTGAGATTATTTATGAAAGGAAGTATTTTTGGAGTGTTCATCTTNATTTATTATTATTATTATTATTATTATTATTATTTTTTAGGGCTGATTTTCATAGCTCTATTTACTGTTTCGGTGCTGAATTTGGGGAGTTTTATTTACTATTTTGGGTTTCACTTGATTATCATTTAAACGCTTCTAGGTGTATTCACTTGTTATTTCCCCATTGGATTTNCTTTATTTACTTTTTTTTTTGGTTCATTTTGATAGTTCTATTTACTGTTTTTGTGCTGGATTTGGGGAGCTTTATTTATTGTTTCGGGTTTCACTTGATTATCATTTAAACGCTTTTAGGTTGATTCACTTACTATTTCCCCATTGGATTTGTTAATTTTGGAAGTGGGTCAACCTTCTCTTTTCATTTATTTTGTTACTTTTGTTAAATGGTTAAGTCAAAAAAATGAGAGTTTCTAATTTAATCATGTGGAAGACACTTAAAAATATTTGAGGATTAGTTGGAAAACACTTAATTGAAGGTAGAACACCTTAAATCACTGCGAACACAAGTTAGAAGTGTAGGTTTCCTAGATTTTAGGAGCACACCCTAGGTGAGAGTCCATCCACCTAATTCNGAAGTTTCTAATTTAATCATGTGGAAGACATTTAAAAATATTTGAGGATTAGTTGGAAAACACTTAATTGAAGGTAGAACACCTTAAACCACTGCAAACACAAGTTAGAAGTGTAGGTTTCCTAGATTTTAGGAGCACACCCTAGGTGAGAGTCCATCCACCTAATTCTCAGTATAAGCTTCCTAGATTTTAGAAGCAGACCCTAGGTGAGCGTTCATCCACCTAATTTTTAAATAAATAACAAAACTTGACACTTGACCCTGATTCACAAACTGATTAAGACGCCAGACATTAAAATGCACCGAGACGTAGTTCATGTTTCATTAATTAAATCAACAGTAAAATTCTCACAATGACTTAACCTACAATGAAACTCAGTGCACCAGGATTTGAGCTTGGATATTACACTCAAATTCTCCTGGCAATTGGGGAAATTTGTTAATGCCACATATGGATCATCGGACTAGGATAAGTCTAGTGTCTAAGCGGCGAGGGCGATGACGACGTTGTTTATGTATGCTTAAACGAGGGATACGAAGTGAGATTATTAGAATAGTATCTCCTACCTCAATAATCTTCAATAATGGAGAGGAAATGATCCATGATACTATTCGCTGATTCTTGGTGGGATCGTTGCCCCGGTCACTCTTAGGTTGTCAGTAGTTCTAGCACGATTAGAGTGACTAGCCCGTAGACTATACGACTTTACAAAATATTTACAAAAATAAAAATAAAAATTTCTTTTGCATGTTAAAAAGAACTCTACATAAAAAATACTTGAACAACAACTTTTGCATGAAAGACTTTTAATGAAAATTTATAAAGTTCCACGGCTAGTCACTTGGATTAAGGTTAAGGACTGTCTTCTGTAGATTGTCGAACTGGTAACTCTTGTTCAAGATCAGGAAGCACACAGTCCAGCTCTGAGCCCTCCACTTTTACCAATGTCTTACATCAGTCTTGATCTTTCATATGTGGCTAATGGTTTCTTTTGCTCATAATTTTTACGAATCATTTTTCCGACTATTCGTGTTCGGTTTTCTCGCCTTGTTTATTTTTCTTGCGAGTTTATTTAAATTTGTCGCAAGCCATACTACACTCGCAATATTAATCACACTATAGCAGCAGATGCCCAGGTACGCTTTTACATTTTATCTACAGCATTTTACTTTACCGCATTTTACTTCTTAAAGTACCTTTTATTTACTTGCAATTTGTTTATTCTGCATGCAAAACCAAAATCGAAACAAAACGAAACCAAACATTGACATCAAAACTGTGAAAGATCAGGACTGATGTAAACACTTAAACCCTAGAGCTATCGCGTCGATAAGGAATTTGGAGCAACTTCATGAGCAGCGCGACAAAGAGTTTGGAGCGGACTACAGGTGGAGGTGGTCGTCATTCTACAACAGTAAAACAAATCTACACCAGCTAAACTCTCTTCTTGGTCTAAATAACAACTCATAGGACTTCGACGTAGCTCGCCCAGCATAATGTAAATACTCATACCCTCTTTAGGCACATGTTCAACAATATTGTGCAGTGTAAGTCCTAATTCGTTTTAGGTTCTGAGGTTGTTGTTCGTTACGACGTAAACTCTCTTATCTCAGCGGGCTATTTGCATAATTAGATATTATCCAAATGTAAGTCCCAAATAATAAAATTGGCAGGATTAAACACCTAAATAATATTGTCTCCAAAACTCAACCATACATTATAATAGTTTGGGAAGTCATTGATGTTTCTCCTCAGGATCTATGACATCCCCTACCTTTCCTTCTTTTGGCTCCAGAAAATATTTGTTTCTATTTGAGTCGCTTCCACTTGTCTTTCCACGTCCTACCATGAAAACCTAAACTTTGAAGTCTTGAAGACTAGTACCTCTTATCATTATCGAGAATTTTCTCAAGTGACCCCAATCATTTGAGATATAATTAACTATAGAGGTTTGCCTCTATAGGGAATTTGGAACTGAGGTAAAATAAACCCTATTTAATCTTCGTATTAAATAGGAGAACTTGTCGGTCACACATAAAAAGTTCGCAGACCAAACGGATGTCACAAATCTCTTAGTTTGCAGTATTGGGTCCATCACCGAGGTATACACTTATTTTTCGGGAGGGTATAGTATTCGCGGTATCGGGCACGATTATGCAAACTATTGGACGAATGAGATCTATTTGGTCTCATTTTTTTCAAAAATTAAACCATACTACTTTCAAAACTCAAACTATATACCTCTTATATTAAATTAAATTTCAAAATTATTTTCATATTTTCAAATCATCAAAAAGTTGACCGACAGAAGACAGTTATAAAATAAGAATATTTTACATTTCATATTAAAGAATGAGATATCAAAAATGACCAAACAAAACAATGGATTAAAATATTTTTTTTTCTACATGAATAAGGCAAAACTTTTCAAGCAAACTATTGTTTTAAAATATTAGACAATGTTCATACAAATAAACAGAATTGATTTTTCATAAATGAGCAGTAAATATGTTTAAATTAAAATTTTAAAAAATGACTCTATTTAGAGGCATCAGTTAAAGGTTACGGGTCACCAAAATCGGCTGAGTTATTTTTGGGAGTGCTCCATTTCAATATAAAACTTCTGGTCCATGAATACTAAGAATAATCAAACCTTCACAAACCCNGATTAAAATTTTAAAAAATGACTCTATTTAGAGGCATCAGTTAAAGGTTATGGGTCACCAAAATCGGCTGAGTTATTTTGTGTTCTTGGGAGTGCTCCATTTCAATATAAAACTTCTGGTCCATGAATACTAAGAATAATCAAACCTTCACAAACCCGTTTATGGGCCACTGTTAAACTTGTCGAGCATTTGCAAAAGTAAATATGAAAATGCTTACTTTTACAAACTTAACCTATTGTGATGATTTAATTGGTGTAAATCAAGCCATCTAACAGGAAAAAAACCATGNCTTTATGGGCCACTGTTAAACTTGTCGAGCATTTGCAAATGTAAATATGAAGATGCTTACTTTTACAAGCTTAACCTATTGTGATGATTTAATTGGTGTAAATCAAGCCATCTAACAGGAAAAAAACCATGGATTTTAGTANGTATTACGTATCTTTCGTAAGGCCCGACAAAAAACAAAAAATCTAAATTTTAATGAACTTTCTTAGAGACTAGTTCACAAGTATGAGATGAGTAGGCCGAATTATGGTTTGAAGAAAGCTTTTGAGTGGAGCTCATAAAATGCAAAATACTGTTTAATATGAAGTTTGGATTAAAGTTTTTGGTAGCCTAGAAGTGGTTTGATTAATAAGTGCAGGCGAGGCCTATAGGCAAGGAGAGAGTGAAAACTTGGTTTGGAGAGTAAAGATAAGTTGAATAAATTCAAATTAGATTTTATTCAAGCTCATCCCAGCATCCCCTTTCGCCCCACATTTGTCTTTTTCGTTTTGTATGGAAAATGCATGACAAGTCGTAGATATCTTTTGGAAGGTTATTGTCTTCATCTAGGGCTTCGAGCTACTGCAACTTGTGTTCAACACTAAGTTTGTCAACTAAGGTAGTGGCTTTTTTTAAAGAAAAATATGAGGTAATGAGGTATCATCCTTTGTACCTTCGGGCGTCCATCTTTCATTAAGTACTTCCAGTAGTAAGAAATTATAAAAGATGAATCCAATATGTGTAAGATATGTGCACTGTGAAGGCTTTAACCAACGTGTATTTTCTTGTGTAAATTTAGGAAATTGTGGAGGCGCACCGTAGTGTGTTCCACCATGTAGTATGCAGTAACTGTTTGAATTTTTGTATATTCAGCATACTATGATTTTATTCTAAAGCAAATCCTGATTAGATTCAACAACTTCTAGTTTTATAATTTTTCTAGCGTTCAAACATTGTTATCAATTCCTCTTCTATCACGTTTTGTTTGCCGAAAAAATTACTGAAAAGATGGATTCCAACAGGGTGGGGAAATATAATACATATTTTTTAAGGAAATTGTACATACATACCACACAATTTCTTTGTATTTTTATGTCTAACACCTAAAGTTTGATGTTTACATTTATAACGCTGACTTCATGAGCCTATGCATGAAAAGGTGTACTTTTAAAAAGTTAGTAGTAGTGATATTTTTTATGAGATTAATGATTAGAGTTTTATCTATGTAAATAAGAAAATTTAGGTGTTGGATATGTGAATACATAAGAATTGTGGGGTATGTATGTAAATGCCCCTTTCTGTTTGGCCTTCTTTTGTCTGGGATATCCTAAGAAACTCAAAATCACTCGTATTGTTGCTGATTAACAGGGTTGGCTTTTTTTCCAATTGCTTGTTAGTACTTTCTAGCATCCACTCAGTCTTCTGAATCCATAATGTTGCCTGCTCTATACACTTCCTTTTTTTTTCTTTTTTTTCTTTTTTGAACTTTCTGAAGCAGACAAGTTTGGATTTTCAGGCCTGGTTGACTTATATTTGGAGAAGAGTTAAGAATCATGGTCTGGAAGAGGATATTGCTGATGATCGTTTGCAGTTTTGGATTGATAATGGCGCACATTTGCCGAATTCACAGGATGCCGTGGAAGGTAATTTTATATATGATAAAGTCTATAATTAAGATTCCATTGCTAGTTACCATGACATTATTCTTGTTGAGTTTTAGAAAATTTTCAACTAATGTGGCAAAAGGGATGTCAAACATTTATATTATAAACCTTGTTTGTAGTGTTTTTAAGTCCAATGGAATGCAAGCAATGTGCTCTTTGTAAGACTAAATTCAACTCTCAGACTTCGTTCTTCTTTTGTCGAAAACTAGGCGCTCAATATCTAAACAGTTAATTTTTGTCTCATCTTACTAAAAAATGTGTTGATATGATCTTTTTGTTCTGTATCTACTATGGTTTCGTTTAGGCGGCAATTTGGTTGCAAATATTTAGAATTTTCGAGTATTTTAAATGCATTGTATTTGAAAATCTTAAATTTATTTGTAATGAATGAAATTCTGAAACCTTATGCTTTTTTAACGAATTTTTTTATCACAGTGGAGCGTGCATTATGGGAGTTAAAAAAGTTGGGAATTGAATCCCAACTCTGGGAGGCATGCCGTAAAGGGTTGAACGAAGACTCGAGTCAACATGGAAGCTCAACTCCATCAGAAATTTGAGTTCATTTGGCTGTCAGTATATTTCATGGTGATGAATTCCAACTCTTCTGTTAGTTAATTTCCAAAAATTAAATTGGATGAGATTATCTTATCAGGGGCCCCTTGATTCAGATCATATATATGTTATTAGTAGTTACTTCAATTTTGAGATCTATAAAATTTTATTCATTCATTCATTTATTTATTTATTTATTGTTTTATTTCTTGGGCAATTGTTTGTAATTAGGAGAAAAAATTGGCTTAGATGAATGCATTATATGTTTAATGAATTAATTCTATAATGATTTTGGAGTAAATGTAATATCTATAGATCTATGTTGATCAAATTTGAGGAGGGATATCTTATATATATACTNAATAAAATTTTATTCATTCATTCATTTATTGTTTTATTTCTTGGGCAATTGTTTGTAATTAGGAGAAAAAAATGGGTTAGATGAATGCACTATATGTTTAATGAATTAATTTTATAATGCACTCATTTTGGAGTAAATGTAATANATCGTAGAAATCCTCTCTGTCGAGCCTTATACCGCTCGAAGCTTCGTCTTCCTCCCTCCCTTTGCGAGAATCAAATCATACGAGAGCTGGCGCTCTCGCACGAGCCTTTCTTTCTCCCAAGCTTCCTCATTTGCTGGACAGTGCACGGGCTCTCCATCTTTAAAAATCCTTATTCCTCTTCTTCTCTTCTTTGCCGATAGGTTAGGGCACAGGTTCTTTCGCCGCTCCCACCGCTTTACTTGTACCAGACTGCTCAAGGATTGACAAAACTCCTTCATCTTCTTCTTCGACTTGGCTCGACTCTAACACTACGCTCGACGACTCCCGTGCCACTCAGCTCATCGTTTTTTTTTTTGANCGCTCCCACCACTTTACTTGTACCAGACTGCTCAAGGATTGACAAAACTCCTTCGTCTTCTTCTTCGACTTGGCTCGACTCTAAGGCTACGCTCGACGACTCCCGTGCCACTCGGCTAATCGATTTTTTTTTTGAATATTTCATATGACAAACTCTTAATTTTAATTTTAGAAAAGGGTTTTATTTAGCAAAGGTTTCAAGTTTTCTTTTTAAAAAAAATTATTAAGGTATTACTTTAAAATGTTTTATGTAAATTTTGAAATAGTTTATTTGAAAAAGGTTTTAAGTTTCATTTTGAAAAATTTGAGATTTTTTCATAAAGTTTTGACATTTTTTTACTTGGTAAAGATTTTAATTTTTAAATTTTAGAAAAGATAAGGTTTANTGATTTTAAGTTTTAAATTTTAGAAAAGGTAAGGTTTATTTAAGAAAAGATTTTAAATATTTTTACTTGGAAAAACTATTAAGTTTTACTTTTTTAAAAGATTAAGTTTGAAATGTTTTTACTTACTAATAGACTTACTTCGCTATAAGAACTTTAAATAAACTTATGATGATTATTGTGAATTGGAGCACAAATAAACTTATATTATTACCCTCTTTTCTAAGCTCATTTTAAACTTATATAAATACTANTTTAATTAAGGTATTACCTTAAAATGTTTTATGTAAATTTTGGAAATAGTTTATTTAAAAAAGGTTTTAAGTTTCATTTTGGAAAATTTGAGATTTTTTCATAAAGTTTTGAAATGTTTTTACTTGGTAAAGATTTTAAGTTTTAAATTTTAGAAAAGGTAAGGTTTATTTAAAAAAAGATTTTAAATATTTTTACTTGGAAAAACTATTAAGTTTTACTTTTTGAAAAGATTAAGTTTGAAATGTTTTTACTTACTAATAGACTTACTTCGCGTTAAGATCTTAAAATAAACTTATGATGATTATTATGAATTGGAGCACAAATAAACTTATATTATTACCCTCTTTTCTAAGCTCATTTTAAACTTATATAAATACTANAATTATTAAGGTATTACTTTAAAATGTTTTATGTAAATTTTGAAATAGTTTATTTGAAAAAGGTTTTAAGTTTCATTTTGAAAAATTTGAGATTTTTTCATAAAGTTTTGACATTTTTTTACTTGGTAAAGATTTTAATTTTTAAATTTTAGAAAAGATAAGGTTTATTTAAAAAAAGATTTTAAATATTTTTACTCGGAAAAACGATTAAGTTTTACTTTTTGAAAAAATTAAGTTTGAAATGTTTTACTTACAAATAGACTTACTTCGCTTTAAGAACTTAAAATAAACTTATGATGATTATTGTAAATTGGAGGACAAATAAACTTATATTATTACCCTCTTTTCTAAGCTCATTTTAAACTTATATAAATACTATAAAAATATTCAATTAAGAGCACATGTAAATTTACATAATTTTTATGAAAATAGTTAATTTGGAGCACCTTTTAAATTTATATAAATTTTATAAAATTAGTCAATTTATAGCACATTTAAATTTATATATTTTATAAAAATGATTAATTTTATTTTTCAAATTTTTAATTTTCCTTACTTCAATGATGTAAATTTTGTAAGTCTTTCTTTAAGTTTCTAGCTTATAAAGATCTCCACCCTTAGGCATACAAGCCCACTTATTTTCTTTTTTTTTTGGTTTTTGTTAGCTAAACATTCTAAGCATGTTTTTCACTAAAGCCATAAAGTCACAACTTGCTTGCTTGCATGAACATAAAGCCACAACATGAAAATTTGTATGAAAAATAAACCAAGCATTGAGATTTGCATGAAACAAAAACCCAAGCATGAATCTTTGCATGAAATATAAACTCAATCATGNACTTCAATGATTTAAATTTTGTAAGTCTTTCTTTAATTTTCTAGCTTATAAAGATCTCCACCCCTAGGCATACAAGCCCCCTTATTTTCTTTTTTTTTTTGGTTTTTGGTAGCTAAACATTTTAAGCATGTTTTTCACTAAACCCATAAAGTCACTACTTGCTTGCTTGCATGAACATAAAGCCACAACATGAAAATTTGAATGAAAAATAAACCAAGCATTGAGATTTGCATGAAACAGAAACCCAAGCATGAATCTTTGCATGAAATATAAACTCAAGCGTGAATATTTGCATGAAACTTAAATGAACATGGAGATTTGTATGAAATATATATGACTATCACATGAATTTCGCATAGACTATAAAGTCTAAATCATTAAGAGTTTGCAAGAATTGAAAGACACAAAGACTATCACAAAATTTTGCATGGAACGGAAATGACTACCACATAATTTTGCATGGAAGGCATAAGACTATCACATAATTGTGCATGTGAGACATGAGACTNTCATGAATATTTGCATGAAACGTAAATGAACATGGAGATTTGTATGAAATATATATGACTATCACATGAATTTCGCATAGACTAGAAAGTCTAAATCATAAAGAGTTTGCAAGAATTGAAAGACATAAGACTATCACATAATTTTGCATGGAACGTAAATGACTACCACATAATTTTGCATGGAAGGCATAAAACTATCACATAATTGTGCATGTGAGATATGAGACTATCATATAAGGGTTTTGCATGAAAGACACAAGACTATCGCATTATGGTTTTGTATGAAAACATAAGACTACCACATCATTTTCATATTACATGAGACATACACCTAAGCACATGAAAATATTGCATGATATATATGGTAACAACATGAATTATTGTATAAGACACAAAGCCACATAATTTTTATATTGCATAATACATAAGGTAACCACATGATTTTTATATTGTATGAGACAGAGACATAAAATAAGAGTTTGGGTTTGGATTTAGGCCGTAGAAAATGGGCGTGTGTGTTTTAGTGAGTGAATTTTTCGGGTAGGAGAGAGAAGAGAGGATGAGAGTGTATTGACTAGGGTTTCAGTGGAGAGAAGAAGATAGAAATGTGGTAGGTTAGGGTTAGGTAATGATTTCAAGTAGGAGAGAGAGAGCTGTGTGAGTGAGGGGTAGGGTTCGGGTAAGAGAGAGAGAAGGTGAGGGGTAGGGTTTCAGTTATGTGAGAAGGCGAGGAATTGTGTGAGTTAGGGTATGTGGTTTTTGGTAGGAGTGAGAGAAAGAGATGGCGAGGGTTAGGGTTAGGGTTTTGGGTAGGAGGGAGAGAAAGAGAAGGCGAGGGTTAGGGTTTCGGGTATGTGAGATGGTGAGGAAGTGTGTGAGTTATGGTTTATGGTTTTGGGTAGGAGAGAGAAGATGTGGTGTGTGAGAATGAGCCCTATGTTTTTGTGATGGGTTTTGGTAGGAGAGAGGAAGAGAAGCAAGGGTTAGGGTTTTAGATATGTGAGAAGGCGAGGAAGTGTGTGTGGAAAAGGGAGTGGAAGTGAATGGGAGAGTGATTAGGCTATAGAAGGAGGAAGGAAGAGAGGTTTGACCAAAGAGAAAAGAGAGGGAAAGGGGCAGAGGGTCGATCACGGAGAAAAGAGATAGGGATAAGAGAGGAGATGATTGGCCATGGAGAAAAGGAGGGGGAAAAAGGAGAGTTCACATCATGATTTTCCAAAATTAATTCATATAACACTTATTGGAATGAAATAGGGGAGGATTTATACTTCTGCTTTGGGTGGAACTCCTTGATTTCCTTGCTTGGATGATGATAAGCTCTTTGCCTTCCTTGATGTAGAGAGGAGAAGAGAGTATGTGGCTACGAAGGAAGAAGAAGGATAATGAGGGGAGAGGGGGTTTTCACTAACGAGGAAGAAGGGGTGAGGAGGGAGAGTTTCGGCCAAATGAGGTTTAAGTGGGGAGGAAAACAGAGCGAGGAGTTATGAGTGAAAGAGGAAATATTCAATTTTTTGGGGGGAAATTTGAATTCGAGAAGGTGGTTATGGCTAAAATTGAAACCCTAGCTTATCTGGAATAGGAAAAGGTAAGGAATTTAATTGTGCGATTGGTTTCAGATGAAGTGATCTCAATCTCAAGATATTTTAATTTGGAATGACAAGGTTGTTATGGGTGATTGAGGTGGTTATAGTCAAAATTTTGACTCATTTGGTTAAAAAAATAAGAACACATTGTTGCAATTAATTTTAGTTGAAGTGGCCTCTATCTCAAGATATTTCAAGTCAAAGTATGAGCCCCATCTTAGAAGAGAATTTTGATGAATTTTGAATAAAAGTTTTTAATGAGATTTATCTGATTAAATTAAGTGTTTTTAGCTCACATTTGATTTGGTTGAAATTTGATTTTGATTGAGTTCTTTTTGAGTGAATTATAAGGGTCATTCTTAGATTATCGAAATTATTGTCCAAACTATCGTAGGCTAAATGAGCCACAAAATGAAGTCCAATTTGAGCATGGAGAAGTTCATTTGACAGGTTTCGACGATTCAAACGTATTCACACAATCCAGTTTGAAAAATAATATTTCGAGAAAAAAAAATTTACATGAGATCATTTTTCATGCATGAAAATCCAAAATACAAAATTTAAGTAAAAATAGTGTTCAATCATCACCAAACTGGTTTGCATGCTCCTTATATGTGATTATAAATATTATGCAATCAACTGAATGTAATTTTGATTATCTCATAGTTCTGTGGAGAAAATAATAAGTCAGGATGCATGAAAACTTGAAGTGAAAAGTTTTATGTAAAAATTGTATCATATAATCATCAAACTTATTTCCATGGTCTTTAGATGTGAGATCAACTTTAGTTTTCTATTCACGGGCTTTGCAACATCATTTTGTTATAGTTTTGTTGGAACAACAAACTCATGTCTGATCCCTCTTGAAACAATAATAATTTAACCTCACCCGCCACTATTATCTGATCTTTTGACATTACGTCTAGCCTTTCTCATTATCATCCATGGTTTTCTAATTAAGCTTCTCAAATACATCAAATTTATGTTTCAAGAAGTACACCCATACCTTCCTGGAGTGATCATTAATGCAAATGATAAATTATTGAGAACCTCCAATATATTGAATTGGAGCACTAACTCTGGCTCCTTGGATTTCATCTTTGACTCACTTTTAGAGAGTAATTTTCTTTTTCTTTCCATAAATATTATCTTCACAAAAATCTTGATCTATTGAGTTTAAATCAGGAAGGTTGTTTTTAGAAAGTAGGGACTTCATACATTTCTCATTTATATGGCCAAAATTGCAGTGCCATAAACGTGCATCACCTTTTGTTCCAACAACACCAATGAATTTAAACATTTCATTGAAAAGATAAATGATGCTTTCAATGTTGCCTCGACCCATTACTATTGTCTCTTTAATAACATTCCACAAATCACCTTTGAAAGTAGTCACATACCCTGACCTTACAAGCTAACTTATGGAAATCAAATTTCTCTTCAAACATGGTATATGTCTAACTTCATTGAACCTCCAAATTAATCCATTTGACGACCTTATATCAACATCATGCTTTTCAACAATATTGCAGACCTTTTTGTCTCCCAATGAGAGTTTGATTTTTAAACACCTCTTTGTTAAGGAAAGCATAAAAAGAGGCATCTAATCTACTATCCATGATTTAGTAATATCTAGTGATAAAATAAGGAAGTTATTTTGGATTTAATCTGTGGAGACATTTGTAAATTACTTTATGTCTAAAACTCCCCACCGACATTTTTAGGAGCTTTGCATTTTTTCTTAAAGTAACATATCTTGTCACAGTTTCAACATTCACTTTTGCCTTTTTGTCTCCTTGACCAAGACTTTTCTCACTTGGACTTGAATCTTTTCCTGCCTTATTTCTATCTAGATTCATTCCTTTATTTTTAAATATTTTGTGCAGAATTTAAAGTTTCACCATTCCTTTTTTTGTGAACTTTATCATTCAACACTAACCCCATATTGTTATTATAGTTTTAACTTCATGTTACTTGAAGTGTTACTACCATAGTGACTGGCCATCCTAACTGTCTGACAATGAAGCTCTGATCTTGTCATCGAACTCGATGCATTATAGCACAACTGATTTGTCACATTATTGAAATTATTCATGTGCTCAGCCATTATTACTATCCACCATCTTTATATTGAATAATCTCTTCATAAAAAAGACTTTGTTTGAAGTCGAAGGTTTCTCATACATTCCTGTCAGTGCAACCATGAGATAAACTGTAGTTTTCTCATTCACAATGTTGAAAGTAACAAATATATAAAATGAAAGACAGATCAAACTTAGTGTTGTTCGATCAAGAACTTTCCATTCTTTTAGAGTCATTGGTTCCGGCTTCTTGGCGATTCCTTACAGTGGCAAATGCAGTTTTTTTTATACAATAAAATTTTAATTTGCATTTTCCAGAAAGCAAAGTATGAATTGTTGAACTTCTCCATCTTGTACTTAGCTTCGTCGGTCGGTCATTGCTCCCACCCAAATTAAAGATATTCAGAAAACTGCGCTTTAATACCACTTGATGTGGTGAGAGATATGCATGGAAATATGAAAATATAGTTCAAGAGATCAAAAACAAAACTTTGAACAGAAGCACACGAACAAGGAATCACAGAAAAACAAAAGAACACTAAGATTTAATGTGGAAAATTCGAAAACGGAAAAAAATCATGGAGCCACGGCACACCAAGAAATTGACTATGAAGAAATGTACAGATTACACCACACTCAGGCCTTTCTATAATTTTGGAACTCAAGAACACACACATCTTCTCTCTAACAAAAGATAAAATCGCAAAATCCAAATCCTTCAGTATATACGCTTGCCATTCCCTCAGTGAAGATGAAATTTAAATGCCGAATTGCAGAAATTTGATTACAGGGTGATCTGGTTTGAAGAACGATTTGGGCACGGTTGCATCCCTCCTAGGTGCTGCAATTCCAACGACTTTTTCTCGGAAGCATGGTGTTGGGTGACTTGGCACCCTTACTTGCATCGGGGCACAACTCCAGGTGCAGGGGCGCCAATCCAGGACTGATACCAGGTGCCAGAAGCTATTCCAAGTGCTGTGTTTCCTCTGAACTCCATAATCAGACTCCACATATAACAANTCTATAGGACCTTTCCGAGCCTTAGGTTGGCCTTCTGCACAATTCACACTCCTGCGCGCACCNAAAATTTTTAATGATAGGTTAGAGGTGAATGATTTAACGTGGGGGTAATATTTTATGAAAGTGTCGAGAGGATTGTTAAAATTTAACATTATGTTAGACATCCTATTTATGAGATATGTGAGTATGAGAATTTCATCNGTGATAGGTTAGAGGTGAATGATTTAACGTGGGGGTAATATTTTATGAAAGTGTTGAGAGGATTGTTAAAATTTAACATTATGTTAGACATCCTATTTATGAGATATGTGAGTATGAGAATTTCATCCCCCATAAGTTTTTGGGTTTAATATTAGAGATTAGAATTGAACGAGTCACTTTAAGGAGATGTCTGTTCTATCTCCCAGCCGCACCATTTTGTTGGAGTGTGTCAACATGAGCTTAGACTTTCTTAAAATTTAATATTATGTTAGACATCCTATTTATGAGATAAGTGAGTATGAAAATTTCATCCCCCATAAGTGTTTGGGTTAATTATTAGAGATTAGAACTGAACGAGTCACTTTAAGGAGATGTNATTATGTGAGAAGGCGAGGAATTGTGTGAGTTAGGGTATGTGATTTTTGGTAGGAGTGAGAGAAAGAGATGGCGAGGGTTAGGGCTAGGGTTTTGGGTAGGAGGGAAAGAAAGAGAAGGCGAGGGTTAGGGTTACAGGTATGTGAGATGGTGAAGAAGTGTGTGAGTTATGGTTTATGGTTTTGGGTAGGAGAGAGAAGATGTGGTGTGTGAGAGTGAGACCTATGTTTTTGTCATGGGTTTTGGTAGGAGAGAGGAAGAGAAGCAAGGGTTAGGTTTTTGATTTGTGAGAAGGCGAGGAAGTGTGTGTGGAAAAGGGAGTGGAAGTGAATGGGAGAGTGATTAGGCTATAGAAGGAGGAAGGAAGAGAGGTTTGGCCAAAGAGAAGAGAGGGAAAAGGGGCAGAGGGTCGATCACGGAGAAAAGAGATGGGGATAAGAGAGGAGATGATCGGCCATGGAGAAAAGGAGGGGGAAAAAGGAGAGTTAACATCATGATTTCCAAAATTAATTCATATAACACTTATTGGAATGAAATAGGGGAGGATTTATACTTCTGCTTTGGGAGGAACTCCTTGATTATTGTTGACCTCAATTTTCGTGAGGTCTAGTTTTTCTCGTAGGAGTTAGGATCTAGCCTTAGGGGTCTTCCTGCGACTATCTTAGAACCTTAGAGGTGGTGCCCGCCTCGTTTTAGTTCGACCTATTTCCGTCCTCTTTTGGAGTTTCGCGTGTGTGGTATCGACTTCTAACACTTAGAAGGATGAAACCGACA
>JXCR01040905.1:282823-307566 GCA_002079205.1 Phalaenopsis hybrid cultivar
GCCCTTTTTTCTTTAGGCATTCGTATAGCTCTGCTGTACGATCTGAGCCCTAACTCGTTCTAGGTTCCTGTTGTCGTCCGATACGACGTAAACCCTCATATCTTCTAGGCAATTTGTGTGATCCTGTCACGCCTGTCGCCTGATACGACGTAAACCCTCATATCTTCTAGGCAATTTGTGTGACTCTGTCACGCAATGTCCGATACGACGTGAACCCTCATATCTTATAGGCAATTTGTGTGACTCTGTCACGCAAATATAAGCCCTAATTAAACCTGATACGATGTAAACCCTCATATCTTCTAGGCAATTTGAGTGACCCTGTCACGCAAATATACGATACGACGTAAACCCTCATATCTTCTAGGCAATTTGTGTGACTCTGTCACGTAAATATAAGCCCTAATTAAATAAAATTGGCAGGATAAAACACTTTAATATTTTCATGACCCTGTCGCACAAATATAAGCCCTAATTAAATAAAATTGGCAGGATGAAACACTTTAACTGACGTAAACCCTCATATCTTCTAGGCAATTTGAGTGACTCTGTCACGCAAATATAAGCCCTACTCTGTTGTACGATTTAAGCCCTAACTCGTTCTAGGTTCCGAGGTTGTCGTCCGATACGACGGCCCTCATATCTTCTAGGCAATTTGAGTGACCCTGTCACGCAAATATAAGCCCTAATTAAATAACTGTCGTATGATTTAAGCCCTAAACTCGTTCTAGGTTCCGAGGTTGTCGTCCGATACGACGTAAACATACGATTTAAGCCCTAAACTCGTTCTAGGTTCCGAGGTTGTCGCCTGATACGACGTAAACCCTCATATCACGACTTGTGTGACCGTGCACGCAAATATAAGCCCTAAATAATAAAACTGGCAGAATGAAACGTTGTACGATTTAAGCCCCAACTCGTTCTAGGTTCCGAGGTTGTCGTCCGATACGACGTAAACCCTCATATCTTCTAGGCAGAGCCCTAACTTGTTCTAGGTTCCGAGGTTGTCGTCCGATACGACGTAAACCCTCATATCTTCTAGGCAATTTGTGTGACTCTGTCACGTAAATATAAGCCCTAATTAAATAAAATTGGCAGGATAAAACACTTTAATATTTTCTCGTTCTAGGTTCGATACGACGTAAACCCTCATATCTTCTAGGCAATTTGAGTACTCTGTCACGCAAATATCCTGATACGACGTAAACCCTCATATCTTCTAGGCAATTTGAGTGACCCTGTCACGCAAATATGTCCGATACGACGTAAACCCTCATATCTTCTAGGCAATTTGTGTGACCCTGTCACGCAAATATAAGGCCTAATTAAATAAAATTGGCAGGATGAAACACATTTGTAACTTCTTCTCAAAATTGGAGCCAAACCATAGGATAGACTGGGAAGTCACTGAGGTTCTCCTCAGGATNATGTAAATTAAAAAGTCCTTCCGAAGCGGGAGACGGGATTTCGATTCCGGCGGCCGACAGCTTCTTACGGGCGACCCCCAAACGTAACTTCCCCCTTTTAAACGCCGACAATTATCTTGCTTGGATGATGAGAAGCTCTTTGCCTTCCTTGATGTAGAGAGGAGAAGAGAGTATGTGGCTACGAAGGAAGAAGAAGGATAATGAGGGGAGAGGAGGTTTTCACTAACGAGGAAGAAGGGGCGAGAAGGGAGAGTTTCGGCCAAATGAGGTTTAAGTGTGGAGGAAAACAGAGCGAGGAGTTATGAGTGAAAGAGGAAATATTCAATTTTTTGGGGGGAAATTTGAATTCGGGAAGGTGGTTATGGCTAAAATTGAAACCCTAGATTATCTGGAATAGGAAAAGGTAAGGAATTTAATGGTGCAATTGGTTTCAGATGAAATGATCTCAATCTTAAGATATTTTAATTTGGAATGACAAGGTTGTTATGGGTGATTGAGGTGGTTATAGTCAAAATTTTGACTCGTTTGGTTAAAAAAATAAGAACACATTGTTGCAATTAATTTTAGTTGAAGTGGACTCTATCTCAAGATATTTCAAGTCAAAGTATGGGCCCCATTTTAGAAGAGAATTTTGAATAAAAGTTTTTAATGAGATTATGTAATTAAATTAAGTGTTTTTAGCTCACATTTGATTTGGTTGAAATTTGATTTTGATTGAGTTCTTTTTGAGTGAATTATAAGGGTCATTATTAGATTATCGAAATTATTGTCCAAACTATCGTAGGCTTAATGAGCCAAAAAATGAAGTCCAATTTGAGCATGGAGAAGTTCATTTGACAGGTTTCGACTATTCAAACATATTCACACAATCCAATTTGAAAAATAATATTTCGATAATAAAATTTTACATGAGATTATTTTTCATGCATGAAAATCCAAAATACAAAATTTAAGTAAAAATAGTGTTCAATCATTACCAAACTGGTGTGCATGCTCCTTATATGTGATTATAAATATTATGCAATCAACTAAATGTAATTTTGATTATCGCATAGTTCTGTGGAGAAAATAATAAGTCAGGATGCATGAAAACTTGAAGTGAAAAGTTTTATGTAAAAATTGCATCATTTAATCATCAAACTTATTTCCATGGTCTTTAGATGTGAGATCAACTTTAGTTTTCTATTCACGGGCTTTGCAACATCATTTTGTTATAGTTTTGTTGGAACAACAAACTCATGTCTGATCCCTTTTGAAACAATAATAATTGAACCTCACCCGCCACCATTATTTGATCTTTTGACATTACGTCAAGCCTTTCTCATTATCATCCATGGTTTTCTAATTAAGCTTCTCAAATACATCAAATTTATGTTTCAAGAAGTACACTCATACCTTCCTGGAGTGATCATTAATGCAAATGATAAATTATTGAAAACCTCCAATATATTGAATTGGAGCACTAACTCTGACTCCTTGGATTTCATCTTTGACTCACTTTTAGAGAGTAATTTTCTTTTTCTTTTCATAAATATTATCTTCACAAAAATCTTGATCTATTGAGTTTATATCAGGAAGGTTGTTTTTAGAAAGTAGGAACTTCATACATTTCTCATTTATATGGCCAAACTTGCAGTGCCATAAACTTGCATCACCTTTTGTTCTAGCAACACCAATGAATTTAAACATTTCATTGATAAGATAAATGATGCTTTCAATGTTGCCTCGACCCATTACTATTGTCTCTTCAATAACATTCCACAAATCATCTGTGAAAGTGGTCACATACCCTGACCTTACAAGCTAACTTATGGAAATCAAATTTCTCTTCAAACATGGTATATGTCTAACTTCATTGAACCTCCAAACTGATCCATTTGACGACCTTATATCAACATCATGCTTTTCAACATTACTGCAGACCTTTTTGTCTCCCAATGAGAGTTTGATTTTTAAACACCTTTGTTAAGGAAAGCATAAAAAGAGGCATCTAATCTACTATCCATGCTTTAGTACTATCTAGTGATAAAATAAGGAAGTTACTTTGGATTTAATCTGTGGAGACATTTGTAAATTACTTTCTATCTAAACCTCCCCACCGACATTTTTAGGAGCTTTGCATTTTTTCTTAAAGTAACATATCTTGTCACAGTTTCAACATTCACTTTTGCCTTTTTCTCTCCTTGACCAAGACTTATCTCACTTGGACTTGAATCTTTTCCTGCCTTATTTCTATCTAGATTCATTCCTTTATTTTTAAATATTTTGTGCAGAATTTAAAGTTTCACCATTCATTTTTTTGTGAACTTTTATTATAGTTTTAACTTCATGTTACTTGAAGTGTTACCTACCATAGTGACTGGCCATCCTAACTGTCTGACACTGAAGTTCTGATCTTGTCATCGAACTCGATGCATTATAGCACAACTGATTTGTCACATTATTGAAATTATTCATGTGCTCAGCCATTATTACTATCCACCATCTTTATATTGAATAATCTCTTCATAAAAAAGATTTTATTTGAAGTCGAAGGTTTCTCATACATTCTTGTCAGTGCAATCATGAGATAAACTGTAGTTTTCTCATTCACAATGTTGAAAATAAAAAATATATAAAATGAAAGACGGATCAAACTTAGTCTTGTTCGATCAAGAACTTTCCATTATTCTAGAGTCACTAGTTCCGGCTTCTTGGCAATTCCTTACAGTGGCAAATGCAGTTAAATTTTAATTTGCATTTTCCAGAAAGCAAAGTTTGAATTGTTGAACTTCTCCACCTTGTACTTAGCTTCGTCGGTCATTGCTCCCACCCTAATTAAAGATATGCAGAAAACTGCGCTTTAATACCACTTGATGTGGTGAGAGATATGCATGGAAATATGAAAATATAGTTCAAGTGATGAAAAACAAAACTTTGAACAGAAGCGTACTAACAAGGAATCACAGAAAAACAAAAGAACACTAAGATTTAATGTGGAAAATTCGAAAATGGAAGAAAATTCGAAAACGGAAAAAAATCATGTAGCCACGACACACCAAGAAATTGACTATGAAGAAACGAACAGATTACACCACACTCAGGCCTTTCTATAATTTTGGAACTCAAGAACACACATCTCTTCTCTCTAACAACAGAGAAAATCGCAAAATCCAAATCCTTCAGCATATACGCTTGCCATTCCCTCAGCGAAAATGAAATTTAAATGCCGAATTGCAGAAATTCGATTACAGGGTGATCTGGTTCGAAAAACGATTTGGGCATGGTTGCGTCCCTCCTAGGTGCTGCAATTCCAACGACTCTGTCTCGGAAGCATGGTGCTGGGTGACTTGGCACCCTTACTTGCATCGGGGCACTACTCCAGGTGCAGGGGCGCCAATCCAGGACTGCTACCAGGTGCCAGGATCTATTCGAAGTGCTGTGTTTCCTCTGAACTCCATAATCAGACTCCACATATAACAAAAAATGCTTGGGATGCCACTGTAGGGTTTTATAAAATATGGACTAAGCTTAGGGGCCCAGGTATAATCTATCCTTCTCAATATTCTATAATCTCCAAAATGGAAAAATCAATACGAGAAATGCGATGCCACTGCTTGTAGCTGGGAATCAGGGGTTCACACTATCATTTTAATAGCTATTTTACTCGGAGTTCTGGACCAAGCTATTGCATACCACGTAGGTTTCACATTTTGATGAATGAAATAAATTTGTCGCCACTATGTTTAATGCCTTTCACTTCTTTATGAGTACATTATTTATAAGCTATAAATCAGCTCCCTGCGCTGCAAGTGAAATTTTTTTCTTTTGATTTGGCTTGTTTTATATGCTTAAGAAAATGAGTTCAGGTTGATGCAGTTGATTAGAGGTTAAAGGCTAGAAGCCTATAAGTTTTTGAAGTTTTATATGATGAATATTTGGACCCTCTGTTTATTAACTAATGTTTGGACTTGCTTCAAGTTATCGGTTTACAAATTAGATTCTTTCTAGGGATTCAATTGGGAATCTCATAAAAATGATTGGTGGAGTNTGCAGTTGATTAGAGGTTAAAGGCTAGAAGCCTGTAAGTTTTTGAAGTTTTATATGATGAATATTTGGACCCTCTGTTTATTAACTAATTTTTGGACTTGCTTTAAGTTATCGGTTTACAAATTAGATTCTTTCTAGGGATTCAATTGGGAATCTCATAAAAATGATTGGTGGAGTAACTTAGAGAAAAAGGTTCCTGAACTCGCTGACTCTGGATTTACATCAGTTTGGCTCCCTCCTGCTACTCACTCTTTTTCTCCAGAAGGTAAGAACAACATTTAATGATTTTCCTTTTTGTCCGGGCAGAATTAGGCAGCTTTTTCTTGTTTTCAGGCTATCTACCGCAAAACCTTTATTCCCTTGACTCTGCTTATGNACATTTAATGATTTTCCTTTTTGTCCGGACAGAATTAGGCAGCTTTTTCTTGTTTTCAGGCTATCTACCGCAAAACCTTTATTCCCTTGACTCTGCTTATGGGTCTGAGCACCAATTAAGAACTTTACTTCAGAAACTGGCCCAGCACAAAATTAGAGCTATGGCTGACATAGTTATCAACCATCGAGTTGGTACTAGTCAAGGACATGGCGGAGCATATAATCGTTTTGATGGGATTCCTATGCCTTGGGATGAACACGCTATCACATCATGTTCTGGTGGATTGGTAATTTTTTTTTCTCAAATAAATAAGTTGCATTTAAATACATACCATTTAATTTTTTAGTATCTACATATCTAACACAAATTTTCATATTTACATGCAAAACTTTCAAATCTCTAATGTCACATAAAAATATCACTTTTATGTACTTTTCAAAAGTTAAATATCTTTTTTCATGCATAGGATTATGACGCAAAATTATCATAAATATAAATATAAAAGTTTAGGTGTTAGCTATGTAAATAAATAAGAATTTTGTGGTATATATATATATATATATAAATTTATCTTTAAATAATTATATGGTTTATAGCCAATCAAATCTCTTTCATTTTTTTTAAAACTGCTTATGGAATCACACTTCTTGTAATTCATTGATTTTTCTTGGAAAATCAACATAATCCATAAAAAAAAAGTGATGTCCATCTTATGTTTAACTAATTTATTTCAACAAACCATTTACTCCTAATGGCTTTATATATATATATATATATATATGTATATATATATATATATATATNAGTTTTATGTGATGAATATTTGGACCCTCTGTTTATTAACTAATGTTTGTCCTTGCTTCAAGTAATCGGTTTACAAATTAGATTCTTTCTAGGGATTTAATTGGGAATCTCATAAAAATGATTGGTGGAGTAACTTAGAGAAAAAAGTTCCTGAACTCGCTGACTCTGGATTTACATCAGTTTGGCTCCCTCCTGCTACTCACTCTTTTTCTCCAGAAGGTAAGAACAACAACATTTAATGATTTTCCTTTTTGTCCGGACAGAATTAGGCAGTTTTTTCTTGTTTTCAGGCTATCTACCGCAAAACCTTTATTCCCTTGACTCTGCTTATGGGTCTGAGCACCAATTAAGAACTTTACTTCAGAAACTGGCCCAGCACAAAATTAGAGCTATGGCTGACNCGGAGGAAATTTTATGCCCCTCGGCTAGAGAAGATCACACATGACTCTCAATCTCCGTCTCTCCTTCTGTATCACTTGAAAATCAAGCGACGCTCCGTCTCTTGCCCGAAGCCTGCTCGAGACTCCCTTCCCCTCATGACCTCATATTTTGAGGTACAGTCATAACCCTGGCTAATAGAGAAATCAACAACATGATTGTGGCGTGCGAAGACCTCTGAAATTCCCATATCTTCTTTTGCTATGCTCTGATACCAGGCCTTCTCCCGCTCGATTTCTCTTCCTAGTCGAGATTAAAACCCTCAAATACAGTTGCGACAACAACTAGTGGGAAAAACAACGATGTGATCACATCATAAAAAAGACATTTAGAACTCTCGTTTTTCTATTTTCTGCTTCTTTCTGCAATTGGAGCCAACAGGATGCCACTGATGGGATCGCTGCATACAAAGACATCCAAAACTCCTATTTTCCTTCACCCTCGTAACCGTGATTCGTGATACAATGGTGACTATAGGTAACTGAAAGAGCAACAGTTGGATCACGACATTCGAAACTCTCGAGACAACAATAAACTCTCGTCACTCGTCTTCCTCATGTTTGTGCGTCTCCAGTCCAAACTAAAGAAACAATTTCAACTACCTTTTGATATGAAGAAGAAAGAGAAAAATTATATTAAGTTGCAGAAGAGATTAAACCAAGTTTTGATGGAGAAGAAGAAATAATCCCATTCTGGCTTGGAAATTATGAACGAACTTCACAAAGGACATTAATGTGGAATACGAAATTGAAAAAAGGCTGAGGGAAACTTTTATAAGATGATTGTTGATATGTTTGAAGTGAAGAATCAAGAACGTAGAAGGCAGAGTTACGGACCTTGCTAAGATCAATGTCATTTCACACTCAAAAGATATAATGTAGGGAAATTATAAGTACTCATTGAGGTTATTTTAACTTGATAGGGAAATTGTACTCGATTACTTTATGCAAGTTAATCTAAGGCCCATATGCATCTTATAGATCAACAGTTTACAGGAAGACCCCTATACGACTACAATGTCTCACTCATCAGTGTTCTTATAGACAAGTGGGGAGACCAAACACCCCAATACATCCCCCTAAATGGGGACGATGTCTGGAGTGTAAGAATAGAAATTTAATTTCTTGCTTTTTTCTTCTATGCAATTTCTTTCCTTCTATGCTCGTTTCTTAACCGACATCCAGAATTATAACTTTCATTTTTTCGTCTCCCATCTGTTCCTACTGCCTTCTCTATTTGCTTGATAGCACGACCATCAGTCCCTATATATTGGGTTGAAGGAATACGGTTTACAACTCCTCATTCCTCTCCCTTACCTCCTCCTTCCAACCTCCCTCTCCTCTTGTTATCTCTTTTTGCTCGAAACCGTTGGCTTCGTGACCCGCCCCCCCATACTGCTGCAAGTGGAGCTAGTTAGGAAGGCAACGGTGGGATCGCGATATACAGAGAACCGAAACTCCCATCTTCCTCTCCGTTCACTCCTACTCGAAATTGTCAAGGAAGGTAACCCTTAACTGCCTCCACTTTCTCCCTGTCACACGCATCAACTTCTCTAAATCCCGCAAGCAGTCCATCTTCCACGAGAATTAGTGAGACCCGAGCTAAGGCAAGCAGATGAGAAATGGGATTTAAGATTGTATAAGTTTGAATATCATTTTTGGTTAACTTACAATTTTTTCTTTTATAATACTATAATATTAATTTAATAAATAGCAATAATTTAATAGTAATGATAACAATAATATGGGTCAAATTGATTGCATCTAATTTATCACGGCTCTGATACCATTAATGGGCTCTGATACCATTAATTAGTTTCAATAGGAATTTAGTGTTGAAAATTCTAATAATTAATTTAGTGTTGTACTTTCCATACTAAAAATACATATTTAGTAATTAACCCACCATTTTAAAATCAGTTTAATAAATGGTTCTTTTACTAATTGTTTATGATCTCGTTGATTCAATTAAGGCATGAAAATTACATATAGCTAATCTACTTCATCTGATTAATCATTTTAAAATCAGTAAACAAAAATCCCTACCCGTTAAAAATACTGATTATTAATTAACGAGATCTATCGTTAAATTAAGTTAATATATTTATTGTCAAGGTTATCCATTAAGACATATGGCCATGGTAATCTTTTTTCATCTTTCATTTGTTATTTATGAAAATCAACACAAAAATGGTATCAGAGCCCCAGGCAATGCGTGGTGGGTTAATTATTAAAAAATTACCAATTAATAATAAAATTTTCAAGTCAAATAATTTAGTAAGTTAGACTAAGAATTAATTATAATATTTATGGAAAACATAAATAAATCAGATTAAATAATTATGAATGCCCTAATCATTCTAATTGTCTCTGTACGCCCACATTGTCTTATGAATCATTCATTTCTTCTCATAAACAACAAATGAAAGATGAAAAAAGATTAAAAAGAAAATTATTTTTAGAATAACTCAAAACAAGTATAGGAGAAAAAATTGAAAAAGATTAAGTTAATATTTTGATGGAATTTAAACAAAATATTGAATGGTTAGATTTATAAATATCAAATAAAAGTAAAAATATTATTTCTATAGATCAACATAAATTTATATGTAAGTTTTAAATAAGAATTTAAACATGAACTTTATAATGAAAATAAGATCATGAATGGTATTATAGATTTACAAATATCTTTGGTAGAATCATTAAAGTTTCATCAAGAAAAAGTATATAGAATTCTAGAAATATCTACAGGAATATTTTATGATATTAAAAAACTAATATTAAAAGAAAATCTCAAATATATTAAAAACAAAATAATGATATACTAAATAAAATTATAAAAGATCAAGAAAACTTAGATAGTATGAAAATAAAAAATAGAAAATTTATTACAAAAACCAAAAATAATAGAAAAAGAATCTAAAAGTGTTTTAGAAAAAGCTGAAGAAAAAATTAAACAAGTAGAATTCTTTCTTTTAGAAATAAAAAAAATTATTTTAGCATGAGCAAATTTGAAGAATTCCATATCTATAAAAATACTTTAGAAGAAGCTAAAAAATACCACGAGGAATCAATAGGATTAGCTAATTATTTAGGGTTACAAGGCAGTGATAAAACTTATCCAAAAATGTTAAACTGCCAAACAATAATGTTAATACAATTATTTGAAAAAATGGCGACAATAGAAAATAAAATTAAAAATATAGAAGTAAGAACATTAGAGTTAAAAAATTGTTCTAATACAGGAAAAGAAATTATTCCTTATAAACCTATAAGTTTTAAATCATGATAAGCAGAGAATGATCTCTTAATTTATTTAAGAAAAAACCAATTAAATTTGATAGAAATATATCAGAAATAATAGACATAGAATCTCAATTAGATAGATTTAATAATGGAAAAATAAATTTAATTAATTTAAAAAAAAGTGTATAAATCTTAAATAATACAAACACTAGCTGAACAAAAAAATAGCTGTGTATCAGATATAGATCAAATGGATTTATCAGTAATAGTAAAGGCTAATTGGGAACAAATTAGATTACAAAAAATGTCCCAAATTCATGTAGGACTAGTTATCATAGGAGTAAAAAGTTTATATAGAAAAAAACTTAAGAACAAAAACTAGTTATATTATTTGATAATAGATTGAGTGATTTAACAAAATCAATAATTGGATCATTTGAATGAAATAGATATGAATGATAATGACGCTATCATTTATTTTGTTCCAAATTTTATAATGGACTCCAAAGAATGTGTACAACATTTAAAGATAAGAATTAAAATTAAAGGTTATGATATGGTAACAAGATCATTAAATCTAAGAATAACAACAGGATTTATAGGAAAAATGCAAGAACATTCTAATGTAAAATTTAACTTAAATAATGAATAATTAGAACTTATATTAGCAAGCCAAGACATTAAAGCTATAGCTGGAAAAAAATTTAGCTCAGAAATTCATGTAGGAACATAATGAAATTTAAAAACATTTTTAGAAAAAACAATATTAATACCGAACGAAAGCACATCATATGAAAATCAAGATGGATCCTTTAGCATGAGATTTTTAGATTATCAAATAAGACAGAATAGAAATGAATCTGATGATGACCTTGAATCTATACAATAAGAATTAGAAGATGAAAGATCAAGATAAAAATGAAAAAAAAATTGATTTGAGTTAAATTAAGACCGGAACAATTACAAGATTACGTATTTAATATGAAAACTTCTTATTCTGAATTAGAAAAAAGATATAATTTTGATATGGCTTTTGAAAATAGGTTTAATTCTCACTTTGATTGGAGAGTTATAGATTCAAATTTTATCATAGAAGAAATTAAAGTAAATCAACAGCCCATGGAATTAGGAGAAGCTATAGCTGGACCATCAAATGTAGATAGAGGAAAAATACCTTGCATTTGTGCTTCAAGGTTTTTCTATCTCTAACATTATGTCGCAGAAGATTTTTGAGTATTTTCAAATATGCATTTGCATGTTATGAATGCTTCAAATATTATATTGTGCCTTGTGAGGATAAAAAATATTATGCATTTGCTTCTTGTAAATGCATTAAGTATCATCTTACAATACCTTGATTGATATAAAACACTATGATGATATGTGTGTCAATGTTCTTATTTATTACATAATATAGGTATGTTGAAATATGTGCACAATCTCAAAACTATAAATTTGCATGGGCTTTTTTTTTTCTATAAAGCTTTGTTCTAAGTCTCGCCTGACTAGTTTGATTCTTCTCTTAAGGGCTGGAGTTAAAGACTAGTAATTTTCAGTTATGTCTAAATCACAAAAGTATAAGAATTTATAAGTTTAAATCACAGTCTGACTCTTCTCCTTATCAGAACTAAAGTTGATAAGACTAATATTTTAATTATTTTAAACTGATAAAATTCAAATAAATTTCAAGCATATGTGCTTCAATCATCCAAGATCCCAATGATGGCTAAATCGGTAAAAGATTTCAATCGAAGGGATCTATTTTTAAAATCAAGTTGTAATAAATATTTATATAAATTGAACAATTATAATGCTTGAACCCGATCTTTTGTAAGCAAGACAGTTTTGATAATATTCATATACAATCATATGTTAATAATAAGTCTGATTTTTTGCATGCAAGATGCAAAGTTGTGATCAACNGAAGATTTCAATCGAAGAGATCTATTTTTAAAATCAAGTTTTAATAAATATTTATATAAATTGAACAATTATAATGCTTGAACCCGATCTTTTGTAAGCAGGACAATTTTGACAATATTCATATACAATCATATGTTAATAATAAGTCTGATTTTTTGCATGCAAGATGCAAAGTTGTGATCAACCAATCAAATGAAATTCCTAATGATTGCTGAGTAAAAGATTTTATCCAGAATGTTCTATTTTCAAAATTAAGTTTCAAATTATTTGAATAAATTTAAATTATATATAAATGCCCGATCCTCTGTAAGTAGGATAAAGTTGACAAGGTTCGTATATAATCATGTATCAATATTAAACCCGATCCGTTATGGGCAAGATGTAAAATCGACAGGGTTCAAGTCGAGCAATCAAATCTTCAATGATGGTTGTGTTTACTAAAAATCTCAATCGGAGAGGTCAAATTTAAAATCAATTTTTAAATCAAACTATCAAAATAATATATCAAGACATTCAAATTAAAATCAATCACCTAAATGCTTAAAACAAATCAATCAAAAAATTTAAGTTAAATGCGATCACTTAAAACTTAAAGTAAACTTCCGTAAAGTTGTTGAGAGTACAAAATTTTGATTTACTTTGGCTCGTAACGAGTGAATGTCACATCGAATATATCACCATATTCACGCTCAAAGCAATTTCATGCTAGTAAGGATGAGGTCGAGTCTATTGTCCACATGATTTGGCCTAACGACCCTACAAAAATAACTTTTACGATCAGAGTCCTCTAACGGGGTGTAGGTGTCACCAAATGATATAATTGTATTACGGTCATGACCGCAACACATAGTTCCTTAATGATCTTTTACTATTTGAGTTGAATCATGAGTGTAATGTTGATTGACATAAAGTTTTATGTTAGTTAAGACTGACTTAAATTTGCCCCTTGGACAAATATTCGCGTCAGATCTACAAGGATTCTTTGGACGACACAACCCATTGTTGATGGAATTCTTTAATTAGGCTTGGTCAGCTACATCTTCTGACTAAGTAGATCAGGAACGCGATAACCTGAGACAATGAAACCATGAGATCTTGATCAGGTTCATCACCATTTCCCCCACCATCTGCTTAAAGCTTAAGATGATAAAATTTTATAACCTAAAACCTTAAGTTTTTTGCTACTATATGCTGAATATTTAGTGTTAAATGACTAGCCTTAAGTGAAAGTATTCTTTCATTATCGAAAGGGATAATTAACCATAGAAGCTTATGCCTATGAGAAACCTTAAATCCCGCATCAAAAAGTCCTCATAAAATGAGGGCAAAATCTCTGCGTAATGTCTAATCTACAATCCAATCCGCCTTATGAAAATTTGAACTAGGCAAAATCTCTGCGTATGTCTAATCTACAATCCAACAACGAAAGTTTGGGGCGTCAAATTTTCGAGGCCCACAATTTCATGCTTTTTAGAGGTCATTATTAGAATTTAATTTGCTTTAAAATTAATCCAATCTTTTGTTCTACGGTTTGTTTGGCTATTGATTACTTGAGAAAAGGTTGCGTGGCCTATTAAATTTCTTCCCGTGCGTGAAGTTTTTGCACCCAGGGCGTGACAGGAAACTTATAAAGTGCTAAAGAATATGCTCTTGGGATTCCTTTATGCCTTGCTAGCTTTAGTGATAACGAATGTAAGAAGATTCTGAAACATAATTCTTCTTAAGCTATTTCTTCTTATGTTTAAATCCAATTACCAACTTTTTTTTATTCACTTATGTACTAGGATTACTCTCCTTTTTATCATGCAGGTTTTCCGTGGTAGGTGGATAGGGGTTTTTTCTGTTGGGGTATTGGGGAGGGATTATTTTCATAGTTCTTTGGTTTCTTTTTGGTATATTGATTTGGATTTTTCATATTGTGACAAACTTAGGAGAATAAGGAAGCCGTGCAGACATATTGGAGCACTTGTATATGTCACGTATAGATCCTACAATATAATAAATACCAATTTTAGAACCTTAGTATACTATATATTTGGCTTTTAACCCTTATTTTTGGCAATATATAGCTTTCAATCATAGTTGTTGTTAGTGTTCCATATGAAATTAAGTTAGTTTTGCATAAGTTTGCTTGCTTGCTCTATATAATTACTACTTTTGTTGGACATCAAAAAGATTCTTTCACATTTTGGTTCTAAAAGGTAAAACACTCTGTCAATACAGGGTGTGATATTAAGGGATGTTCACGTCTGTTGTATTCTCAAAAGAAATGATTATGTAGAATGATAATGAAAATAAGCAAGAGAAGTTAAATTTTGATTTCTTTTCATAAATAAGAGTCATGCAACTGAAGAAAATAAGAAAATAATTGAAAGAAACTAAATTAATGATAGGAAAACAACTACTCAGACCTAGAAAGAAAAATACAATTACTAATACAAAAGTGAAAATACTAAAAGTAAATCTAAAGCTGGAAAGTCTACTCTGATGGAGACGCTTCTCAAAGTGATTAAGTAAAACCTGCTATATAAAAACTTAACGAGTGAGTTTGGCAAATCAAACCCAATAAATAACTACTATTTATTAAAGTATAAATGACAAAAAACCTAGACATAATATGAACAACAAAAAAAATAATTTATTATATGCATAACAAAATTTACAAAAAAATTATCACCTGCTTATGATCACGAATGTAAGTGACTTAAATTTATGCATTTCTAAGTAAATATTTATGTCATAATGTCAAATGTGCTCATGTAAATGTAATTTAACAATCTCTTAACACTACTTGATAATATGTAAGTGCAGTGTGTGTGTATTTATAGTCGGTTTTCTACGACACTCTCAAATAAAAAAAATGTAAGAACTGACCCTAGAAATTCAATAATTTCTCTGAGGACTCGTCAGTCCGACTAGCCAGTGCAAAAAAAGTTTAATACCTGCATAATAATATTATATTATCATGCATCACAATTAGGCATGGAGATATAACTGCATTATTTCATCAATATTTATATGCAATTATAAATTTACAAGAATGAGATTTAACATATCAAAATTATATAAGAAATAATAAATGTTGAAACCATAAAGTATGAGATTAAATATGGTCTATGCAACAATAAAACAAGACTAATTATTCAAGAAAATCATCGTGAATAAAAAATAAAATCTATTGCAAGTATGAACAAAATTTGAAGGGTGTAGTTGACAAAGCTACAATTAACTAAGAATCTAATACAAGTAGCAAGAATAACAACCTTAACAACGGAAGGTACATTTATCCCATAAAAAAATAGTTACTTAAATTCTGGACAAATGCTAAACTCAATTTATTAGTTAAATCGACATTGGCCAACAAATCCTACATAAATCAAAATCTTCAAAATTTAACAATTATGCAATTAAATCTATTAAAATTAATTATTTATTAGGTTAGGTGTAGGATTGATTTGAAATTAACCTTATTCTAACCTAATGATTTTACCAAGCAAAGTGGATGTAATAAATATAAAATTGGATACCAACATAATAGAAAAAAAGATAAGTAGAAAGTAATGAGGAGGGACTCATCCTCAGCTTTGGATGTGGTGGCAAGTTATTCGACCATTAGGAAGGGGGTTGTGAAGTTACGAGGAGGTCAGGGAAGTGGCAGCTACATAAGCTTTAGGAAGAAGATATGTGGCGAGATCAGGAAAGGTTCAGTGATTGTAGGAAGGAAGATTGTTGGCTGGAAGGAAATTTGTGTACCCTAGCCTTCGACTCCCTTATATAATTGTAATGAGGAGGTGGTAGCGAGGGAGGAATAGGAAAGTCAGATGACTCTCCCAATTACGAAGGCAACAAGGCGTGATTGTAAGATTCATAGAATCACAGGTTTCGAACGAAAGGGGAAAGATGTTCATGATTAAGGAAGCGGTGCGAGTGAGATTGCGAAAAAAAAGGAAAGTTTTGATTCTTACACACATCTTCTTAATAGAATTTCGTTCCAAAATTCATACCCAAGATTATTTCAAAGTCAACTAACGAGAATATTATAAGTGTAGCAGATAGATGCTTATCATTGATGACAATAACAAAATCAAACTCACCAAGTAATAGTTAAAGATAAATCAAATGACATAATGGTTGATAAATACAAATTTAATGAATAAATTCATATATATGTTATATGCTAATTTATATGATATGAATGCATGTGATGCCTTAGAGTCAAACAATATCAGTATGGAGTGTCTTAAAAAATTAGTGATAATACATGTCACAACATCAGAAGCATAACAATTGCTCGAGGTGGAATCACTTGTCTGGGTTGCTCCGAAGTCTAAGGTTGTTGAGGCTGGTACTGTATCATTGATAGGAGTTAATATGTTGGAGGTAGCTGGTGGTGCTACTAGTACTGCACTCCAGGAGGACATGATTGATACAATTGAGACACCATAATTGGTTGGGGCTTTTTTTGGGGCTGATGTAATATTGACCTACCTGTCCTTTGTCACCTTGTTTCTGTTACCAACCTTTATTAGATTTATGTCACTCATTCTTATTTTATTTGAAGTTATTCTTTTGATTTAATGTGGGCTCAGTTTAGGTCGAGAAAGTGCAATCCTTGATCTTGTAATCGGTGCTGTAGTAATTGAAGCACTTGTCAATGGTTAGGTTGCAAGGTTAGGCGGTGTCTTTTTCTGTAGTAGGGGCAATTTGAGTGTTTTTCAAGTTATCTCTCTTGTGATTTTTCTTCTATGGTTCTTTCTACACCTAAACATCTGTCTTCTTTCTTTTTGTGGCGGCCTTTTTTTCACAAGCAATAACTCTAACTTTGCATGTATAACTCAATTCACCAACTCTTCATAGGTCGAAAAGAAAATGGTAACTAGTCAATTGAAGTGACAAACCTAACTATTCTTGCAAACCGAGTCTTGTACTCACCGACGATTATCAATCATTGCTTCAGTTTCCTTAAATTGCTCATCAAGTAGGCATAGTCTACCATTGGAAAATAATGCTCCAGAAATAGTCTCTTAAAATTCATGTAAGAAATAACTGTTTGGGCCAAAACTATGCTGCGATGACTCTCCCACCAATCGTTGGATCCTTTACGCAGTTGAAATGTGGCAATGTCCATATTACGATCTTCGGAGAATTTTATACCTTAGAGTCTCTTCTCAATATTATGAAGTCATTCATCCGACTCGATCGGGTTTGTCACGCCATTGAAGGTTGGGGGGGTGCCTTTTTAGAAATTGTAATAACTCTATCCATGACACTCTTGTTATTCATCATCATGTTCTAAGTGCTTGGTGGTACAGATTGAGCTGCTTGTGCAACTAGTTGAGCTGGTTGTTGCAACTTCTAAGTGCTTGCATGATTTGAGTGGTCATACTGGCTTGTACTTGAGTAACTTTTCATGTCACTATCTTCATAAGAATTGTCATATTAAGAGGGAGTTCTCTGGTAGTCTCGATGGGTTGAACAGGATTAACATGATGACGATTAGGGAAGCGAGATCCCTTAGGAACGAATAAAGCTTCTATAGTAGCTCTCGTGACTTTTGTTGTGTGAGTGGCTGCAACACCTTTTCTCTTTGGAGTCATTCTAAACAATTGCAATTTATAAGGAATCAAAATTGGCTTAGTCCTAAGAAGCATAGGGATTTTGAATACAAAAGACAATGAATAGTTTATAAAAAAAGGGGTGTTAAATATAAAACATATCTTCTGATACCACTCTGTCACACTCTGGGTCCAGAAGACGGTACACTGGTAACATAGGGCGTGATGAAATGATATTTACCTATTTTCTATTATTAAAAGAAACAATTGTATAAAAGCAATAATGAAAATAAGCAAGAAAAAAAAATCATTTCATTTTATAAATAAGAGTCATATAACTAACGAAAATAAGAAAATAATTGAAAAAACTTAAATAACGATACAAAAACTACTACTCAAACCTAGAAAGGAAAATACAATAACAAATGCGAAATTGAAAATACCAAATGTAAATCAAAAGCTGGAAAGTTTGTTTCGGAGGAGACGATCCTCCGATTAACTGAGTAAACCCTTTTTATATAAAATTTCAATGGGTGAGTTTGACAAATCAAACACAATAATAATTACTATTTAGTAAAGTATGGACGACAATGAACTAGAGCATGTAGTATGAACAATAAAAAGAAAAAAAATCGTTATATACATAACAAAATTTGCACAAAGATTATCACAAGCTTATGATTATGAATGTAAGTTGTAACAACTGTGTTCAAATACAAATACATAATAATAATAATAATAATAATAATAATAATAATAATAATAATAATAATAATAATAAATTTTTTGCTTAGGTAATTTCGAAGGGAAACATCCGTTCCGCAATTCCCACTTCTTATGAATCAAACTTCTCTTTCGAATAGAACACAATGAAAAAGAGAGCGAGAGAAGGAGAAGAAGCAACGACAGAAGGAGAAGAGGAATGATATGAGAGTTAATCCAAACTACAATAAAAATAAAAACGATAAGAAACATAGAAAAAAGACACTTTAGTGTGACGGTGGTGGTAGATGGTTGCAAGACAATAGGTAGGTTTCAGATGAGGATTGTGGTAGCAGCCGGAGAATGGCGAGAGAGTTGCTGCAACAGGTAGAGGGTAGGAGGGGGTGTCGTGGCAGCAGGTTTGGTGGCTGCAAGGGTTGTCAACAACAGATGTGGGTGTTGGGAAAGCTAACGGTGGAAGGAACATCAAGGGAAGGTCATTGACAGGAAATGCGGGTGTTGGGAAGGCTAATGACAACAAGGACCACAGAGGAGGGGGTTGCTGACAATAACTAAGACTGTTGGAAGGCAAACAACAACAGGAAGTTGGGCGAGGTCTTGTAGCCGGATAAAGGTGGGGTGCTGAAAAGGAGTCAAGGTAATTGCTGGTGGGGGTTGGATAGGAGGGTGTAGCAGGTGTTGGAGAGGGCTACGACTATAGCAGCAGAGGGTTACAAGATGGTTGTTTACGAGGGTGAGGGGTTACGGGGATGGCTAGGTATTGGAGAGTGGGGATTATGGGCTGTGTAGTGGAGAGTTACGGGAAGGACGGTGCATGGAGGAGGGATTACGATAGGAGGGTGTGGAGGGGAGATGGGTTATTGTACAACAAAGGAGGGGACGAACAGGGAGGCAGCTGTAGCTAGGTGGTAACAAGGAAGATTTGGAGACTACAAAAGACGACAAACTGCTGTCCTTGGCGGGCTGCAACAAGTGACCGCGGAAGGGAGGTTGCGGAGGAGCGGGGTCGTCAAGGATAATCACCACCTCTAAGCGAGATACAGTCGAGCACCACTTATCATCAGATAAAACCCTGAAAAGGGAAGAGAAGATGTCGACAGCTCATGCTTCTCCCACTCATTGTACTCGGCTGGATGTTTCTAATAAATAAGACCGCCAGGAGGGTCAACTCTGAAATGTCATCTCGAGCAGTTTGGGCCACCTTGACATATAACCATTCATGAGAGACGTTTTCTTCTTCTCCGAAAGTACCTCAATTGCACAATAAAATATTCTTTCTCTCAGAGATCCTTGGGTGATTCCCACCACCGCGAATCATCCATCTCGTCTGATCTCCTATCGGATGGTACACCGTTGAATCAATTTTAATCCCCAAATGACTCATGATTGTCTTCCAGTAGTAACTAAAAATCTTCTCAACCCTGACAAGTTTGACTTCCTTCCGTAGGACAACTCAGGAGGTAAATTATATATCTTAAATACCTGAAATCCTTTTATCCAAAATTGACATGTGTCTATTCTTGACTCCTCAAGTTCATGAACCTTTTGGACACCTAAAGTCAATCCTGATAATGTTCCTCTCAATGCCTGCTAAACTGTAGCTTGAGACAACAAAATCTCATACTCTGCATGAACGTCTTTTACATCAAAGTCACTACCTTCTTGAATAGCTACTGCTACCTTAGCTTAAATCTCTCTCCTAGGGTCAACTGGAATTGATATCGTCTCTTTCTTGTTAGCTACAAGTGGAGAATCGTCTTTGAAGTTTTAATCTTATCCCATATCAACTTTGTAATTACCCAGTATTTCACAACGCACTACTTAGTGAAATAGATCACCCCTCTTATCGTGCATTCTAATTCACCATGGCCAAATCCTTAGCACTTGCAACACTTCTTAGTTGTGGCAGATTTAGGGATGTGAATTGGTTTCACTTGTTCACCACTTTGAATCAGCTTGTCCTCTGATGGGTTCGTTTGATTATTCCAGGTATACTCTGACTATAAGATTCTGAGATTGAACTCATGTCTTTAAAATGTGTGATGTGATCTCTCCACTTTTGAAGTTGGAGTACGTACCCTCTGTCTGTAATAAGTTGGTAGGAACTGGTGCTTCATCTTCATATTCTTTAATTCCCCCATTGGACTCTCCCGATCACGGTCGAGGGTATCCCCCCATCGGATTTTATCCTCAATGTTTGAAAGCTTTCCCTGAAGTTAGCGGATCTCTTGACGCATCTTCTCCCAGGTAGGCTCGAGCATATTTTTCCTTAGTGGCATAACTAGGTTTTAGAGTTAGGAGGTGAAAGATGGTAAAAATAATTGGTTTAAGGTTGTTGGTTTGAAAATTGGTAGGGGGGATTAGGATTAGAGATATGTGGTAGTGGAAAAGGTATTTGACGGTAGAAAGAAATTTTTTGAGTTATGGTGGATGCTAGGAAACCCTAGGATAATAATATTGTTAGACTATCTCTGATACAAAATGATACCGAAGTTCACCCGAACCATAATAAAATTGAAAATTTTATTGCTGAAATTCAAATAGGTTTACAACAATGACTCTTTAAACAGTAAATAAACGATAACAGACATAAAAAAAGAAACTTTAGTGTACGGTGGAGGGGATGGATGGCTGCGAAATAACAGTTTGGTTTTGGATGGGAGTTTTCGACAATAGGGTAGAGGGTCGGAAGGGGGGCTATGGCAGCTTGTTTGGTGGCTAGAAGGTCTACAACAATAGAAGTGGATGTTGGGAAAGCTAACGGTGGCAGGAACAACAAAGGAAGGGTCGCCGACAATAATTGTTGGTGCTGGGAAGGCTAATGATAGCAGGGAGAACAAAGGAGAGGGTCACTTGCAATAACTAAGGTTGCTGGAAGGTTAACTACAACATAATGTTGGGCGATGTCTTACGGTTGGACAAAGGTGGGGTGTGCTAGAAAGGAGTCGGGGTAATTGCTGATGGGGGTCGGATAAGAGGGCGTAGCAGGTGTGGGGTTGGAGAGGGCTACGGTTGTAGCTACAGAGGGTTACGAGATATCTGTTTAGGGCGGAGAGGGGTTACAAGGATGGCCAGGTAGTGTAGAGTTACAGGGATGGCTGGGTAGAGGGGGGATTACGAGCTGTTTAGTGGAGAGTTACGGGAAGGACGGTGTATGGAGGAGGTATTATCATAGGGGGTGTGTAGGGGAGATGGGATACAGTATAACAAAGGAGGGGACGAATAGGGAGGCAGTTGTAGCTAGGTGGCAATAAGGAAGATTAGGTGGTTGCAGAAGACAATAGACTATTGCCCTTGGCGGGTTTCAACAAATACAGCGACAACAACAACGAATGATAGGTTACGGAGGATGGGGGTCGTTAAGGATAATCATAACCTGGAACGAAATACAGTTGGAGCCCACTTTTTGTCGGCTACATCCCTGGAAAGGGAAGAGAGGGCGCCAATTTCCGTCTTTGATAGAAAGCTGAAATCAAACTCACAAAAACATTACCCTAATTCAGCAAACACACATATAACTAGAGATGGAATAAGTGGAAAATGAAAGTAGGAAGGGGGAATAATTTCCGCCTAATGAAAAGTAGGAGAGGGTGCCGGTCCAGCCTTCTGCAGAACTGAACTCTCTCTTACTGAATCGGTTGGGGCGGGTTTTGCCCCAAGCCCCGCTGCGCCAGTTTCTCGGGGTTGAGGGAGCTTCAACCTCATTTGTCAAAGCTTTTTCCCTCGTCCTAGTAATCAGATCGATCATATTGTAAGCTCCCGGTAAGCAATTCTGTAAGTGACGCGTTCTGAAGAACATTTTGATAGAACAGGTATCTGTCTTCTTTTGGAACAATCCAAGCCGGAGGTACACAATGATGTTGGTTTTCCTAAGCCAAACTCTGAATAAGTAAATATATAATATGTTTCTGCCACTCATTGTACTCGGTTGGATGTGTCTAATAAACAAGGTTGTCGGGGGGCCAACTTCGAAACATCTCTAGCAGGTTGGGCCACCTTGACGTGTAAGTACTCATGAGAGCCGCTTCTTCTCGGGAAGGACTTGAATCCCATTGTAGAATATTCTCTCTCAATGATCTTGAGGTGATTCCCACTACTGCGGATCATCCATTTTGTTTGATCTGTTGTCGGGTGGTACACCGTTGAACTTTTTATAATCCAAAATTACTCACGATTGTCTTCGTGAAGTAACTAAAAATCTTCACCCCTGACAAGTTGGATTTCGTTCCGTCGGGGCTACTCAGGAGGTAGGTTATATATCTGAAATACTTGAAATCCTTTTATCTGAAATTGACTCGTGTCTAGTATCGACTCCTTAAGCTCATGTCCCTTTTGGACATCTAAAGTCACTCCCGCTAATGTTTCTGTCAACGCCTGCTAAACTGTAGCTCGAGGCACCACAGTCTCATACTCTGCATGAACGCCCCTTTCATGAAAGTCACTACCTTTTAGAATAGCTATTGCTACTTTAGCTAGAATGTCTCTCCTTGGGTCAACTGAAATCATGTCTCTTTTTTGTTTGCTGCATATTGAGAATCCACTCTGAAGTCTTCATCTTATCCCGGATCAATAGTGTCATTGCCCAATATTTCAACAACACCCTACTTAGTGAAACAGATCACCCATTTGGTTGGCATTTGAATTCATCATGACCAAATCCATGACACTTGCAACACTTCTTGGTTGTGATGGATTTTGGGATGCATATTGGTTTCACTTGTTCACCACTTTGAATCAACTTGTGCTTTGATGTGGTCGTCTTGGGTGTTTTACTTGGTTTACTCTGACTATAAGATTCCGAGGTTGAAATCTGCTTGTACAATATGGGCGTCGCTTGGTGATGTGGCCTCACCACTTCTGAAACTAGAGTTTGCATCCTTTGTCTGCAGTAAGCTGGTAGGAATTGCTACAGTGTCTTCTGCTTCATCTTTAGATAATGTACTTCCTTCGACTCTATCGATCACGGACGAGGGCAATCTCCCATCAGATTTCATCCTCAATGTTCGCAAGCTTCCGCTGATGTTGAGGGATCTCTCGACGTATCTCCTCTATGATAGGTTCGAGCATGTATCTCCTTAGTCGCATAGCAAGCATTTAGGGTTGGTAGGTGAAAGAGGGTAAAAATAATTGGTTTAAGGTTGCTAGTTTGAAAATGAGTTGGGGATTAAGGATATTTGGTAGTGGAAAGGGTATTTGGCTGTAGAAAAAAAATTTGGGTTATTGCGGATGCTAGGAAACCCTAGAATAAGACTAGGGGAGCCCGCAATAACTGTGGGTATTGGGAAGGCTAATGACAACCGGGACAATAAGGGAGGGGGTCGCCTGCAATAACTACAACTACTAGAAGGCTAACTGCAACAGGAAGTTGTGTGAGGGCTTGTTGAACAAAGGTGGAAAAGAGTCAGGGTAATCGTTGGATATGAGGATGTAGTGACCGACTTTTTTTTTGTAATCGACAAATACAAGAATTTGATGATGCTACTAGAAGATTTAATTTTCAGCAATATTGTCCAAAGACTTGATCACGACTTTATAGATGTGTCTGATTTGGTTAAGATGTATAATTATAATATTCAATAATGTTAAAGCAATGACGTTCAAAGACTTGATCATGACTTTATAGATGTGTCTGATTTGATTAAGATGTATAAATATAATATTCAATAATGTTAAAGTCGAATTTGTCAACACAAGTATACGTATCGCTCAAGTAATATAGGACTATAATGAAGTCCTAGATATCGATCCTACATGAAATTGTTTAAAATTACGGACTAAGACTTTAGAAAAACAAGACTTTAATCACAACAATGACGTTCAATATGCTTATCTGTCACTAATAAGCAATTGAAATAAATAGATAATTTTAATAATTAATAAGTAACTAATGATAGAAAGTAGGGTGTAATTGTGATATTCAATATATAAGAAAACATCATTCTTCTTGTCAAGAAATTATAGTGAATGTATAAAATAAATTAGTTCAATTTATATTGTGCCAAATAGAAACATACATATTCTTTACCTTTTGGTCTAAGCATAAATAACATTGACTAATCCTATGCTTGGTTACTGATTCTGCGGCTAGGTTGGGAGGATACTGACTCTTACTTCGGAGCTCCCACGTTCCCCTCACCTGAGGGCGAACATCTACACATCAGCACCCAAATGATAGGACCGAATTGGAGATTTTAGTCTGTCACTCTAAAATCTCCAATTCTTC
>JXCR01040905.1:316998-368734 GCA_002079205.1 Phalaenopsis hybrid cultivar
TGAATTGGAGCACAAATAAACTTATATTATTACCCTCTTTTCTAAGCTCATTTTAAACTTATATAAATACTATAAAAATATTCAATTAAGAGCACATGTAAATTTACATAATTTTTATGAAAATAGTTAATTTGGAGCACCTTTTAAATTTATATAAATTTTATAAAATTAGTCAATTTATAGCACATTTAAATTTATATATTTTATAAAAATGATTAATTTTATTTTTCAAATGTGTAATTTTCCTTACTTCAATGATGTAAATTTTGTAAGTCTTTTTTTAATTTTCTAGCTTATAAAGATCTCCACCCTTAGGCATACAAGCCCACTTGTTTTCTTTTTTTTTTTGGTTTTTGTTAGTTAAACATTCTAAGCATGTTTTTCACTAAACCCATAAAGTCACAACTTGCTTGCTTGCATGAACATAAAGCCACAACATGAAAATTTGAATGAAAAATATACCAAGCATTGAGATTTGCATGAAACAAAAACCCAAGCATGAATCTTTGCATGAAATATAAACTCAAGCGTGAATATTTGCATGAAACGTAAATGAACATGGAGATTTGTATGAAATATATCTGACCATCACATGAATTTCGCATAGACTATAAAGTCTAAATCATAAAGAGTTTGCAAGAATTGAAAGACATAAGACTATCACATAATTTTGCATGGAACGTAAATGACTACCACATAATTTTGCATGGAAGGCATAAGACTATCACATAATTGTGCATGTGAGACATGAGACTATCATATAAGGGTTTTGCATGAAAGACACAAGACTATCGCATGATGGTTTTGTATGAAAAACATATGACCACCACATCATTTTCATACTACATGAGACATACACCTAAGCACATGAAAATTTTGCATGATATATATGGTAACCACATGAATGTCCTATTGTATAAGACACAAAGCCACATAATTTTTATATTGCATAATACATAAGGTAACCACTTGATTTTTATATTGTATGAGACATAGACATAAAATAAGAGTTAGGGTTTGGATTTAGGCCATAGAAAATGGGCATGTGTTTCAGTGAGTGAATTTTTCGGGTAGGAGAGAGAAGAGAGGATGAGAGTTTATTGACTAGGGTTCCAGTGGGAGAGAAGAAGATAGAAATGTGGTAGGTTAGGGTTAGGTAATGATTTCAAGTAGGAGAGAGAGAGATGTGTGAGTGAGGGGTAGGGTTCGGGTAAGAGAGAGAGAAGGTGAGGGGTAGGGTTTCACTTATGTGAGAAGGCAAGGACTTGTGTGAGTTAGGGTATGTGGTTTTTTGTAGGAGTGAGAGAAAGAGATGGCGAGGGTTTTGGGTAGGAGGGAGAGAAAGAGAAGGCGAGGGTTACGGTTTCGGGTATGTGAGATAGTGAGGAAGTGTGTGAGTTATGGTTTATGGTTTTGGGTAGGAGAGAGAAGATGTGGTGTGTGAGAATGAGCCCTATGTTTTTGTGATGGGTTTTGGTAGGAGAGAGGAAGAGAAGCAAGTGTTAGGGTTTTAGATATGTGAGAAGGCGAGGAAGTGTGTGTGGAAAAGGGAGTGGCAGTGAATGGGAGAGTGATTAGGCTATAGAAGGAGGAAGGAAGAGAGGTTTGGCCAAAGAGAAAAGAGAGGGAAAGGGGCAGAGGGTCAATCACAGAGAAAAGAGATAGGGATAGGAGAGGAGATGATCGGCCATGGAGAAAAGGAGGGGGAAAAAGGAGAGTTCACATCATGATTTTCCAAAATTAATTCATATAACACTTATTGGAATGAAATAGGGGAGGATTTATATTTCTGCTTTGGGTGGAACTCCTTGATTTCCTTGCTTGGATGATTGCCTTCCTTGATGTAGAGAGGAGAAGAGAGTATGTGGCTACAAAGGAAGAAGAAGGATAATGAGGGGAGAGGAGGTTTTCACTAACGAGGAAGAAGGGGCGAGGAGAGAGAGTTTCGGCCAAATGAGGTTTAAGTGGGGAGGAAAACAGAGCGAGGAGTTATGAGTGAAAGAGGAAATATTCAATTTTTTGGGGGGAAATTTGAATTCAGGAAGGTGGTTATGGCTAAAATTGAAACCCTAGCTTATATGGAATACGAAAAGGTAAGGAATTTAATGGTGCAATTGGTTTCAGATGAAGTGATCTCAATCTCAAGATATTTTAATTTGGAATGACAAGGTTGTTATGGGTGATTGAGGTGGTTATAGTCAAAATTTTGACTCATTTGGTTAAAAAAATAAGAACACATTGTTGCAATTAATTTTAGTTGAAGTGGCCTCTATCTCAAGATATTTCAAGTCAAAGTATGGGCCCCATCTTAGAAGAGAATTTTGATGAATTTTGAATAGAAGTTTTTAATGAGATTTATCTGATTGAATTAAGTGTTTTTAGCTCACATTTGATTTGGTTGAAATTTGATTTTGATTGAGTTCTTTTTGAGTGAATTATAAGGGTCATTCTTAGATTATCGAAATTATTGTCCAAACTATCGTAGGCTTAATGAGCCACAAAATGAAGTTCAATTTGAGCATGGAGAAGTTCATTTGATAGGTTTCGACGATTCAAACGTATTCACACAATCCAGTTTGAAAAATAATGTTTCGATAAAAAAATTTTACATGAGATTATTTTTCATGCTTGAAAATCCAAAATACAAAATTTAAGTAAAAATAGTGTTCAATCATCACTAAACTGGTTTGCATGCTTCTTATATGTGATTATAAATATTATGCAATCAACTGAATGTAATTTTGATTGTCGCATAGTTCTGTGGAGAAAATAATAAGTCAGGATGCATGAAAACTTGAAGTGAAAAGTCTTTAGATGTGAGATCAACATTAGTTTTCTATTTGCGGGCTTTGCTACATCATTTTGTTATAGTTTTGTTGGAACAACAAACTCATGTCTGATCCCTCTTGAAACAATAATAATTTAACCTCACCTGCCATTATCTGATCTTTTGACATTACGTTAAGCCTTTCTCATTATCATCCATGGTTTTCTAATTAAGCTTCTCAAATACATCAAATTTATGTTTCAAGAAGTACACTCATACCTTCCTGGAGTGATCATTAATGCAAATGATAAATTATTGAGAACCTCCAATATATTGAATTGGAGCACTAACTCTGGCTCCTTGGATTTCATCTTTGACTCACTTTTAGAGAGTAATTTTCTTTTTCTTTCCATAAATATTATCTTCACAAAAATCTTGATCTATTGAGTTTAAATCAGGAAGGTTGTTTTTAGAAAGTAGGGACTTCATACATTTCTCATTTATATGGCCAAACTTGCAGTGCCATAAACTTGCATCACCTTTTGTTCTAGCAACACAAATGAATTTAAACGTTTCATTGATAAGATAAATGATGCTTTCAATGTTGCCTCGACCCATTACTATTGTCTCTTTAATAACATTCCACAAATCACCTTTGAAAGTAGTCACATACCCTGACCTTACAAGCTAACTTATGGAAATCAAATTTCTCTTCAAACATGGTATATGTCTAACTTCATTGAACCTCCAAACTGATCCATTTGTTGACCTTATATCAACATCAAGCTTTTCAACAATGCTGCTGACCTTTTTGTCTCCCAATGAGAGTTTGATTTTTAAACACCTCTTTGTTAAGGAAAGCATAAAAAGAGGCATCTAATCTACTATCCATGATTTAGTACTATCTAGTGATAAAATAAGGAAGTTACTTTGGATTTAATCTGTGGAGACATTGTAAATTACTTTCTGTCTAAAACTCCCCATCGACATTTTTAGGAGCTTTGCATTTTTTCTTAAAGTAACATATCTTGTCACAGTTACAACATTCACTTTTGCCTTTTTCTCTCCTTGACCAAGACTTTTCTCACTTGGACTTGAATCTTTTCCTGCCTTATTTCTATCTAGATTCATTCCTTTATTTTTAAATATTTTGTGCAGAATTTAAAGTTTCACCATTTGTTTTTTTGTCAACTTCATCATTCAGCACTAACCCCATAATGTTATTATAGTTTTAACTTCATGTTACTTGAAGTGTTACCTACCATAGTGACTGGCCATCCTAACTGTCTGACACTGAAGTTCTGATCTTGTCATCGAACTCGATGCATTATAGCACAACTGATTTGTCACATTATTGAAATTATTCATGTGCTCAGCCATTATTACTATCCACCATCTTTATATTGAATAATCTCTTCATAAAAAAAAAGACTTTGTTTGAAGTCGAAGGTTTCTCATACATTCCTGTCAGTGCAACCATGAGATCAACTGTAGTTTTCTCATTCACAATGTTGAAAGTAACAAATATATAAAATGAAAGACGGATCAAACTTAGTGTTGTTCGATCAAGTACTTTCCATTCTTCTAGAGTCATTGGTTCCGGCTTCTGGTCATTCCTTACAGTGGCAAATGCAGTTTTTTTTATACAATAAAATTTTAATTTGCATTTTCCAGAAAACAAAGTTTGAATTGTTGAACTTCTCCACCTTGTACTTAGCTTCGTCGGTCATTGCTCCCACCCTAATTAAAGATATGCAGAAAACTGCGCTTTAATACCACTTGATGTGGTGAGAGATATGCATGGAAATATGAAAATATAGTTCAAGAGATCAAAAACAAAACTTTGAACAGAAGTGCACAAACAAGGAATCACAAAAAAAACAAAAGTACACTAAGATTTAATGTGGAAAATTCGAAAACGAAAAAAAATTCAAAAACGGAAAAAAATAATGGAGCCACGACACACCAAGAAATTGACTATGAAGAAATGTACAGATTACACCACACTCAGGCCTTTCTATAATTTTGGAACTCAAGAACACGCACATCTTCTCTCTAACAACATAGAAAATCACAAAATCCAAATCCTTCAGTATATACGCTTGCCATTCCCTCAGCGAAAATAAAATTTAAATGCCGAATTGCAGAAATTCGATTACAGGGTGATCTGGTTTGAAGAACGATTTGGGCACGGTTGCGTCCCTCCTAGGTGCTACAATTCTAAAGAGTGTGTCTCGGAAGCATGGTGCTGGGTGACTTGGCACCCTTACTTGCATCGGGGCACTACTCCAGGTGCAGGGGCNTCGGCTAGAGAAGATCACACAAGACTCTCATTCTCCGTTTCTCCTTCTGTATCACATGAAAATAAAGTGACGCTCCTTCGTCTCTTGCCCGAAGCCCGCTCGAGACTCCCTTCCCCTCATGACCCCATATTTTGAGGTACAGTCATGACCCTTGCTAATAGGGAAATCAACGACATGATTGTGGCGTGCGAAGAGCTCTGAAATTTCCATCTCTTGTTTTGCTATGCTCTGATACCAGGCCTTCTTCCGCTTGACTTCTCTTCCTAGTCGAGATTAAAACCCTCAAATACAGTTGCGACAACAACTAGCGGGAAAAACAACGATGTGATCACATCATAAAAAGACATTCAGAACCCCCGTTTTTCTATTCTCTGCTTCTTCTCCAGACCGAAACCCTCGCAATACACTAGCAATTGGAGCCAACAGGATGCCACTGATGGGATCGCTGCATACAAAGACATCCAAAACTCCTATTTTCCTTCACCCTCGTAACCGTGATTCGTGATACAATGGTGACTATAGGTAACTGAAAGAGCAACAGTTGGATCACGACATTCGAAACTCTCGAGACAACAATAAACTCTCGTCACTCATCATCCTCATGTTTGTGCGTCTCCAGTTCAAACTAAAGAAACAATTTCAACTACTTTTTGATATGAAGAAGAAAGAGAAAAATTATATTAAGTTGCAGAAGAGATTAAACCAAGTTTTGATGGAGAAAAAGAAATAATCCCATTCTGGCATGGTAATTAGGAACGAACTTCACATAGGACATTAATGTGGAATATGAAATTGGAAAAAGGCTGAGGGAAACTTTTATAAGATGATTGTTGATATGTTTGAAGTGAAGAATCAAGAACGTAGAAGGCTGAAGTGAAGAATCAAGAACGTAGAAGGCTGAGTTACGGACCTTGCTAAGATCAATGTCATTTCACACTCAAAAGATATAATGTAGGGAAATTATAAGTACTCATTGAGGTTATTTTAACTTGATAGGGAAATTGTACTCGATTACTTTCATGCAAGTTAATCTAAGGCCCATATGCGTCTTATAGATCAATGGTTTAGAGGAAGACCCCTATACGACTAGAATGTCTCACTCATCAGTGCTCTTATAGACAAGTGGAGAGACCAAAAACCCCGATACATCCCCCTAAATGGGGACGATGTCCGGAGTGTAAGAATAGAAATTTAATTTCTTGCTTTTTTCTTCTACGCAATTTCTTTCCTTCTATGCTCGTTTCTTAACCGACATCGAGAATCATAACTTTCATTTTTTCGTCTCCCATCTGTTCTTACCGTCTTCTCTATTTGCTCGATAGCACGACCATCACTCCCTATATATTGGGTTGAAGGAATAGGGTTTACAACTCCTGCTTTCTCTCCCTTACCTCCTTCCGATCTCCCTCTCCTCTTGTTCTCTCTTTTTGCCCGAAACCGTTGGCTTCGTGACCCCGCACCCCCATACTGCTGCAAGTGGAGCTAGTTAGGAAGGCAACGGTGGGATCGCGATATACAGAGAACCGAAACTCCCATCTTCCTCTCCGTTCACTCCTACTCGAAATTGTCAAGGAAGGTAACCCTTAACTGCCTCCACTTTCTTCCTGTCACATGCATCAACTACTCTAAATCTTGCAAGCAGTCCATCTTCCACGAGAATTAGCGAGTCCCGAGCTAAGGCAAGCAGATGAGAAATGGGATTTAAGATTTTATAAGTTTGAATATCATTTTTGGTTAACTTACAATTTTTTCTTTTATAATACTATAATATTAATTTAATAAATAGCAATAATTTTATAGTAATGATAACAATAATATGGGTCGAATTGATTGCATCTAATTTATCACGGCTCTGATACCATTAATGGGCTCTGATGCCATTAATTAGTTTCAATAGGGATTTAGTGTTGAAAATTCTAATAATTAATTTAGTGGTGTACTTTCCATACTAAAAATACAGATTTAGTAATTAACCCACCATTTTAAAATCAGTTTAATAAATGGTTCTTTTACTAATTGTTTATGATCTCGTTGATTCAATTAAGGCATGAAAATTACATATAGCTAATTTACTTCATATGATTAATCATTTTAAATTCAGTAAACAAAAATTCCTACCCGTTAAAAATACTGATTATTAATTAACGAGATCTATCGTTAAATTAAGTTAATATATTTATTGTCAAGGTTATCCATTAAGACATTGGCCATGGTAATCTTTTTTCATCTTTCATTTGTTATTTATGAAAATCAACACAAAAATGGTATCAGAGCCCCAGGCGATGCGTGGTGGGTTAATTATTAAAAAATTATCAATTAATAATAAAATTTTATAATATTTATGGAAAACATAAATAAACCAGATTAAATAATTATGAATGCCCTAATCATTCTAATTGTCTCTGTACGCCCACATTGTCTTATGAATCATTAATTTCTTCTCATAAACAACAAATTGAAAGATGAAAAAAGATTAAAAAGAAAATTATTTTTAGAAGAACTCAAAACATGTATAAGAGAAAAAAATTGAAAAAGATTAAGTTAATATTTTGATGGAATTTAAACAAAATATTGAATGGTTAGATTTATAAATATCAAATAAAAGTAAAAATATTATTTCTATAGATCAACATAAATTTATATGTAAGTTTTAAAAAGAATTTAAACATGAAGTTTATAATGAAAATAAGATCATGAATAGTATTATAGATTTACAAATATCTTTGGTAGAATCATTAAAGTTTCATCAAGAAAAATTATATAGAATTCTAGAAATATCTACTGGAATATTTTATGATATTAAAAAACTAATATTAAAAGAAAATCTCAAATATATTAAAAAATAAAATAATGATATACTAAATAAAATTATAAAAGATCAAGAAAACTTAGTTCGGATGAAAATAAAAATAGAAAATTTATTACAAAAACCAAAAATAATAGAAAAAGAATCTAAAAGTATCTTAGAAAAAGCTGAAGAAAAAATTGAACAAGTAGAATCCTTGCTTTTAGAAATAAAAAGAATTATTTTAGCATGAGCAAATTTGAAGAATTCCAGATCTATAAAAATATTTTAGAAGAAGCTAAAAAATACCATGAGGAATCAATAGGATTAGCTAATTATTTAGGATTACAAGGCAGTGATAAAACTTATCCAAAAATGTTAAACTTCCAAACAATAATATTAATACAATTATTTGACAAAATGGTCCCAATAGAAAATAAAATTAAAAATATAGAAGAAAGAACATTAGAGTTAAAAAATTGTTCTAATATAGGAAAAGAAATTATTACTTATAAACCTATAAGTTTTAAATCATGGTAAGCAGAGAAGGATCTCTTACTTTATTGAAGAAAAAACCAATTAAATTTGATAGAAAAATATCAGAAATAATAGACATAGAATCTTAATTAGATAGATTTAATAATGGAAAAATAAATTTAATTAATGTAAAAAAAAGTGTATGAAAATTCTATATTATCAAAATCTTCATAATACAAACACTAGCTGAACAAAAAATTAGCTGTGTATCAGATATAGATCAAATGGATTTACCAGTAATAGTAAAGGCTAATTGGGAACAAATTAGATTACAAAAAATGTCCCAAATGCATGTAGGACTAGTTATCATAGGAGTAAAAGGTTTATATAGAAAAAACTTAAAGAACAAAACTAGTTATATTATTTGATAATAGATGGAGTGATTTAGCAAAATCAATAATTCGATCTTTTGAAATAGATATGAATGATAATGGAGCTATCATTTATTTTGTTCAAAATTTTATAATGGACACCAAAGAATGTGTACAACATTTAAAGATAGGAATTAAAATTAAAGGTTATGATATGGTAACAAGATCATTAAATCTAAGAATAACAACAGGATTTATAGGAAAAATGCAAGAACATTCTAATGTAAAATTTAAATTAAATAATGAACAATTAGAACTTATATTAGCAAGCCAAGGCATTAAAGCTATAGCTGGAAAGAAATTTAGCTCAGAAATACATGCAGGAACATAATGAAATTTAAAAACATTTTTAGAAAAAAATAATATTAATATCGAACGAAAGCACATCATATGAAAATCAAGATGGATCCTTTAGCATGAGATTTTTAGATTATCAAATAAGACATAATAGAAATGAATCTGATGATGACCTTGAATCTATACAATAAGAATTAGAAGATAAAAGATCAAGATAAAAATGGAAAAAAATTGATTTGAGTCAAATTAAGACCTGAACAATTACAAGATTACATATTTAATATGAAAACTTCTTCTTCTGAATTAGAAAAAAGATATAATTTTGATATGGCTTATGAAAATAGGTTTAATTCTCACTTTGATTGGAGAGTTATAGATTCAAATTTTATCATAGAAGAAATTAAAGTAAATCAACAACCCATGGAATTAGGAGAAGTTATAGCTGGACCATCAAATGTAGATAGAGGAAAAAGACCTTGCATTTGTGCTTCAAGGATTTTCTATCTCTAATATTATGTCGCAGAAGATTTTTGAGTATTTTCAAATATGCATTTGCATGTTATGAATGCTTCAAATATTATATTGTGCCTTGTGAGGATAAAAAATATTATGCATTTGCTTCTTGTAAATGCATTAAGTATCATCTTACAATACCTTGATTGATATAAAACACTATGATGATATGTGTGTCAATGTTCATATTAATTGCATAATATAGGTATGTTGAAATATGTGCACAATCTCAAAACTATAAATCTGCACGGGCTTTTTTTTCTATAAAGCGTTGTTCTAATTCTCACCTGACTAGTCTGATTCTTCTCTTAAGGACTGGAGTTAAAGACTAGTAATTTTCAGTTATATCTAAATCACAAAAGTATAAGAATTTACAAGTGTAAATCACAGTCTGATTCTTCTCCTTATCAGAAGTAAAGTTGATAAGACTAATATTTTAATTAACTTAAACTGATAAAATTCAAATAAATTTCAAGCATATGTGCTTCAATCATCCAAGATCCCAATGATGGCTAAATCGGTAGAAGATTTCAATCGAAGAGATCTATTTTTAAAATCAAGTTTTAATAAATATTTATATAAATTGAACAATTATAATGCTTGAACCCGATCTTTTGTAAGCAGGACAATTTTGACAATATTCATATACAATCATATGTTAATAATAAGTCTGATTTTTTGCATGCAAGATGCAAAGTTGTGATCAACCAATCAAATTGAATTCCTAATGATTGCTGAGTAAAAGATTTTATCCAGAATGTTCTATTTTCAAAATTAAGTTTCAAAATTATTTGAATAAATTTAAATTATATATAAATGAACCCGATCCTCTGTAAGTAGGATAAAGTTGACAAGGTTCGTATATAATCATGTATCAATATTAAACCCGATCCTTTATGGGTAAGATGTAAAATCGACAGGGTTCAAGTCGAGCAATCAAATCTTCAATGATGGTTGTGTTTGCTAAAAATCTCAATCGGAGAGGTCAACTTTAAAATCAATTTTTAAATCAAACTATCAAAATAATATATCAAGGCATTCAAATTAAAATCAATCACCTAAATGCTTAAAACAAATCAATCAAAACATTCAAGTTAAATGCGATCACTTAAAACTTAAAGTAAACTTCCGTATAGTTGTTGAGAGTACAAAATTTTGATTTACTTTGGCTCGTAACGAGTGAATGTCACATCGAATGTATCACCATATTCACGCTCAAAGCAATTTCATGCTAGTAAGGATGAGGTCGAGTCTTTTGTCCACATGATTTGGCCTAACGACCCTACAAAAATAACTTTTACGATCAGAGTCCTCTAACGGGATGTAGGTGTCACCAAATGATATAATTGTATTAAGGTCATGACCGCATCCTTAATGAATTTTTACTATTTGAGTTATGAATCATGAGTGTACTGTTGATTGACATAAAGTTTTATGTTAGTTAAGGCTGACTTAAATTTGCCCCTTAGACAAATATTCACGTCAGATCTACATGGGTCCTTAGGACGACACAACCCATTGTTGATAGAATTCTTTAACTAGGCCTGGTCAGCTACATCTTCTGACTAAGTAGATCAGGAACGCGATAACTTGAGACAATGAAACCATAAGATTTTGATCGGGTTCATCACCATTTCCCCCACCATCTGCTTAAAGCTTAAGATGATAAAATTTTATAACCTAAAACCCTAAGTTTGTTGCTACTATACGCTGAATTTTTAGTGTTAAATGACAAGCCTTAAGTGAAAGTATTCTTTCATTATCGAAAGGGATAACTAACCATAGAGGCCTATGCCTATGAGAAACCTTAAATCCCACATCAAAAAGTCCTCATAAATGAGGGCAAAATCTTTGTGTAATGTCTAATCTACAATCCAATCCGCCTTATGAAAATTTGAACTAGGAAAAATCTCTGCGTAATGACTAATCTACAATCCAACAACGATAGTTTGGGGCGTCAAATTTTCGAAGCCCACAACTTCATGCTTTTTAGATGTCATTATTAGAATTTAAGTTGCTTTAAAATTAATCCAATCTTTTGCTCTACGGTTTGTTTGGCTATTGATTACTTTAGAAAAGGTTGCGTGGCCTATTAAATTTCTTCCCGTGCGTGAAGTCTTTGCACCCAGGGCGTGACAGGAAACTTATAAAAGTGCTAAAGAATACGCTCTTGGGATTCCTTTATGCCTTGCTAGCTTTAGTGATAACGAATGTAAGAAGGTTCTGAAACATAATTCTTCTTAAGCTATTTCTTCTTATGTTTAAATCCAATTACCAACTTTTTTTTATTCACTTATGTACTAGGATTACTCTCCTTTTTATCATGCAGGTTTTCCGTGGTAGGTGGATAGGGGTTTTTTCTGTTGGGGTATTGGGGAGGGATTATTTTCATAGTTCTTTGGTTTCTTTTTGGTATATTGATTTGGATTTTTCATATTGTGACAAACTTAGGAGAATAACGAAGCCGTGCAGACATATTGGACAACTAAGCACTTGTATATGTTACGTATAGATCCTACAATATAATAAATACCAATTTTATAATCTTAGTATAATATATATTTGGCTTTTAACCCTTATTTTTGGCAATATATAGTTTTCAATCATAGTTGTTGTTAGTGTTCCATATGAAATTAAGTTAGTTTTGCATAAGTTTGCTTGCTTGCTCTATATAATTACTACTTTTGTTGGACATCAGAAAGTTTTTTCACACCTTGGTTTTAAAAGGTAAAACACTCTGTCAATACAGGGTATGATATTAAGGGATGTTTACCTCTGTTGTATTCTCAAAATAAATGATTATATAGAATGATAATGAAAATAAGCAAGAGAAGTTAAATTTTGATTTCTTTTCATAAATAAGAGTCATGCAACTGAAGAAAATAAGAAATTAACTGAAAGAAACTAAATTAATGATAGGAAAACAACTACTCAAACTTAGAAAGAAAAATACAATTACTAATACAAAAGTGAAAATACTAAAAGTAAATCTAAAGCTGGAAAGTGTACTCTGATGGAGACGGTTCTCTAAGTGATTAAGTAAAACCTGCTATATAAAAACTTAAAGAGTGAGTTTGGCAAATCAAGCCCAATAAATAACTACTATTTATTAAAGTATAAATGACAAGGAACCTAGACATAATATGAACAACAAAAAGAATAATTTATTATATACATAACAAAATTTACAAAAAAAATTATCACATGCTTATGATCATGAATGTAAGTGACTTAAATTCATGCATTTCTAAGTAAATATTTATGTCATAATATCAAATGTGCTCATGTAAATGTGATTTAACAATCTCTTAACACTACTTGATAATATGTAAGTGCAGTGTGTGTGTGTATTTATAGTCGGTTTCCTATAACACCCTGAAATAAAAAATGTAAGAACTGACCCTAGAAGTCAATAATTTCTCTGAAGACCCGTCAGTCCGACTAGCCAGTGCAAAAAAAGTTTAATACCAACATAATAATATTATATTATCATGCATCACAATTAGGCATAGAGATATAACTGCATTATTTCATCAATATTTATATGCAATTATAAATTTACAAGAATAAGATTTAACATATCAAAATTATATAAGAAATAATAAATGTTGAAACCATAAAGTGTGAGATATTAAATATGGTCTATGCAACAATAAAACAAGGCTAATTATTCAAGAAAATCATCATGAATCAAAAATAAAATCTATTGCAAGTATGGAAAAAATTTGAAGGGTGTAGTTGACAAAGCTACAATTAACTAAAAATCTAATACAAGTAGCAAGAATAACAACCTTAATAACGAAAGGTACATTTATCCCATAAAAAATAGTTACTTAATTATGGACAAATGCTAAACTCTAAATTTATTAGTTAAATCGACATTAACCAACAAATCCTACATAAATCAAAATCTTCAAAATTTAACAATTATGCAATTAAATGTATTAAAATTAATTATTTATTAGGTTAGGTGTAGGATTGATTTGAAATTAACCTTATTCTAACCTAATGATTTTACCAAGCAAAGTGGATGCAATAAATATAAAATTGGATACCAACATAATGGAAAAAAGATAAGTAGAAAGTAATGAGGAGGGACTCATCCTCAGCTTTGGATGCAGTGGCAAGTTATTCGACCACTAGGAAGGGGGTTGCGAAGTTACAAGGAGGTCAGGGAAGTGGCAGCTGCATAAGCTTTAGGAAGAAGATATGTGGTGAGATCAGGAAAGGTTCAGTGATTGTAGGAAGAAAGATTGTTGGCTGGAAGGAATTTTGTGATACCCTAGCCTTCGACTCCCTTATATAATTGTAATGAGGAGGTGGTAGCGAGGGAGGAATAGGAAAGTCAGATGACTCTCCCAATTACGAAGGCAACAAGGCGTGATTGTAAGATTCATAGAATCACAGGTTTCGAACGAAAGGGGAAAGACTTTCTTGATTAAGGAAGCGGTGTGAGTGAGATTGCGAAAAAAGGAAAGTTTTGATTCTTACACACATCTTCTTAATAGAATTTGGTTCCCAAATTCATACCCAAGATTATTTCAATGTCAACTAACGAGAATATTATAAGTGTAGTAGATAGATTCTTATCATTGATGACAATAACAAAATCAAACTCACCGAGTAATAGTTAAAGATAAATCAAATGACATAATGGTTGATAAATGCAAATTTAATGAATAAATTCATATATAAGTTATATGCTAATTTATATGATATGAATGCATGTGATGCCTTAGAGTCAAACAATATCAGTATGGGGTGTCTTAAAAAATTAGTGATAATACATGTCACAACATCAGGAGCATAACAAATGCTCGAGGTGGAATCACTTGTCTGGATTGCTCCAGAGTCTAAGGTTGTTGAGGCTGGTACTGTATCATTGATAGGAGTTAATATGTTGGTGGTAGCTGGTGGTGCTACTAGTACTGCACTCCAAGAGGACGTGATTGATACAATTGAGACACCATAATTGGTTGGGGCTTTTTTTGGGGCTGATGTAATATTGACCTACCTGTCCTTTGTCACCTTGTTTCTGTTACCAACCTTTATTAGATTTATGTCACTCATTCTTATTTTATTTGAAGTTATTCTTTTGATTTAATGTGGGCTCAGTTTAGGTCGAGAAAGTGCAATCCTTGATCTTGTAATCGGTGCTGTAGTAATTGAATCATTTGTCAATGGTTAGGTTGCAAGGTCAGCGGGTGTCTCTTTTTGTAGTAGGGGCAATTAGAGTGTTTTTCAAGTTATCTCTCTTGTGATTTTTCTTCTATGGTTCTTTCTACACCTACCATCTGTCTTCTTTCTTTTTGTGGTGGCATTTTTTTCACAAGCAATAACTGTAACTTTGCATGTATAGCTCAATCCACCAACTCTTGATAGGTAGTACATTTGACAGAGGACAAGCTCCAACTGAATATGTTCTCTTAGGCCGAAAAGAAAATGGTAACTAGCCAATTGAAGTGACAAATCTAACGATTCTTGCAAACTGGGTCTTGTACTCACCAGCGATTATCAATCATTGCTCCACTTTCCTTAAATTGCTCATCAAGTAGCCATGGTTCACCATTGGAAAATAATGCTCCAGAAATAGTCTCTTAAAATTCATGTAAGAAATAACTGTCTTGGCCAAAACTATGCGGCGATGACTCTCCCACCAATCGTTGGATCCTTTGAAATGTGGCAATGTCCACATTACGATCTTTGGAGAACTTTATACCTCAGAGTCTCTTCTCGATATTATGAAGTCATTCATCCGACTCGATCGGGTTTGTCATGCCATTGAAGGTTGGGGGGGGGTGCGTTTTTAGAAATTGTAATAACTCTATCCATGACACTCTTGTTATTCATCACCATGTTCTAAGTGCTTGGTGGTACAGATTGAGCTGCTTGTGCAACTAGTTGAGCTGGTTGTTGCAACTTCTAAGTGCTTGCATGATTTGAGTGGTCATACTGGCTTGTACTTGAGTAACTTTTCATGTCACTATCTTCATAAGAGTTGTAATATTAAGAGGGAGTTCTCTGGTAGTCTCGATGGGTTGAACAAGATTAACATGATGACGATTAGGGTAGCGAGATCCCTTAGGAACGAATAGAGCTTCTATAGTAGCTCTCGTGACTTTTGTTGTGTGAGTGGCTGCAACACCTTTTTTCTTTGGAGTCATTCTAAACAATTGAAATTTATAAGGAATCAAAATTGGCTTAGTCCTAAGAAGCATAGGGATTTTGAATACAAAAGACAATGAATAGTTTATAAAAAAAGGGGTGTTAAATATAAAACATAGCTTTTGATACCACTCTGTTACACCCCGGGTCCAAAAGACGGTACACTGGTAACGTAGGGCGTGATGAAATGATATTTATCTATTTTCTATTATTAAAAGAAAGAATTGTATAGAAGCAATAATGAAAATAAGCAAGAAAAAAAATTCATTTCATTTTATAAATAAGAGTCATATAACTAACGAAAATAAGAAAATAATTGAAAAAACTTAAATAACGATAGGAAAACTACTACTTAAACCTAGAATGGAAATTACAATAACCAATACAAAATTGAAAATACCAAATGTAAATCGAAAGCTGGAAAATTGGTTTCGGAGGAGACGATCCTCCGAGTAACTGAGTAAACCTTTTTATATAAAATTTCATTGAGTGAGTTTGACAAATCAAACACAATAATAATTACTATTTAGTAAAGTATAAACGACAATGAACTAGAGCATGTAGTATGAACAATAAAAAGAAAAATTCATTATATACATAACAAAATTTGCACAAAGATTATCCAAGCTTATGATTATGAATGTAAGTTGTAACAACTGTGTTCAAATACAAATACATAATAATAATAATAATAAAATTTTTGCTTAGGTAATTTCGAAGGGAAACATCCGTTTCCGCAGTTCCCACTTCTTATGAATCAAACTTCTCTTTCGATTAGAACACAATAAAAAAGAGAGCGAGAGAAGGAGAAGAAGCAACATCAAAAGTACAAGAGGAATGATATGAGAGTTAAGCCAAACTACAATAAAAATAGATATGATAAGAAACATAGAAAAGGACATTTTAGTGTGACGGTGGAGATGGTAGATGGTTGCAAGGCAATAGGTAGGTTTCAGATGAGGATTGTGGTAGCAGCTGGAGGGTGGCGAGAGAGTTGCTGCAACAGGTAGAGGGTAGGAGGGGGTGCCGTGGCAGCAGGTTTGGTGGCTTCAAGGGTTGTCAACAACAGATGTGGGTGTTGGGAAAGCTAACGGTGGAAGGAACATCAAAGGAAGGGTCGTTGACAAGAAATGCGGGTGCTGTGAAGGCTAATGACAACAAGGACCGCAGAGGAGGGGGTTGCTGACATTAACAAAGACTGTTGGAAGGCAAACAAGAACAGGAAGTTGGGCGAGGTCTTGTGGCTGGACAAAGGTGGGGTGCTGGAAACGAGTCAAGGTAATTGCTGGTGGGGGTTGGATAGGAGGGTAGCAGGTGTGGGGTTGGAGAGGGCTACGACTATAGCAGCAGAGGGTTACGAGATGGCTGTTTACGAGGGTGAGGGGTTAAGGGGATGGCTGGGTAGTGGAAAGGGGGGGATTATGGGCTGTGTAGTGGAGAATTACGGGAAGGATGGTGTATGGAGGAGGGATTACGATAGGAGGGTGTGGAGGGGAGATGGGTTACGATACAACAAAGGGGGGGAAGAACAGGGAGGCAGCTGCAGCTAGGTAGTAACAAGGAAGATTTGGTGACTACAGAAGATGACAAACTGCTGTCCTTGGCGGGCTGCAACGAGTGACCGCGAAAGGGAGGTTGCGGAGGAGCGGGGTCGTCAAGGATAATCACCACCTCTAAGCGAGATACAGTCAGAACATCACTCATCGTCAGATAAAACCCTAAAAAGAGAAGAGAAGATGCCAACAGTTGTATCTGATAGAAAGCTGAAATTAAACTCACAAAAACATAACCCTAATTCAGCAAGCACTCATATAAATAGAGATGAAATCGACGAGAAATGAAAATAAGAAGGGGGAATAATCACCGCCCAATGAAAGATAGAGAGGGGGCTGGTTCAGCTTTTTGTTGGACCGAACCCTCTCCTACTGAACCGATTGGGGACGGTTCTGCGCCCAAACCCCACTTTAGTCTCCCGGGATTAAGGGAATTTTGATACGTCAGTCTCCCGACATTGAGGGAGCTTCAACCTCATTCATCGAAGCTTTTTGCCTCCTCCTTGTAGTCAGATCAGTCATGTTGTAAGCTTCCGGTAAGCAATTTTGTAGGTGGCGTCGTCCCGAAGAAAATCTTGATAGAACAGACATCCTTCCTCTTTTGGCACAATCCGAGCCAGAGGTACACAACGACATAGGTTTTTTTGAGCCAAATTTCAAACAATTAAATATATAATATGCTTCTCTCACTCATTGTACTCGGCTGGATGTTTCTAATAAATAAGGCTGCCAGAAGGGTCAACTCTGAAATTTCATCTCAAGCAGTTTGGGCCACTTTGACATGTAACCATTCATGAGAAACGTTTTCTTCTTCTCCGGAAGTATCTCGATTCCACAATAAAATATTCTTTCTCCCAGAGATCCTTGGGTGATTCCCACCACCGTGGATCATCCATCTCGTCTGATCTCCTATCGGATGGTACACCGTTGAATCAATTTTAATCCCCAAATTACTCATGATTGTCTTCCAGTAGTAACTAAAAATCTTCTCAACCCTGACAAGTTGGACTTCCTTCTGTAGGGGCAACTCAGGAGGTAGATTATATATCTTAAATACCTAAAATCCTTTTATCCGAAATTGACCTGTGTCTATTATCGACTCCTCAAGTTCATGAACCTTTTGGACATCTAAAGTAAATCCTGATAATGTTCCTCTCAATGCCTGCTAAATTGTAGCTTGAGACAACAAAATCTCATACTTTGCATGAACGTCTCTTACATCAAAGTTACTACTTTCTTGAATTTGGGTCAACTGGAATTGATATCGTCTCTTTCTTGTTAGCTTCAAGTGGAGAATCGTCTTGGAAGTTATAATCTTATCCCGTATCAACTTTGTAATTACCCAGTATTTCACAACGCACTACTTAGTGAAATAGATCACCCCTCTTATTGTGTATTCTAATTCACTATGGCCAAATCCTTAGCACTTGCAACACTTCTTAGTTGTGACAGATTTAGGGATGTGAATTGGTTTCACTTGTTCACCACTTTGAATCAGCTTGTCCTCTGATGGGTTCGTTTTGGTTGTTCTAGGTATACTCTGACTATAAGATTCTCATATTGAACTCATGTCTTTAAAATGTGGGGGTCGCTTGTGATGTGATCTCTCCACTTTTGAAGCTGGAGTACGTACCTTCTGTCTGTAATAAGTTGGTAGGAACTGGTGCTTCATCTTCAGATTCTTTAATTCCCCCATTGGACTCTTCCGATCACGGTCGAGGGTATCCCCCCATCGGATTTCATCGTCAATGTTTGCAAGCTTTCCTTGAAGTTAGCGAATCTCTCGACGTATCTTCTCCCAGGTAGGCTCGAGCATGTTTCTCCTTAGTGGCATAGCTAGGGTTTAAGGTTAGGAGGTGAAAGATGGTAAAAATAATTGGTTTAAGGTTGTTGGTTTGAAAATTGGTAGGGGGGATTAGGATTAGAGATATGTGGTAGTGGAAAAGGTATTTGACGGTAGAAAGAATTTTTTTGAGTTATGGCGGATGCTAGGAAACCCTAGGATAGGAGTATTGTTATACTATCTCTGATACAAAATGATACCGGAGTTCACTCGAACCATAATAAAATTGGAAATTTTATATCTGAAATTCAAATAGGTTTACAACAATGACTCTTTAAACAGTAAATAAATGATAACAAACATAAAAAAAGAAACTTTAGTGTGCGGTGGAGGGGATGGATGGCTGCGAAATAGCAGTTAGGTTTTGGATGGGAGTTTTCGACAATAGGGTAGAGGGTTGGAAGGGGGGCTATGGCAGCTTGTTTGGTGGCTAGAAGGTCTACAACAATAGATGTGGATGTTGGGAAAGCTAACGGTGGTAGGAACAATAAAGGAAGGGTCGCCGACAATAATTGCTGGTGCTGGGAAGGCTAATGACAGCAGGGAAAACAAAGGAGAGGGTCACTTGCAATAACTAAGGTTGTTGGAAGGCTAACTGCAACAGAATGTTGGGCGATGTCTTATGCCTGGACAAAGGTGGGGTGTGCCAGAAAGGAGTTGGGGTAATTGCTGTTGGGGGTTGGATAGGAGGGCGTAGCAGGTGTGGGGTTGGAGAGGGCTATGGTTGTAGCTACAGAGGGTTACGAGATATCTGTTTAGGGCGGAGAGGGGTTACAGGGATGGCTAGGTAGTGGAGAGGGGTTACAGGGATGGCTAGGCAGTGTAGAGGGGGGATTACGGGCTGTTTAGTGGAGAGTTACAGGAAGGACGGTGTATGGAGGAGGTATTATGATAGGGGCTGTGTAGGGGAGATGGGATACGGTTCAACAAAGGAGGGGACGAATAGGGAGGCAGTTGCAGCTAGGTGGCAATAAGGAAGATTAGGTGGTTGCAAAAGACAATAGACTATTGCCCTTGGCGGGTTTCAACAAATACGGCGACAACAACAACAAATGATAGGTTGCGGAGGACGGGGGTCGTCAAGGATAATCATAACCTGGAACGAAATACAGCCGAAGCCCACTTTTTGTCGGCTACATCCCTGGAAAGGGAAGAGAGGGCGCCAATTGCTGTCCCTGATAGAAAGCTGATATCAAACTCACAAAAACATAACCCTAATTCAACAAACACACATATAAATAGAGATGGAATAGACGGAAAATGAAAGTAGGAAGGGGGAATAATTTCCGCCTAATGAAAAGTAGGAGAGGGTGCCGGTCCAGCCTTTTGCAGGACTGAACTCTCTCTTGCTGAATCGGTTGGGGCGGGTTTTGCCCCAAGCCCCGCTGCGCCAGTTTCTCGGGGTTGAGGGAGCTTCAACCTCATTTGTCAAAGCTTTTTCCCTCGTCCTAGTAATCAGATCGANAAAGCTTTTTGCCTCGTCCTAGTAGTCAGGTCGGTCATGTTGTAAGCTCCTGGTAAGCAATTCTGTAAGTGACGTCGTTCTGAAGAACATTTTGATAGAAAAGATATCCGTCTTCTTTTGGCACAATCCAAGCCGGAGGTACACAATGATGTTGGTTTTCCTAAGCCAAATTATGAATAAGTAAATATATAATATGTTTCTCCCACTCATTGTACTCGGCTGGATGTGTCTAATAAACAAGGTTGTCAGGGGGGTCAACTTTGAAACATCTCTAGCAGGTTGGGCCACCTTGAGATGTAACCACTCATGAGAGCCGCTTCTTCTTCTTGGGAAGGAATTGAATCCCATTGTAGAATATTCTTTCTCCCAATGATCCTGAGGTGATTCCCACTACTGTGGATCATCGATTTTGTTTGATCTGTTGTCAGGTGGTACACCGTTGAGCTTTTTATAATCCAAAATGACTCACGATTGTCTTCGTGAAGTAAAATCTTCACCCCTGACAAGTTGGATTTCCTTCCGTCAGGGCTACTCAAGAGGTAGGTTCGATATCTGAAATACCTGAAATCCTTTTATCTGAAATTTACTCGTGTCTAGTATCGGCTCTTTAAGCTCATGTCCCTTTTGAACATCTAAAGTCAGTCCCGTTAATGTTTCTATCAACGCCTGCTAAACTGTAGCTCAAGGCACCACAGTCTCATACTCTGCATGAACGCCCCTTTCATGAAAGTCACTACCTTTTTGAATAGCTATTGCTACTTTAGCTAGAATGTCTCTCCTTGGGTCAACTGGAATCATGGCTCTTTTTTGTTTGCTGCATATTGAGAATCCACTCTGAAGTCTTCATCTTATCCCGGATCAATGGTGTCATTGCCCAATATTTCAACAACACCCTACTTAGTGAAACAAATCACCCATTTGGTTGGCATTTTAATTCATCATGACCAAATCCATGGCACTTGCAACACTTCTTGGTTGTGATGGATTTTGGGATGCGTATTGGTTTCATTTGTTCACCACTTTGAATCAACTTGTGCTCTGATGGGGTCGTCTTGGGTGTTTTACTTGGTTTACTCTGGCTATAAGATCCGAGGTTGAAATTTGCTTGTACAATATGGGGGTCTCTTGGTGATGTGGTCTCACCACTTCTGAAACTAGAGTTTGCATCCTTTGTCTGCAGTAAGCTGGTAGGAACTGCTACAGTGTCTTCTGCTTCATCTTTAGATAATGTACTTCCTTCCTTCGATTCTCTCGATCACGGACGAGGGTAACCTCCCATCAGATTTCATCCACAATGTTCGCAAGCTTCCGCTGAAGTTGGTGGATCTCTTGACGTATCTCCTCTATGATAGGTTCGAGCATGTATCTCCTTAGTGGCATAGCAAGCGTTTAGGGTTGGTAGGTGAAAGAGGGTAAAAATAATTGGTTTAAGGTTGCTAGTTTGAAAATGAGTTGGGGATTAAGGATATTTGGTAGTGGAAAGGGTATTTGGCTGTAGAAAAAAAATTTGGGTTATTGCGGATGCTAGGAAACCCTAGAATAAGACTAGGGGAGCCCGCAATAACCGTGGGTATTGGGAAGGCTAATGACAACCGGGACAATAAGGGAGGGGGTTGCTTGCAATAACTACAACTACTAGAAGGCTAACTGCAACAGGAAGTTGGGTGAGGGCTTGTTGAACAAAGGTGGAAAAGAGTCAGGGTAATCATTGTATATGAGGGTGCAGCAGGTGTGGGGTTGGAGAGGGCTACGGCTAAAGCAGCAGAGGACTATGGGATGGCTCTTTAGGGGGGAGAGGGGTTACGAGAATGGCGAGGTAGTGGAGATGGGGGATTACAGATTGTGTAGTCGAGGTTTATGGTAAGGACGGTGTATGGAGTGATTACGATAGGGGTTTGTGGAGGGGAGATGGGTTACGATACAACAAAGGAGGAGAAGAATAGGGTGGCAGTTGCAGCTAGGCAGCAACAAGGAAGGTTTGGGAGTTGCAGAAGATAGCAGATTGCTGTCCTTGGTAGGCTGCAACAAATACGGTGACAACGATAGTGAAAGGGAGATTTTGGAGGAGGGGGATTGTCGAGGATAATCACCACATCGAAGCAACATACAATCGAAACACCAATCGTTCACAGATACAACCTTGAAAAGGGAAGAGAGGATGTTCACATTTGTCCTTGTTAGAAAGATGAAATCAAACTCACAAAAACATAACCGTAATTCAACAAATATAAATAGAGATGAAATAGGTGGGAAACGAAAATAAGAAGGGGAAAATATTACCCCCCCTCCCAGAGAGGGCGTCGGTCCAGCCTCCTGCTAGATCGAACCCTCTCTTGCTAAACTGGTTGGGTCGGTTCAACCCTTAAATCTTGTGTCAAGAAATAAAGAGGAAGAATTGCTTGTGAGGAACAAAGCTGAGGGAGGAGATGTCGGCTGGGTGAAGGTATTGAAATAACCTCGACGGTTTCGAAGTGGGTGAAGATCAAACCTACCTGAAAGGGGTGGCTTCACTTGCAGGAAGAGGAAACCGGTCGAAGGGCTCTATGCGTACGGGAATCTTGTGCCTTAGCCGAGGAAGTAGAAAGGGAAAAAATTTATAGAGCTTTTTGGCTCAGGTTTTAGCTAAAGTGGAGGAGCTAGCCTGTGCACGATTAAAGAGAAGAAGAAAAGGCGAGAAGCTGGGCTCATACAACTTCGTGCAAAAGATGGAGTGATTCCTGTTTGCGGGCTTGAGCAGAGGAGAAGTAGAGCAAGCAGCGTGCGGGTGAAGGGAGATTAACTCATCTCATGCATGAGAAAGAAAGGGGGTAGTCGTGACATTTAAGGTAAAATTTAATCAATCTATTTATTTATTGTTTTAAGATTTAGTTATTATAATTTTATAGTTAAGTAGAAATTAGATTCATATTAATTAATGTTAGAAATTAAGGTGGCGCAAGTTTAAGATTGTTGATTAAGGAGTTTGAAGCAGTAAAGTTTAAAATTTNTAGAAGAAGTGGTCAACAACCAAAAAATAACATTTATTTGTTAATTAAAATATTTTTTACTTGTTCTTTAAGTTAATATTTTATTAAACAGTTAGTGATAAAATTAAATATATAAACAATTTAATTCCAACGTCCAACCGTTTGTTTCCATCTTGGTTAATTTTAAGCCCCGGGCCGGGTCATGAGATAAACGACTAAAATTCATTTATTTTCAAATAAATTTCTATATCTCACAATATCAAATGTGTTTATGCATATAGGATTTAACAATCTTTTTACACACACTCATGTACAAGGAAAGGTAGGCATCAATATAATAGAAATCCAACAATTTCTTTTATGATACGTCAGTCTGACTAGTCATTATAAAAAGTTTTGCATTTCAGTTTTGATAGTAGTTAAATAATTTAGTTTTGATTGCATCTTACATGTTCGAAATTAGTGACAGTAATTTCGTTTGATCTCTGTGAATTTTTTAGTTAATTTATCATTTCAAATTTAAACCTTCCCCATTGGATCAATATTCGGGGCTTAAATAGAAAGCCCTTTATTACTTGATAACAATACGTATACTTGCGTATAATCCCAACATTAATTGTTTAAGTTTTTTAATAATAACTATTGTATCAAGCTTTTGACACCATTACATAGAGGAGTCAAACTTATATAAATTTTACACAACTATATTTTACACGGATCAGATGGTTCAATGGAGCATACTTCCAACCAATTGCATTCTCAACAGCTGCATCATTAATATCTGCGATGAAGGCGACTGCATTCCCCCGCATATAGACCATCATGTTTTTGTGAGACCTTTATGCACGGTCTCCTTNGCAATCTCTTAACACACACTCATGTACAAGGAAAGGTAGGCATCAATATAATAGAAATCCATCAATTTTTTTTATGATTCGTGAGTCTGACTAGTCATTATAAAATGTTTTGCATTTCAGTTTTGATAGTAGTTAAATAATTTAGTTTTGATTGCATCTTATACATTCAAAATTAGTGACAGTAATTTTGTTTGATATCTGTGAATTTCCTAGTTAATTTATCATTTCAAATTTAAACCTTCCCCGTGGGATCAATATTCAGGGCTTACATAGAAAGTCCTTTATTACTTGATAACGATACGTATACTTGCGTAGAATCTCAACATTAATTACTTAAATTTCTTAATCATAAATATTGCATCAAGTTTTTGGCACCATTACATAGAGGAGTCAAACTTATATAAATTTTACACAACTATATTTTACACGGATCAGATGGTTCAATGGAGCACACTTCCAACCAATTGCATTCCTTACAGCTGTATCATTAATATCTACGATGAAGGCGACTGCATTCCCCCGCATATAGACCATCATGTTTTTGTGAGACCTTTATGCATGGCCTGCTTCTTGAGAAAGAGCAATATCCTGTTCGGGAAAGAAATATATGTCATTAGCCCTGATGAGTTCAGAGGATCTGTGGAGATTCTGTTACCAGTGGGTTCAATATTGATTCTTAAAGGAAATGGAGCAGACCTTGCCAAACACTGCATTCCAGGGGTTCGACACCGCAGGGTGTCTGTAACTTCTGTTTAAAGCAAATTAATGAAATCTTTTTCAGAATCTAGTCTGTTTGCTTAATTGTCCTTTTGTGCGATGGATAAAAAGCCATAGAACCATACGTGGGTTCCGAACTACAATGAATGAAGAACAAAATAATAAAAACTCGATAATAATAAAAAACAAAGAACCCTCTTGAAAATCAACAAACAAAAATTGAATTTTAAAAATATATATTAATAATCAAATGTGATAAAAATAACAAGAAAAGAAAATAAATCTGTTGAGTTGTTTCTCTCGATTTTGAGGTTTCTTACTCTTTGCTTGCGCAGCACGACTGTCCTTATCTGCACTAATTCTCTTCACATCCCCATGAAATTTCACATTCTGCACAAAAAATCTCACAAAATTTCACAAATTTTTCTCACCAATACCTATCTTAACATGACACATATTTATGAGTTCAACACCACAAATTCTCTACATTGTTTGCATATTGTTCTCGGTGACAGTACTGAGACGCTAATTCTTTTCTTGTTATCCCTTTGGGTTGGATGTGAGTCTCTATACTTTCCTCCCCAATGTAGCAGATATTTCCTTGTCACTATTTAGGTTAGATATGAGTCCCAGAACTTTCCTCCCTAATGTGACACACATCTTCTTGATTGGTATAAGACCCCCTTAAATGGAGCACGACATCCTATTCTCAATCCTCGAGATTGGTGTATGACCCCCTTAAATGGAACACTACATCCTATTCTCAATCCTTGAGATTGGTATAAGTCCCTCTTAAATGGAACACGACACCCTATTCTCAATCCTCGAGATTGGTATAAGACCACCTAAAACAGAACACGACATCCTATTCTCAATCATCGAGATTGGTATAAGACCTCTTAAATGGAACATGACATTCTATTCTCAATCTTCGAGATATAATGAGATTTTGGTAAAATGAGATGAGATAAATGATTTTAATATGTATTGTGCCAAATAAGGAGCAGCTTTAATTCTCTACCCTGATATAGTGTTATGGAAAATCATTAGCTAATCTCAGGTTTAGTCCCTAAATTCGTGACCAGGTTAGGAGGATACCGGCTCCCACTCCAGAGCTCCCACTTCCCTTCATCTGAAGGCTAACTCTCGCTTTAGTTTTTAAACACTAAGATCGAATTGAGGATTTTAGTCTGTGACCCTAAGGATTCTCCAATTCTACACCCAACAAAGAATATTTCCTTATTTATTTACACTTAATTCCATGAATCTCCAATTCTACACTCAATCAATGTATATTTCCCTATTTATTTGCACTTAATTCCATGAACGAAATACTCCTTCATGGAATCAAATGTGATATTCACTGTTTTGTAGAGCTCATACTCCATTTCCCGGATCATATGTTTCATAACACATTTTAACAATTTAATTGATCAGATCGAAAAGTAAATTAAGTTCGGAGTTGAAAAATCATCACAATTTTTTTTACATTTTAATATTGACACACTCATATTATCTCTTCATTTTACAATATCTCAGTGTAGGGAGAAAGATATAGAAAACTACTCAGACTTCATAAGAAAGATACGACAAAACACAAATTTCATATACAAAAGAAAGTTCATACAACACTAATAAACAAACAACACTTATCTGAAATTTTTTCTCAAACCAAATCCCTTGTAGTCTCTCCTAGGAAATGTAAGAAGAAGAAATCTCTCACTTTTCTCCTTCTCCAATACTCTTAGAGAAGAATTCACACTTAATCTCTCCACAAAACTCTAAACTCTTAAAGATAAATCACTAATAGACTCCTGAATGGTGGTGAAATGAAGATGAAAAAAGTGTATGGAGGCCAGGTGTGGCGAAAATGAGCAAGTCAGAATGAAGATGAGCGCCTTTTCTAGTTAAGTTCGGCTCCTGATAGAGCCTAGAGTTGGTTCTCTAATAGGTGCATCCAGAAACACTTAAAAAAGCGTCCAAATTCGTCAAATCTTCTAGAAATAGGGCCTAAACCGACATTGGCGCCGTCGACGCCAGTGTCCCGTATTTAATTTCACTGCTCTCTGTCAAATGACACCGTCGGCGTTGCTTCTGGCATTGTCGGCGCTGAGTAAAATCTATCAGCCGTTCTGTAAGTCTGCGCCGTCGGCGCTGCTTCTGGCATCGTCGGCGCTGAGTAAAATCAATCAGCCGTTCTGTAAGTTTGCGCCGTCGGCACTGCTTCTGGCACTGTCGACGCTGAATATTTCTTCAAAAACGTTATTTTAACTCCAAATTCCATCATTTTTGCTTCTTTTTTGCTTTAAGTCCTAAAAATTAACAACCTGCAAAAAAACATAAAAATACCCATCACAATCAAACACATTGATATGACTACAACATGTCATCAATATTCATGATTATTAATGTACAAGAATGAGATTTAACATATCAAAGCTATAAAATAAATAATAAATAATGAAATCATGAGATGCTAGAAATTAAACATGAGTTTATGCAACAATAAAGTAAGACTAATTATTCATAGTCGTTATGAACCAAAAATAAATTCTATTGCAAATAAATGAACATAATTTAAAGAATATAGTTGACAATTCTATAAATAGCTAAGAATCTAATTTAAGTAGTAGGGATAATGCCCCTAACAATGAATGGTATAATTACCCCATAATAAAGAACAGTTACTTTTCTCAAGGTGAAAGCTGAACTCCAAATTTATTAGTTCAATTACTAGCAAATCCTATACAAATTAGAATCCCCAAAATTTAAGATATATGCAATTAAATATATTAAGATTAATTATTTATTAGGTTAGGTGCAGGGATTGATTTGAATTTAACTTTATTCTAACCTAAGGAGATTACCAAGCAATGGGGAGGTAATAAATATAAAATTGGATACCAACATCATGGACAAAAGATAAGTAGAAAGTAATGAGGGAACTCACCATCGACCTTGACTGTAGTGGTAAGTTATTTGACCACTGAGGATGACGTTGCGAAGTTGCGGGAAGGAGGTGAGGGAAAGGACAGTTGTAAAAGCTTTAAGAAGAAGATAAGAGACGAGATTGGAAAAGTTCTAATGACTATAGGAAGGAGGATCTTTGACTGCAAAGAGGAGTTTTGCAATGCCTTAGCCTTCGACTCTCTTGTATAATTGCAACGAGGCAGTGATAGCGAGGGAGGAATAGGAAAGTCGCATGGCTTTCTCAATTAGGAAGGTAACAAGACGTGATTGCGAGATTCACGGGATTGCAGGATTCAAACAAAAGGGGTAGGTTCGCGATTAAGCCAGCGGTGCGAGCGAGATTGCGAGAAAAAAAAGAAGAAAAGTATGGGTTCTTACATATTTTTGAAAAAAAATAGACTTTAGAATTTACATTTTTTGGGTTGGACCCCTTTTTCTTGGCCTTCCACACCCATCCTCTTGTATACTTACATTTTTGCTATATGTAAGTTGTAGGGAAGTCAAAGCACGGGCTGCAGTTTTCCTGGAGTTCCTAATATTGACCATACACAACCTTTTGTAAGAAAAGATATCGTCAACTGGCTCAAATGGCTTCGTGAAACAATCNTTGCCCCTCGGCCAGAGAAGATCACACAGGACTCTCATTCTCCGTCTCTCCTTCTGTATCAGATGAAAATCAAGCGGCACTCCTTCGTCTCTTGCCTGAAGCCCGCTCGAGACTCCCTTCCCCTCATGACCCCATATTTTGAGGTACAGTCATGACCCTGGCTAATAGGGAAATCAACGACATGATTGTGGCGTGCGAAGACCTCTGAAATTCCCATCTCTTCTTTTGCTATGCTTTGATACCAGTTATAATATAGTTTTCCTAAAAAGAGGTATGATAACTATATGATTTGTAGATTTTAGTATATATATATATATGATATATATATTTATTAAGATTACATTTATTCATCCGTAGATAGAGTTAAAATATTTCATAAGGACAAAATGTATGATATAAAGAATCAAGTAATGTTCATATGAATGTTTAGATGGTCATGCTAGGAGGAGTTCACCCTCTTATGGTATTAACAGAAGCTAATCTCTTTTTTGAGGGGGCAAAATTATCTCCTAGACCAAACATGGGTGGGGCTGGGACAAAGTGATATTTCGGGAGGGGAAAAAACCAAATTACCCTCTCATATAAGTAAGAAATTGAATTTGAGAGGGGGCAATTACCTCCTTGGACCCTTCATGGGTCTGCCCCTGATGGTATAGACAAGGGAAGTCGGTATACTCACGTGCATAGAAATTTTCTTATCACCCTAGACAGTTATGTTGTTTAAATTCACTAATTGTTGTGCTAATAGAATAATATCGGCTAGGAGCGAGCATACACGATTCCACGTTAGACAAATGTGTAAAGTAGATCATGAGCCATTATGCCGATGAGATAATATTGACTATGTGTGTGTTATGTTATGTTTTAATAGTGATCCTAGAACACATTTGAATTTTAATAGCATGAAGTAAAATTAAAGTTAATGATTAAACATTGAAGAGTATAATTAGTGTAAAATCACTATAAGTTTATCCATCAAGTAAATTTCATCGACACATACATTAGATTATTACAAAATTTTTATAGAAATATGAAAAATCAATATATATATATATATATATTTCCTTAGTTTACTGTACTTTAAAAGTGTGTTTGCTTCTGGGTCATCTTGTTTCAATATTTTTTTCAAATTTAATAAGATAAATAATATAGGAGTTAACAAATACAGAAGAAGTGGTCAACAACCAAAAAATAACATTTATTTGTTAATTAAAATACTTTTTACTTGTTCTTTAGATTAATATTTTATTAAATAGTTAGTGATAAAATTAAATATATAAACAATTTAATTCCAACGTCCAACCGTCTGTTTTCACCTTGGTTAATTTTAAGCCCCGGGCCGGGTCATGAGATAAACGACTAAAATTCATTTATTTTCAAATAAATTTNATATTTTTTACTTGTTCTTTAGATTAATATTTTATTAAACAGTTAGTGATAAAATTAAATATATAAACAATTTAATTTTAACGTCCAACTGTCTGTTTCCACTTTGGTTAATTTTAAGCCCCGGGCCGGGTCATGAGATAAACGACTAAAATTCATTTATTTTCGAATAAATTTCTATATCTCACAATATCAAATGTGTTTATGCATATAGGATTTAACAATCTTTTAACACACACTCAAGTGCAAGGAAAGGTAGGCATCAATATAATAGAAATCCAACAATTTTTTTTATGATCTGTCAGTCTGACTAGTCATTATAAAAAGTTTTTCATTTCAGTTTTGATAGTAGTTAAATAATTTAGTTTTGATTGCATCTTACACATTCGAAATTAGTGACAGTAATTTCATTTGATCTCTGTGAATTTCCTAGTTAATTTATCATTTCAAATTTAAACCTTCCCCGTGAGATCGATATTCAAGGCTTAAATAGAAAGTCCTTTATTACTTTATAACGATACGTATACTTGCGTAGAATCCCAACATTAATTGCTTAAATTTCTTAATAATAAATATTGTATCAAGCTTTTGACACAATTACATAGAAGAGTCAAACTTATATAAATTTTACACAACTATATTTTACACGGATCAGATGGTTCAATGGAGCATACTTCCAACCAATTGCATTCCCAACAACTTCATCATTAATATCTACGATGAAGGCGACTGCATTCCCCCGCATATAGACCATCATGTTTTTGTGAGACCTTTATGCACGGTCTCCTTCATGAGAAAGAGCAATATCCTGTTCGGGAAAGAAATATATGTCATTAGCCCCGATGAGTTTAGAGGATCTGTGGAGATTCTGTTACCAGTGAGATCAGTATTGATTCTTAAAGGAAATGAAGCAGACCTTGCCAAACACTGTATTTCAAGGGTACGGTTCCGCAGGGTGTCTGTAACTCCTGTTTGAAGCAGATTAATGAAATCTTTTTCAGAATCTAGTCAGTTTGCTTAATTGCCCTTTTGTGCGATGGATAAAAAGCCACAGAACCATACGTGGGTTTCGAACTATAATGAACGAAGAACAAAATAATAAAAACTTGATAATAATAAAAAACAAAGAACCCTCTTGAAAATCAATAAACAAAAATTGAATTTTAAAAATATATATTGATAATCAAATGTGATAAAAGCAACAAAAAAAGAAAATAAATCTGTTGAGTTGTTTTTCTCGATTTCGAGGTTTCTTACTCTTTGCTCGCGCAGCACAACTGTCCATGTCTGCACTAATTCTCTTTACATCCCCACGAAATTTCACATTCTGCACAAAAATCTCACAAAATTTCATAAATTTTTCTCACCAATACCTATCTTCACATGACACATATTTATGAGTTAAACACTACAAATTCTCTACATTGTTTGCATATTGTTCTCGGTGACAGTACCGAGACGCTAATTCTTTTCTTGTTACCCCTTTGGGCTGGACGTGAGTCTTTATGCTTTCCTCCCCAACGTAGCAGATATTTCCCTTGTCACCATTTAGGTTGGATATGAGTCCCAGAGCTTTCCTCCCTAATGCGACACATATCTTCGAGATTGGTATAAAACCCCCTTAAATGGAGCACGACATCCTATTCTCAATCCTCGAGATTGTTGTAAGACCCCCTTAAATGGAACACGACATCTTATTCTCAATCCTCAAGAGTGGTGTAAGTCCCTCTTAAATGAAACACGACACCTTATTCTCAATCCTCGAGATTGGTATAAGACCACCTTAAATGGAACACGACATTCTATTCTCAATCCTTAAGATTGATATAAGACCCTCTTAAATGGAACATGACATCTTATTCTCAATCTTTGAGATTCAATGAGATTTTGGTAAAATGAGATGAGATAAATGATTTTAATATGTATTGTGTCAAATAGGGGAGCTTTTAATTCTCTACCCTGATATAGTGTTATAGAAAATCATTGATTATTTGTGCCAAATAGGAGCAATTTTAATTCTCTACCCTAATTCAGTGTTATAGAAAATCATTGGGCTAATCTTAGGTTTGGTCCCTAAATCCGTGACCAGGCTAGGAGGATACTGGCTTCCACTCCAGAGCTCCCACTTTCCTTCACTTGAAGGCTAACTCTCTTTGTTTTTAAACACTAAGATCGAATTGAGGATTTTAGTCTGTCACCCTAAAATCTCTAATTCTACACTCAATCAATGTATATTTTCCTATTTATTTGCACTTAATTCCATGAACGAAATACTTCTTCATGGAATCAAATGTGATCCTCACTCTTTTGTAGAACTCATACTCTATTTCCCGGATCATATGTTTCACAACACATTTTAACAATTCAATTGATTAGATCGAAAAATAAATTAAGTTCGAAGTTGAAAAATCATCACAATTTATTTTATATTTTAATATTGACACACCCATATTATCTTTTCATTTTATCATATCTCAGAGTAGTAAAAAAGATAAAGAAAACTAATTAGACTTCATGAGAAAGATACGACAAAACACAAATTTCATATACAAAAGAAAGTTCATACAACATTAATAAACAAACACTTATCTGAAACTCTTTCTCAAAGCAAATCCCTTGTAGCCTCTCGTAGGAAATGTAAGAAGAAGAAATCTCTCACTTTTCTCCTTCTCCAACACTCTTAGAGAAGAATTCACCCTTAATCTCATCACAAAACTCTAAACTCTTAAAGATAAGTCACTAATAGACTCCTGAATGGTGGTGGAATGAAGATGGAAAAAGTGTATGGAGGCGAGCTGTGGCGAAAATGAGCAAGTCGGAATGAAGATGAGCGCCTTTTCTAATTAATTTCGGCCCCTGATAGAGCCTAGAGTTGGTTCTCCAATAGGTGCATCCAAAAACCCTTAAAAAGCATCCAAATTCGTCATATCTTCTAGAAACAGGGTTTGTACCGACATTGGTGCCGTCGACGCCAGTGTCCCGTATTTAATTTCGCTGCTCTTTGTCAAATGACATCGTCGGCGTTGCTTCTGGCGTCGTCGGCGCTGAGTAAAATCCATCAGCCGTTTTGTAAGTCTGCACCGTCGGCGCTGCTTCTGGCATTGTCGGCGCTGAGTAAAATCCATGAGCCGTTCTGTAAGTCTGCGCCATCGACACTGCTTCTGGCACCGTCAACGCTTAGTATTTCTTCAAAAACGCTATTTTAACTCCAAATTCTATCATTTTTGCTTCCTTTTTGCTTTAAGTCCTAAAAATCAACAACTTACAAAAAAACATAAAAATACCATTCACAATCAAACACATTGATATGACTACAACATGTCATCAGTATTCATGATTATTAATGTACAAGAATAAGATTTAACATATCAAAGCTATAAAATAAATAATAAATAATGAAATCATGAGATGCTAGAAATTAAACATGAGTTTATGCAACAATAAAGTAAGACTAATTATTCATAGTCGTTATGAACCAAAAATAAATTCTATTGCAAATAAATGAACATAATTTAAAGAATATAGTTGACAATTCTATAAATAACTAAGACTCTAAATTAAGTCGTAAGGATAATGCCCCTAACAATGAAGGGTATAATTACCCCATAATAAAGAACATTTACTTTTCTCAAGGTGAAAGCTAAACTCCAAATTTATTAGTTCAATTACTAGTAAATCCTACACAAATTAGAATCCCAAAATTTAAGATATATGCAATTAAATATATTAAGATTAATTATTTATTAGGTTAGGTGCAGGGATTGATTTGAATTTAACTTTATTCTAACCTAAGGAGATTACCAAGCAATGGGGAGGTAATAAATATAAAATTGGATACCAACATCATGGACAAAAGATAAGTAGAAAGTAATGAGGGAACTTACCATCGACCTCGACTGTAGTGGTAAGTTATTTGACCACCGAGGACGACGTTGCGAAGTTGCGGGAAGGAGGTGAGGGAAAGGACAGTTGTAAAAGCTTTAGGAAGAAGATAAGAGACGAGATTGGAAAAGTTCTAATGACTATAGGAAGGAAGATCTTTGACTGCAAAGAGGAGTTTTGCAATGCCTTAGATAATTGCAACGAGGCGGTGATAGCGAGGGAGGAATGGGAAAGTTGCATGGCTTTCCCAACTAGGAAGGTAACAAGACATGATTGCGAGATTCACGGGATCGCAGGATTCAAACAAAAGGGGGAGGTTCGTGATTAAGCAAGCGGTGCGAGCGAGATTGCGAGAAAAAAAAGAAGAAAAGTATGGGTTCTTACATATTTTTGAATAAAAAAAGACTTTAGAATTTACATTTTTTGGGTTGGACCCCTTTTTCTCGGCCTTCCACACCCATCCTCTTGTATACTTACATTTTTGCTATATGTAAGTTGTAGGGAAGTCAAAGCACGGGCTGCAGTTTTCCTGGAGTTCCCAATATTGACCATACACAACCTTTTGTAAGAAAAGATATAGTCAACTGGCTCAAATGGCTTCGTGAAACAATCAGATTTCATGATTTCCGCTTTGATTTTGCCAAAGGGTAAGTCCACTGCCATAGGATTCTAGCCACGCAAGATAGTAAATTCACTATTTAAATTTAACATTTCTACCGTACCAATTTCAGCTATGATGCGAAGTTTGTGAAAGAGTACATAGAGCAATCAAAGCCAATATTTTCAGTTGGAGAATATTGGGATAGCTGCATCTACAGCTCGGCTGATCACTTGGACTACAATCAAGGTAATGACTTGCAATAATTGGTTGTTATTATTTTAAGCTAAGTATTTTCTTTCTGTCAGAGCAAATCAAAATGAACCCTATCTTTAAGAAATATCTTCAGTAGCCTTCCCATGAGCTTATATTTCATATTGTCTTAATTGAATGTGAAATGTTTTGTAAATTCTGCACTTCAATTCCAATAGATTAGACGGATTATAAGAACAATAATAGTAATAAAAAAATTGTTGATGCGTGTTATCTTTTTGTTTTTGCTTCCACAGGAGGGTAAGCCTTGATGGGTTTCAAGATTAGAGTAGATTGATCTGATATGCAACTATATTTCATTCAGGGTAGTTACTAGAGATTGATTTTGAATTTGTAATGCCTGTACCTCTTTCCAAACATACAAACTTAAAAGGGACGAGTCAAGCTGATATTGTGATTACATACTTTGTTAAGAAAATATTGGGATAATGGGAAGTTAGATAATTAACATCTACATCACTGATACCTTGAGTTTTGGATAATGGGAAAATGATATCTAATTTGCTTTCGTGTAATTTAGNTTTCGCGAAAGAAATATATGTCATTAGCCCCGATGAGTTCAGAGGATCTGCGGAGATTCTGTTACCATTGAGTTCAGTATTGATTCTTAAAGGAAATGGAACAGACCTTGCCAAACACTGCATTCCAGTGGTACGACACCGCAGGGTGTTTGTAACTCCTGTTTGAAGTAGATTAATGAAATCTTTTTCAGAATCTAGTCTGTTTGCTCAATTGACCTTTTGTGCGATGGATAAAAAATCATAGAACCATTCGTGGGTTCCGAACTACAATGAACGAAGAATAAAATAATAAAAACTTGATAATAATAAAAAACAAAGAACCCTTTTGAAAATCAACAAACAAAAATTGAATTTTAAAAATATATATTGATAATCAAATGTGATAAAAACAACAAGAAAAAAAAATAAATCTATTAAGTTGTTTCTCTCGATTTCAAGGTTTCTTATTCTTTGCTCGTGTAGCACGACTGTCATTGTCTGCACTAATTATCTTCACATCCCCACGAAATTTCACATTCTGCACAAAAATCTTACAAAATTTCACAAATTTTTCTCACCAATATCTTCACATGACACATATTTATGAGTTCAACACCACAAATTCTCTAAATTGTTTGCATATTGTTCTCGGTGACAGTACCGAGACGCTAATTCTTTTCTTGTTACCCCTTTGAGCTGGATATGAGTTTCTATGCTTTCCTTCCCAACGTAGCAGATATTTTTCTTGTCAGCATTTAGGTTGGATATGAGTCCCAGAGCTTTCCTTCCTAATGCGACACATATCTTCGAGATTGGTATAAGACCCCCTTAAATGGAGCACGACATCCTATTCTCAATCCTCGAGAATGGTGTAAGACTCCCTTAAATGGAGCACGACATCCTAATCTCAATCCTCGAGATTGGTGTAAGTCCCTCTTAAATGAAACACGACACCTTATTCTTAATCCTCGAGATTGGTATAAGACCACCTTAAATGGAACACGACATCCTATTCTCAATCCTCGAGATTGGTTTAAGACCCTCTTAAATGGAACACGACATCCTATTCTCAATCTTCGAGATACAATGAGATTTTAGTAAAATGAGATGAGATAAATGATTTTAATATGTATTGTGTCAAGTAAGAGCAGTTTTAATTCTCTACCCTGATACAGTGTTATAGAAAATCATTGGCTAATCCTAGGTTTAGTCCCTAAATCTGTGACTAAGCTAGGAGGATACTGACTCCCACTCCAGAGCTCCCACTTCCCTTCACCTGAAGGCTAACTCTACTTTAGTTTTTAAACACTAATATCGAATTGGGGATTTTTAGTCTGTCACCCTAGAAATATCCAATTCTACACCCAACAAAGTATATTAACCGAATTGGTGATTTTAGTCTGTCACCCTAAAGATTCTCCAATTCTACACTTAACAAAGAATATTTACCTATCTACTTCCCTTCACCTGAAGGCTAACTCTCGCTTTAGTTTTTAAACACTAAGACCAAATTGGGGGACCCTAAGGATTCTCCAATTCTACACCCAACAAAGAATATTTCCTTATTTATTTACACTTAATTCCATGAATCTCCAATTCTACACCCAATCAATGTATATTCCCTATTTATTTGCACTTAATTCCATAAACGAAATACTCCTTCATTGAATCAAATGTGATCCTCACTCTTTTTTAGAACTCATACTCCATTTTTCGGATCATATGTTTCACAACACATTTTAACAATTCAATTGACTAGATTGAAAAGTAAATTAAGTTCGGAGTTGAAAATTCATCACAATTTATTTTATATTTTAATATTGACACACCCATATTATTTCTTCATTTTATCATATCTCAAAGTAGAGAGAAAAATAAAGAAAACTACTTAAAGTTCATGAGAAAGATACGACAAAACACAAATTCATATACAAAATAAAGTTCATACAACACTAATAAACAAACAACACTTATCTGAAACTCTTTCTCAAAGCAAATCCCTTATAGCCTCTCCTAGGAAATGTAAGAAGAAAAAATCTCACTTTTCTCCTTCTCCAACACTCTTAGAGAAGAATTCACACTTAATCTCATCACAAAATTCTAAACTCTTAAAGACAAATCACTAATATACTCCTGAATCGTGGTGGAATGAAGATGGAAAAAATGTATGGAGGCGAGGTGTGGCGAAAATGAGCAAGTCAGAATGAAGATGAGCGCCTTTTGTAATTAATTTCGGCTCCTGATAGAGCCTAGAGTTGGTTCTTCAATAGGTGCATCAAAAAACTCTTCAAAAAACGTCCAAATTCGTCAAATCTTCTAGAAACAGGGTCTGAATCGACATTGGCGCTGTTGGCGCCAGTGTTCCGTATTTAATTTCGCTTCTCTCTGTCAAATGACACCATCGGCGTTGCTTCTGGCGTCGTCGGCGCTGAGTAAAATCCATCAGCCGTTCTGTAAGTCTGCGCCGTCGGTGCTGTTTCTGGCACCGTTGGCGCTGCTTCTGGCATCGTCGGCGCTGAGTAAAATCCATCAGCTGTTCTGTAAGTCTACGCCGTCGGCGCTACCGTCAGCGCTGAGTATTTCTTCAAAAACGTCATTTTAACTCTAAATTCTATTATTTTTACTTCCTTTTTGCTTTAAGTCCTAAAAATCAAAAACCTGCAAAAAAACATAAAAATACCTATCACAATCAAACACATTGATATGACTATAACATGTCATCAGTATTCATGATTATTAATGCACAAGAATGAGATTTAACATATCAATACTATAAAATAAATAATAAATAATGAAATCATGAGATGCTAGAAATTAAACATGAGTTTATGCAACAATAAAGTAAGACTAATTATTCATAGTCGTTACCAAAAATAAATTCTATTGCAAATAAATGAACATAATTTAATGAATATAGTTGACAACTCTATAAATAGCTAAGAATCTAATTTAAATAGTAAGGATAATGCCCCTAACAATGAAGGGTATAATTACCCCATAATAAAGAACAATTACTTTTCTCAAGGTGAAAGCTAAACTCCAAATTTATTAGTTCAATTACTAGCAAATCGTACACAAATTACAATCCCCAAAATTTAAGATACATGCAATTAAATATATTAAGATTAATTATTTATTAGGTTAGGTGCAGGGATTGATTTGAATTTAACTTTATTCTAACCTAAGGAGATTACCAAGCAACGTGGAATTAATAAATATAAAATTGGATACCAACATCATGGACAAAAGATAAGTAGAAAGAAATGAGGGAACTCACCATCAACCTCGACTGTAGTGGTAAGTTATTTGACCACTGAGGACGACGTTGCGAAGTTGCGGTAAGGAGGTGAGGGAAAGGACAGTTGTAAAAGCTATAGGAAGAAGATAAGAGACGAGATTGGAAAAGTTCTAATGACTATAGTAAGGAGGCTCTTTGACTGCAAAGAGGAGTTTTGCAATGCCTTGGCCTTCGACTCTCTTATATAATTACAACGAGGCGGTGATAGCGAGGGAGGAATAGGAAAGTTGCATGGCTTTCCCAATTAGGAAGGTAACAAGACGTGATTGCGAGATTCACGGGATCGCAGGATTCAAACAAAAGGGGGAGGTTCGCGATTAAGCAAGCGGTGCGAGCGAGATTGCGAGAAAAAAAAGAAGAAAATTATGGGTCTTACATATTTTTGAAAAAACAAAAAGACTTTAGAATTTACATTTTTTGGGTTGGACCCCTTTTTCTCGGCCTTCCACACCCATCCTCTTGTATACTTACATTTTTGCTATATGTAAGTTGTAGGGAAGTCAAAGCACGGGCTGCAGTTTTCCTGGAGTTCCCAATATTGACCATACACAACCTTTTGTAAGAAAAGATATAGTCAACTGGCTCAAATGGCTTCGTGAAACAATCAGATTTCATGATTTCCGCTTTGATTTTGCCAAAGGGTAAGTCCACTGCCATAGGATTCTAGCCACGCAAGATAGTAAATTCACTATTTAAATTTAACATTTCTACCGTACCAATTTCAGCTATGATGCGAAGTTTGTGAAAGAGTACATAGAGCAATCAAAGCCAATATTTTCAGTTGGAGAATATTGGGATAGCTGCATCTACAGCTCGGCTGATCACTTGGACTACAATCAAGGTAATGACTTGCAATAATTGGTTGTTATTATTTTAAGCTAAGTATTTTCTTTCTGTCAGAGCAAATCAAAATGAACCCTATCTTTAAGAAATATATTCAGTATCCTTCCCATGAGCTTATATTTCATATTGTCTTAATTGAATGTGAATTGTTTTGTAAATTCTGCACTTCAATTCCAATAGATTAGACGGATTATAAGAACAATAATAGTAATAAAAAAATTGTTGATGCGTGTTATCTTTTTGTTTTTGCTTCCACAGGGGGTAAGCCTTGATGGGTTTCAAGATTAGATTAGAATGATCTGATATGCAACTATATTTCATTCAGGGTAGTTACTAGAGATTGATTTTGAATTGTAATGCCAGTGCTTCTTTCCAAACATACAAACTTAAAAGGGACGAGTCAAGCTGATATAGTGATTATTACATACTTTGTTAAGAAAAAATTGGGATAATGGGAAGTTAGAGAATTAGCATCTACATCACTGATACCTTGAGTTTTGGATAATGGGAAAATGATATCTAATTTGCTTTCGTGTAGTTTAGNAATAGATTAGACGGATTATAAGAACAATAATAGTAATAAAAAAATTGTTGATGCGTGTTATCTTTTTGTTTTTGCTTCCACAGGAGGGTAAGCCTTGATGGGTTTCAAGATTAGAGTAGATTGATCTGATATGCAACTATATTTCATTCAGGGTAGTTACTAGAGATTGATTTTGAATTGTAATGCCAGTACTTCTTTCCAAACATACAAACTTAAAAGGGACGAGTCAAGCTGATATAGTGATTATTACGTACTTTGTTAAGAAAGTATTGGGATAATGGGAAGTTAGAGAATTAACATCTGCATCACTGATACCTTGTGTTTTGGATAATGGGAAAATGATATCTAATTTGCTTTCATGTAATTTAGTGATAATTTGTTGCAATTCTTGAAGTACAGAATAAGTTTTAAACACAAATTTCTTGTGTTAAGACGGACTATGAACTTTTTATTTGATTTTTGATGTTTCAATTTCTTCCTTCATTTTAGTAAAAGCCTGTATGTACATGCCTAGGGTGATCTGCCGTCATGTAACTTTGGATTGTTTTGAATTCCATGCCTAGGGTGATCCGCCGCTTTGGATTGTTTTGAATTCCATGCCTAGGGTGATCCGCCACTTTGGATTGTTTTGAATTCCCTCATATTTCTAGATTCTCTATTATTCATTTGCATTGTTCTTGCAATTCATCTCTGGTAGCTATCACCTCTCTGTTTTACTGTTGTGATTATCATTTCCCTCCATTTACATTGTTTTGTGACTCTATGCTCTCCCCTTCCTCCGTTATTGGGATTTGTTGTTTTGTTGACAGCTGATGCAATGAATTTTATGTGTTGCTGAGGCTGGCATGCGAATGCTCGAATAACACTGCTGGTGCGCCAATAACGCCACGGGTGCCGTATAGCGGGAGCTGCGAGCTTCTCCCGCGATACCCTTCGTCTAGACCAAATCGTTCCAGATCTGGAAGGGCTGATCGGCTCTCTCACGAGGTTTGGTGTCTTCTTTTCATAGGGGAATCCAATCTTAGTTATCTAGGGTATATATATGTGATTCACTGATTCTTGTTTCTAGGTTTTCAAATTTTGGTGTGAGTTTGTTTATGACAGTTGCTGGCGTTGGTTTCTTTCTTCGAGGGTTGTATTGGAGAGATTTGGTTGTGCTATGGTTATATATCTCTCTCGAGGTGTTGATTATCTTCCCTATATCCTTTCACTTCCTCCCCACATCGCTCCCGGTCGTCGTATCCCGTTGTAGTTGCCCGCAACAGCATTCCAATTGTTGTTTTATGCAGTTACAGCCCCCCACCTTCACTGCCGCCAATGTTTCCCCCTTTAGCCTCGCTGTTTTGACCATTGTCCAGCCATCCGGAATGCTGTTGTCATCTGGAAAACAGCATGCCGGCTGTTTTCATGCTGTTCCCTCGCTGTTCCAGCCTTTTCCCACAGCGCCTTGCTGCTCCACTTGCCACCCCACTTGCTGCCCTTGCTGTCCCACTCTCCACTTCGCTGCCAACGGGATTCCAGCCCCTCCATTAGCTGTTCGAACTACCTACAACCCATTTCAGCCATCTATCTCCTCTCCCCAACCACCTAGCTGACCTCCATCGCTCATGGATTGAGCCCTAGTGTGAGCTTGGCCATGTTTGTTGTTATTTCCTATTCAAGTGAGTCTGATTGTAGCTGTCTATTTGCTTTTCAGTAATAATATTTGGTTTCCTATTATAGTTTAGGTTAACTCGAGTATCAGTTGCTTGGATTGGTGAATAAGGATTCCAAAGAGATTTTATGATTATAAATTGGAGTTTGAGGCATTTACAAAACACAGTTAATTATTCTGAATTAAATTCTAGTCGATGTACAACTTTTTTGGATTTGGGAGACAACCCCATAATCGAGTGAGAGACTTTAAGATTTTAAAGTGAGGTCTTCCGTTGTTTACATACATGAGGCTTATTTATTCTTATTTTGATGACCTCTTTCATTTTACCTTTTCCTTGAACTAATTTTAGTTTCTTGGACTGTGAGTTTGATTTTCTCAAATACCATTCAATCTGATTTTCAATGAGTATGTGGATTTTAATTTGGTGCATAATTTTTTTTTGGTTTTAAATGCATATTCATTATTTATGTGATTAGATTTGTTTGTCATCATCATGGTTAGCCTTGTCCCTACTATTTGACCCTTACATCCGGGGTTAACATATTTTTAAGTCTTCTTTTGTTAATTTTAGTTATGTAATCTTTAATCTGTGTTTTTTTATCATTTCCAAAAAATCATATTTACCTATCTTATGGTTGCATCTGAAATCACCATTGTCAATTTAAAGCCTAGATATGGAATATAAATGCTGGATGTTAGGTTGACGGCGGGTTTTAAAATTAATGAAATGAGTTCAAATTTAAATTTGTCTAGTTTTATGAGTTTCAAGAAGTGCTGTGTTATGACCTCACTTAACTAGGGTATTTAGTATGGTAGGATTTTCTAGACTGCCACCCTCAAGTTGTAGAGTTTATCTGATTATGGTGAAAGTAGACAGGGGTTGGTATAGCTGTCACTCTCAAGTTACGGGCCATAACTCTATTGTGGTGAAAAATAAGCAAGCGAGGACAATACCTAAAACTAAAATTAGATTTACCACATGAAATTAAGGGTTTTCAAATGTGAAGATATTAATTTGTGGACACAATGATTATAAGATCTAAGAACAAGTGGACTAGTAGTTGTCAACGTAGCAAAGAGAATTATGGGAAAGTGTCAATACACATGCTTGATTAAGAGGAAATTTATTTCCTTCTCTCGAAATATATTCCACTAATTATGTTTTCTTTTATTTGTGTTTCCAATTTTTGTATTCTTCTCTACTTGGAGGATTTCCTATTTTATTTCCTTTCATCATTGTATATCTAGAAAGTATAATGCACCAATATGAGCAAGAATTAAATTTTTTTTCAGAATTCTAGATGATATTAGGGCCACCATGCATCTCTACCACTCGAACTTCGCTGCCTGAGAAAATCACAATCATCTGTTTTGTTCGAGTAGTTCGTAGATCATCTCCTTGTGTTGTTACAATGTTAAGCATCCTCGCCTCTCCTCGACTTGGCCCGGTTCGCTACAGGAAGCGAACACCTCCTTGTTTCATACTGCTTATGCTCGTAAGTCTTGCTAGTCGTGTGAGTCCCGCGAGTCTTCGTTTCTCGCTCACCTCTCTCATATGCACTCACCAACAACCACAATGAGATCTCCTACCTTACTCTCTCGATCAAACTATAGGTACCCTAGCTGCAGTCTATCTCCTCCATTCGAGTGGATCTTTTCGTACGCATGAGTTGCTAGTCTCTTTTGTTCAGTAAAGACGAATGATTCGATCTCGACCTTGCTATTAGTTTGCTAATGCTGAACGATTCAGTCCCGCAGTTGATTTGGCTTGCCCTTGCTGTCATCTCATGAGTCGTCGACTTGAAAAAGGCTCTATCATCCCTAGCCTAATGCCAAACATGCGCACACCATGAGCTGTGCACCTCCCTCTGATTCATGTTTGCTCATCCAAGCAAGCAGTCAAACTAAGGGAACTTTGATTTCATATGTGCGACAAATATTGATTTAGATTTCACAATCTAATCAAGGCCAAACACAGTGTTGCCTCAAAATCTTCTTCCTCAGAAGTCATTTTTATATTCAATACTGTATCTTTAGTCCCTATTGAACCTGATAACTCCTTGCGACCATAATTTTATTCAACGGTCACTGTCCGTCTTCATGTAGATTTATGATGGACTTGGAAAACTAACGAACATGATTTGGTATCATTTTTTTACTAACTATCCTAACTATCTTTTCTTTAATGGAAATTTATTAAAACATATCGATGCATCTTTTTCGGTTACTTATCCAATAAAAAATGATACAAAATCTATTCTCCAATATCTATAAAAATATATAACTTCATGGATGTCACCTTTTTTGAGAATCAACCTTATTTTTTCAAATCTAAAATTCAATGGAAAACTCTTGGGAATATCGGAAGTTGATGTTTTGTTTAATAATAAGTGCTCCAATGTTGATTATTTATTAAGGTTTAGATGGGTTTCAGATTTTCATTGATGCATATGTGAAGGTTTTGAGTTGTATACTTATGCAATATTGAATGGTCTTTACCTATGCTTCAAGGCAATTGAAGAGTCATCAAAGGAATTGTCCTACTCATGACTTGGAGTTAGTTGCTATTGTATTTGCATTTAAGATTTAGATGCACTACTTATATGAAGTCAAATGTGAGGTATTTACTAATCACCAGAATTGAAATACATCTTTACTCAGAAAGAGCTTAATTTGAGATAGAGGTGGTTGGAATTCATTGAAGTCTATGCTTGGATATATATTATCACTCGAGGAAGGCAAATGTGGTGGCAGATGCACTGAGCAGGATGACTTTAGGTATTTTGAACTGTTAATACAATCAGCAGTAGTTACTTGAGGATTTGGAGAGGCTGAAGCTTTTTGTGATTGGTTATGGTGATGACAGTTAAATTGAATCAGTTGGCTGTACTGTCCACATTGAATGATAATATCAAAGATTCATTGATATGAACTTCACAGTTAAGAAGATTTTAGATCAGGTAAATGATGAAAATTTGGAGAAGTATATGTTAGATATGGATGAACTGTTGAGATATAAATGCAAGATTTATATTCTAGATGTTGATAAATTGTGAAGAGAAATTATAGCTAAGACACATTTATCTGGCTATACTATTCACCCAGGGACTAATAAAATATATCAAGAACTTCAAAAAATATTTTGGTGGCTAGGATTGAAGAGAAATGTTACAGAATTTGTGGCTAAGTGTCTTACATGTCAACTAGTGACGGCAGACATCAATGTCTAGGAGATCAGCTGTAACTTTTATTTATTCCATGGTGGAAATGAGAGGAGACTACTATGGACTTTGTGATCATATTGCCTAGGTCATAACAAGAACTTGATTTTATTTGGGTAATTGTTGTCAGATTGATAAATTCTGCACATTTCTTCCTCATTATACAGACATAGTTTGTTGAGAAGTTAGCCAAATTATATGTGGATGAAATTGTAAGGTTGCATAGTGTCAAAGTATATTATTTCAGATAAAGACGACAAATTTTCTTCTAGTCGCAGAAGAAGATTCATGAGGCTTTGGGACAAGCTTGATTTTTAATACAACTTTCCTCACTTAAACAGATGGCGAGTTAGAAAATACTATTCAAAATTTGGAGCATCTACTAAGGTTGTGTCCTTGATATTGGTGGATGATGGGAATCATATATACACTTGGTAGAATTTGCTTACAATAATAATTACCATGCAAGTATTGGGATGACTCCATATGAAACTTTGTTTTGAATAAAGTGCATAATACTTTTTTGTGGGCTAAAGCAGGTGAAAGAAATGTCATTTGAGCTAACTTGGTTAATGATACTACTGAAAAGATTAGACTGTTTAAAAACTAATTAAAGACGTTATATGTTAAAAAGATAAAATATTATGATGCTAAACATTGATGTGTTGAATTTGAAGTTAGAGATTTTGTTTTTATTAAAATCAGTCCTTTGAAATGTGTGCAAAGATTTGAAATGACATGAAAATTAAGCCACAGTTCTGTTAGGTCCATATGAGTTGACTTTACCAGCTCATATGCAAGAAGTATATAATGTTTATCATATATCGTCAGTTAGAAAATATATTGTTGACGAGTCTATTATAATTATTCTAAATTTAGTGAAGATACAACTTGATTTGACCTATATAGAAGAACTTGAAAGAGTACTGGACTTTGAAGTTAAAATACTACGAAAAAGAGAGATTCTATTTTATGAAGATTTTATGGAAACATGGATCGGAAAATGATGCTACTTGAGAGAAAGTTTTAGATATCCAAGAAAGATATATCAAATTCTTCAGTTAAAGTGTTATACCCCAACCGACTTCCATTTATAGGTCGACTGAGGTGTGATAGAGTCCGACGATCAGTCAGACTGAGTTCTTACCAATACTCATTTTGACTTGTAGAATCAGGACCCAGTGGGTAATTAATTAGTCTAGTTAAATTGTTGCAACATATGTGATACATTACATTTTATAATTCATTCATATACATACTTGGAAGCGTGAAAAATCATAACCTCAGAACATGAAAACTATACAGAGCTGCTAAATTCAACATAAATAAAATACATAACCAAAAAGTCTGTATAGACTCCCCAAAACTATACAAATAAAAGTTGTATAAATCACACCTAAATACTTACCCCAGTTCTCATTGCCTTTTTCTGAAAGGCGACAATGTAGAGTGAACAACAATGAACTTAGAGAAATAATCAAGGTTAAAATAAGATTTTATACACTAAAAAGAAATAATATTTATGTTCATATGTAATTGTACATGTCTACACACAAGTCACTATATGCTAGAATTATATTGACATGAAAAGGAAAACATGTAGTATAAAAAGCAACACTGCTGTATAAACATGCATGTCATAAGCATGAAATCACAATTAAAATTAAAAGCATGTTCATAAATTATTTGTTGTATATAATCATAACAATGTTATTTCATATTAATATAATTAGAGCATAAAAATGTCACTCGTAAATGTATAGATCTCAACTATTTTCATGTCCTGTCATATCATGGATTGCTACCCTGCGTCAAAGGTCATAGAAACTATTGATAAAGGCGCGCCCCCCACCCAACATAGCAATTATCAATAGCCACCATAATACCAATGGTTCACTACGCTTTGTCAATATTTTATCACAACGGTTTTTAGAGTTTTGTTACCGCCCGAACACCAGGAGTCAAGAATACCACATCTTTGTATAGTTTACTTTTAAGCACTCGTGTAATATTCTGCCCATAACATTTCTTGTGATATTTTTTAAAGCATAATATCTATAACAAACATCCATAGGCTTTTCATACATAACATACATGAGCCGTAGCAAATCAATACCTACAAGCAATTAGTTTTGTAAGCATATTCATCTGTATCATATCATAATAACACATCTGTATTGTAAGAAAAATCAGCTTGTTTTCATACATTCAGTGCAGTTATTCTTCCACAACATGCAACAAATTTTAAATCCATCTATGTCAAATGAGAACTCATATGAAAACCTATAAAATAATGTCTTAAATTAGTACAAAATTATTTCACTTGATTTGATGGGGAAGTCCTATAACGAGTTTGCTCCCACTCGTCTTGAACTTACTGCCTCGAGTAAACAAATTGGAAATCATAGACATCGTATGAATTCATGAAATTCCAACTCATATCATGATTTAATCAAACGGGCTTCTTGGCATAAATCTGCCCTTATGATATAACCTATTCCTTCTCCCCTCTTCTTTCTAACACCTCAATTCTCTCTTCCACTTTGTTGATTGTGTGCTAAAGCCTTTACGGAAGCTCGCAAACCACTTTCGACGATTCTGACATAAAATTGACAACTCCTACGGCTATCGGAAATGAAAAATGCACAAAAATCGACGCAAGCGTCAAAATGGATGTATAAGGAAGAAAATGTAAATCTCAAATAGCCTGGAAAAGGGATTCATACTCACTAATTTCTCCCCGAGATCCCTATCTACGAGCTACGACTTCCAAGTTGCCACACGCCCTTTCTACTAACACCCTACTACAATGACGGAGCCAAACCTTTGCATGAAGGAAGATTCAGGAGAGAGGAGTGAGACGCGACACTTAATAATCCCTTTCCCATCTTGGCCGTTCAATCGCATCCAACTGCTGAGAACGCGAAGGGAAGGACAGTGGCTACAACGCTGATGCGTGAAAAAAGTAAAGAATTAGGATTAATTAAGGTTTAATTAATTTAATAAAACTTATAACTTTTAATTTTTATATCGTCCAATTCAGACATAATTCATATATATTACTTTGTATTGAATTGATAGATATCATGAATAGAATTTTATAAAAATAATTCAGTTATATTTTTGGGAATGTGAAGTTTGGGTACTTTTAAAAATTTACCGAACTTTGCATGATTTATATCCAATTTTGGACATTACATAAAGGATGTTTACTTTTCTATTAAAATTGTCAAATTTTGAGGGTAAATTTCTATAAGATTTTATACTGTAATAACTTAAATAATTAATAGTAATAATAATAATAATAATAAGAATAATACGTAATAATAATAAAGAGAAAAATCAAATCGATATTGTGGGATACCGTCACTACAATTTGGCTTAAAAATCAAAAGATTAGAAAGTAACAAAGTGTTACATGAAGACTTAATAATAAAAAAGTAGTGCACAATATTACAGTTTAGGGCTAAAAGTAAAAGAAAAATACTCTTTACTATAACGCACATATCATGTAGTTTTCTCATATAAACCATAATTTGTGTCTAAAATGATCGACTGATAAAACAAAATGAAAAAAAAATTTCAGAGTAGTGGTTGATGCAATGCTTCCAATGAGAATAAACGCGTAAAAGTAGCACATTATTCACCTTTTGTATTTATGGCTGTAAACCATNTCATTGTTTTGTGACTCTATGCTCTCCCCTTCCTCCGTTGTTGGGATTTGTTGTTTCGTTGACAGCTGATGCAATGAATTTTATGTGTTGCTGAGCCTGGCATGTGAATGCTCGAATAACACTGCGGGTGCGCCAATCACGCCACGGGCGCCGTATAGCGGGAGCTGCGAGCTTCTCCCGCGATACCCTTTGACTGGACCAAATCGTTCCAGATCTGGAAGGGCCGATCGGCTCTCTCACGAGGTTTGGTGTCTTCTTTTCATAGGGGAATCCAATCTTAGTTATCTAGGGTGTATACATGTGATTCACTGATTCTTGTTTCTAGGTTTTCAGATTTTGGTGTGAGTTTGTTTAGGATAGTTGCTGGCATTGGTTTCTCCCTTCGAGGGTTGTATTCGAGAGATTTGGTTGTGCTATGGTTATATATCTCTGCCGAGGGTTTTGATTATCTTCCCTATATCCTTTCACTTCCTCCCCACATCGCTCCCGGTCATCGTATCCCGTTGTAGCCGCCCGCAACAGCATTCCAATTGTTGTTTTATGCAGTTACAGCCCCCCACCTTCACTGCCGCCAATGTTTCCCCCTTTAGCCTCGCTGTTTTGACCATTGTCCAGCCATCCGGAATGCTGTTGTCATCTGGAAAACAGCACGCCGGCTGTTTTCATGCTGTTCTCTCGCCGTTCCAGCTTTTTCCCACATCGCCTTGCTGCTCCGCTTGCCACCCCACTTGCTGCCCTTGCAGTCCCAGCTCTCCACTTCGCTGCCAACGGGATTCCAGCCCCTCCATTAGCTGTTCGAAATACCTACAACCCATTTCAGCCATCTATCTCCACTCCCCAACCGCCTAGCTGACCTCCATCGCTCATGGATTGAGCCTTAGTGTGAGCTTGGCCATTTTATTGTTATTTCCTATTCAAGTGAGTCTGATTGTAGCTGTCTATTTACTTTTCAGTAATAATATTTGGTTTCCTATTATAGTTTAGGTTAACTCGAGTATCAGTTGCTTTGATTGGTGAATAAGGATTCCAAAGAGATTTTATGATTATAAATTGGAGTTTGATGCATTTACAAAACACAGTTAATTATTCTGAATTAAATTCTAGTTGATGTACAACTTTTTTGGATTTGGGAGACAACCCCATAATCGAGTGAGAGACTTTAAAATTTTAAAGCGAGGTCTTCCGTTGTTTACATACATGAGGCTTATTTATTCTTATTTTGATGGCCTCTTTCATTTTACCTTTTTCTTGAACTAATTTTAGTTACATGGACTGTGAGATTGATTTTCTCAAATACCATTCAATCTGATTTTCAATGAGTATGTGGATTTTAATTTGGTNTAATTATATAATGAAAATCTAAATAAATCTAAATAAATCTAACATTATAATGAAAAACCACTAAATCTAAACAAATCTTTTACAAGCCCTAAGATCACTAAAAAATCTATTAAATCTAAAAGAAATTTAAGAAAGTTTAATACAAGAGGCATACCTGAAGATAAGTATGAAATATTACCGAAAAGATACTCAAAGATAACACCTAGGTCTCCAAACAAACAGCCGTGCAAGACTATCGAGCAAACAAGCAAGAATACCAATCAATCGAGCCAATAGTGTCGAGAAGGAGAAGTAGAGATTAGATAGAAGAGCATAGACGACAAGCCCTAAGCTGTCACGGCCGTTGGAGGAGTATAGTTGCAACTCGGAAGAGGGAGAGGGAGAGGACGCCGAATGAAAGAGAGAAGTTTCGAGAGACGAATGACGGAATGAGAACCGATTAGGGTTTTTTCGTAGGGAATATATATTTAAAAATATTTTATTTATTTAATTTTTTTAACTCTGTTTTATATAATTANGAATATTAATTCCTTTTTTACAAAATTTTACAAAATAAAATCTTATTTACTAATTTTATAAATTTACAAAAAACATTATCACTATTTCTTCATATTTTCTTTCTTCACATTTTCCTCCAGTCGACAGTCTCTTCAAATTGGGATCCATCTTGATTGCAGGTTTGTCGATTTTCTTTGAGGAGCTCATGGTGGACACACCTTTTGCTGCTTCTTGTTTCTGGTAAGCTGTTCTTCAAGCTTCACGTTCTAAAAGACATCAAGATTGCTCCACTTGATCAATGAAAAAAAATATTTGCTGTTTCACATAAAATCCAAGGGATCAATGATTGCTCCAAATAATGAGTCCTGTAATTATAGAATAATGACTCCAAAAGGCCAATGCATTAGAAGAGATGAATCAAAACTGATTAGTCAAAATAATGAGTCCTTTATTTATAGACTAAGGATCAAATGCACTTTCAAATCTTTTCATGCCCATCAGATAAAAATCGGTCACAACTGCCTTCTCCAAAGACTTTTATAATTACAACAGTAATGGGGCACCGAAAGTTACAGCAGTAATGGGACACCAAAATCTTTTACTATTTTTACAGCAGTTACTTGAATGAAACATTCCAAAATTACAGCAGTTACTTCAAGTTACAGCCTTCTCCAAAGTTACAACCGAAACTTGATAAAAATTCTAAAGTTACAGTAACTTTATAAACATTCCAAATAAACAACAGTTACTTGAATGAAACATTCCAAAGTTACAACAGTTACTTCAAGTTACAACCTTCTCCAAAGTTACAGCTGTAACTTGATAAAAATTTCAAATTTACAGTAACTTAATAAACGTTCCAAATAAACAGCAGTTAAACAACAATGAAACATTCCAAAACCATGTTCAGTTACTTCAAGTTACAGCCGTAACTTGATAAAAATTCCAAATTTATAGTAACTTAATAAACATTCCAAATAAACAACAGTTAAGTAACAATGAAACATTCCTCTGGCATCAATATCCTCATTATTAGGCGTAAATAACAACAACAAAGCCTTAATCCCACTACGTGGGGTCGGCTACATGAATTCTTTTTCTCCATTACGTCCTATTTAGTGTCATATTTTCATTTAGTTCTAATAAATTAAGATCATTTTTAATACAATAAGCCCAAGTCTTCCTAGGTCTACCTCTGCCTTTCTTAACACAAGTCGAATCTAAAACATCTACTCTCCTAATCGGATCATCTAATGGTCGACGTTTAATATGACCAAACCATCTAAGACGACTTTCTCTAATTTT
>JXCR01040905.1:371741-443583 GCA_002079205.1 Phalaenopsis hybrid cultivar
CTATGAATCATAATATCAACTAATTCCATTAATTTACCATTGAGAGTGCCTATATTCCAAGATCCTATCCTAATATTAGTTTCAATAGTTTCATGGACTAAATTCTTTACCCGCATTCGTCCGTAATGTGGGAACCCTTGCTTATTTAGCACTACACCCGGGCGCCGGTGTAGCGACCCTTGCACACTTTTCACTGTATTCAGGCTATCAACGCGTCACTTCCAGGGGACGCCCTCACACTTACACAATGATCAAAAGGATTCATGTCATGATTTTTTTCGACAAGTTTTACGCTGACTATCGACTACCTAACGCAACCCTCCACTTTTAGCATCCGGGCTTGGGACCGACAACGACAGTGTTATTGATTTGTTGTTGTTGTTGTTGTAGAAGTAACTTTCCTCAGCAGTAACTTTCAAAAGTTTCCAAAGTTATGCCGCATAATTTTATATTCTTATCTTAAAATGGTTGCAAATTTGTGTTGTCTTCCAAAATTAAGAGTAAGAATAATCATTTATGACAGCTTTTCATATTCTTCTCCTAAAATGGTTGCAAACATGAGTTGCCTTCCAAAATTAAGAGTAAAGAACAACTTCCAAAATGCATTAGAACCTAATGGGGCACCGAAAAGAAGTAAAGAACAACTTCCATAATGCATTAGAACCTAATTAAGGCCATCCGTAAAAATGAATGCTTTGTAAAAAGGAATGGTTTGCAAAAAATCATAGAAATGACTGCTTCGTAAAAAGTCTGTTTTCTCAAGAGATTTCAGAATGCATTTTTCTCAAGAGATTCCAGAAAATTCATTTGGAAAGCTATAGTACAAAATTAATTTGGAAAGGCATAGTAGCATTTCCAAAAAAACATAATTCTGGAAGTTCAGCAAACATCTATGAGCAGTTTGACATAAAGTTCAACAAACATTTCTGAGTTACCATAAAATGTTAATAAATTGCATCAAACCTAATTAATTTGTAACAACGACGTGCATATTGACAGAAAATGTTAACAATAATTTCCTCGGGTAAAGCAAACATCAAGTAATTCTTCGGGTAATAGCAATTCAGCAAACATCATTTCCTCCTTCCCCTCTATTTACTCGGGTAAAGCTACTTCAAACTGTTCTTCTTCCATTAATTCTTGCTGGTAGGAAAGATATATCAATATCAGTTTTAAGATGAAAAAGAACATATACCATACAAACTAATTATTGAGAGAGTTACCAAAGGTGTTTTCGAATGAGTCTTGGAAGTTCTAATCCAACTAGACGAACATATTAATGCACTCACTGTTTTTGACGAAAGTGAACTTCTATAGTCATTTAGAACTCTTTCACCAGTACTAAATGCAGATTCGGAGGCAACTGTTGTTATTGGAATCGATAATATATCCCTAGCCATTTTCGATAAGTAAGGATACTTGAGAGTGTTCAACTTTCACCAATCAAGAATATCAAAATGTTCAGTATTGGCTAAAAACCCTCTTCGAGATAGACTTATAAATCTGATTTTGATGGTTGAATGGAACCAGATGAAAGAACATAATTAGTAAATGCAAGCATGCAATCATAACTTTGTGAATTAATCGAATCACTTTGCAACTCCGAAGAAACATTGCCAATTGCAGAACTAGATCTAACAATATCGCTTGCATACGTATTGTAAATTTACAACATAACATCCTCAACTTGTTTAATTTTGGGGTCTAATTCAACAAGTGTATACATCTTGCTAAAAGTAAAATGTATGAACTTCATTTTCCAACGAGAATCCAAGACAGCTGCAACAGACATTAGGAGATTGCAATCACCCAAATATTTATCAAATTTAACTCTCATAGCAAAAACCATGTTTCTCATATAATCATCGAAGGATGTTGACTCATCCAACAACAATTTATTTATTTGAGAAACAGCAGGTAAAAAAATATTTGAGGTCGGGTAGGAAGAACCTGAAATCATTTTTTGTCACGTTAATTAAAACAATAAAATTCATTATATGCATAAAATCGTAGAAAAATCACAATTAAGGTTCTGTAGAAAGAACCTGAAATCGTTTTTGTCACATTATTAAAAACAACGAAATTTTTTTTGATTTTGTCATATTTCTCCCAATCTAAATCTGAAGGCAACCAACTGAAATTGTTATCTCGATTTGCATAGTAAGCAAACACCTTCCGAAAAATAAAAGCAGATTCTAGCATTAGGAATGTAGAGTTCCATCTTGTTGAGACATCGATGCATAAACCCTTTGATGTTGATATCCCTAATTGTCTTGATATTTCAACAAACTTATGTAACCTTCCCGGTGACTTCTTCAGATATTTGATACTCTCTAATGTTATAAATGATGTCATTAATTTCTCTCACAAACCAAATTGCACCATAATATTCAATATATGTGCACAGCAGCGAACATGAAAGAAATATCCTTTAAAATGCAATTTTCCTATTGTCATAAAATCAGATTGGAACAAACTAGCAGCAACATCATTATTACTAGCATTATCTAAAGTAATAGTACGTACTTTGTTCTGTATCTTCCACTCTAACAAGCAATCACAAATGACATCACAAATGAATGTGCCAGTATGAGGCAGATCCAATTCAATGAAATTAATAATTCATTTTTGCATCTTTCAATTATGATCAATGTAATGAGCAGTTAAACACATATCCAATTGTTTGATTGGAAGTCCAACAATCAAAGGTTATGAAAACCTGTGAATATCTTTAAATAGCTTTTTGAACTTCTCTTTTTTTAACTCATAAAGTTTCATGCAATCAGTTTTTATTGTGTTCCTTGAAACTTTCTCATAATTTAGGTTTAAGGACTTCAATAAAATGTTAAACCATGTATGCTCAACAATATTAAAAGGATACTCATGCACTATAATCATTTTAGAGATTATCTCTCTAATCTTGTGTTGATCATAGTTTTTTGAATCGTGAAAACTGGAATCTCAACATCTGCATCAAAATCAGTTGGCATAAAATTCAACAATTTTTGTCTTTTTTCGGCAAGACCAACGACTTCCTTTTTTTAGCTTTGATTTGTCCATATTCCCTCACATGACGTAGAAGTTGAGAAGTAATTCTTGTTTTAGATTTTTGAAATTTTGTTCGACAGCAAATGCACTGCCGAAAAGTAGTTTGTACCCCTTTAATCGGAAAGATTGCCTCAACAAAATACTCTCACACTGTTGACTTCCTCTTCCTACCTTTCTTGTTAAGGACTTCTTCACTGCTATTATCATTGACAACTTGAGGTACAACTTCTGGCTCTGACTTGGTAAATTATGAATGACAATATTGTTGTTATTCTAAGCTTCTGGTAGCAACTTGTTGAATGAATCTGATTGTGATAGATTTAATTCGGACATATTTGCACTTGCACACTAACTGAAATCAAAACTACGGAATTAGTATTAAGAATTATGTTCTTCTTGTAAGAATTATGTTCTTAAAGAATATCAAAATGACAATATGACAAACTCATAAATGTGAAGACAAATCAATCATTGTTGAGCAAAGTTTGTAATTAGGGAACTCATTACAACTGAATAAGCTATGTTGGAAGCTTATCTTTAAAACATAAAGACACATTTCAAATATACATCAGATGGAAGCTCATTTTTAAAACAACAACAAAGCTNGTTTTCATCTTTAATACACTTTACTTGAGTTATATCTTTACTTTTCTTTTCTCTTTGTTTGGCTAGTTTATACATATATTTTTCACCCTGTATCTAATCTATTATAAAGATCATTAAAAGCAGTATTTTTAGCGTCACCGATTGTTCTTTTAGCCTCCCTGCGGGCCGTTTGATATTTTTTCCATTTCTCTAAGCTTTTACATTTAAACCAATTTTTATAACATAACTTCTTATATTTTATCTTTTCTTGTGCATATTATTATTCCACCACAAATTATTTTTATTTGTAAATATTTTTTCTTTTGATTCTCCAAGAACATCTTTTGCTACTTGTTTAATAGTGTTTGTTACTTTATCCCACATCACATTTGCTTCTTCATGAATATCCCAAATTTTGAAATTTTGAATTTTACTCATAAAAATAATTTTATTTGTATCTTTTAAGTTTCTCCATCTAATTCTGTAAAAATGAATCTTAGTATTTTTTATTTTACAACTCTTAATTTTAAAATCTAGAACTAATAAACGATGTTGGGTATTTAAATTATCACTTGTAATTACCTTACAATCATTACAATCACGACGATCTCTTCTTCTCATAAGAAAATAATCAATTTGTGTTTTATTAGATCCACTCTTATAAGTAATAANTACAAGAGCCCTAATTTCAACAGAAGACAATAGTGCCGAAAAACAAGAATTTAGCATTCAAGTATTTACAGAACTTGAGTATTTACAGAACTTGAACTCAAGGCTGATCTACATAACTTGATTATAAAATCAAGTATTCATCTTCCATAACAGTTGGAAAACTTATGCCACATAATGATTCACCACAATATGACAAACTTATTACTTATGCCACATCAAGTAGCCATTTCTCAGCTTATGCCACATCACAACACAATAGTCGAGAATCAAGTAGTCATTTCTAAATTTTTTCACAGCAAGAGTCATAACAGCAAGTCACAAACGCTTTCAAATCTTCCCCAAACCAACAAAATTGTAATTTTGAACAATTCATTATACAGCTACATATATAACACCTATAGTTTGATATTTACATTTGTAACCTTTTGATATTCAGAATCAATATTTGCAGAGAGATATTTTTGCCTTTGAGAAATAAGTAAAGGTAGTATATATGGGAAAACTGAAGCTCATGTTTGAGATATAAGAATACACGAGAGTCGAATGATCTATGCGTGTATAAACAAATATCCAAGTTCATGTGTTAAGCATGTAAAGTATAAGAATACGCTGCATATCTAATGACAACTTTGAAACCATATTGAACCAAATGTAGATTTTCCCAACATATTTTCAACACAATAACACATATTTTTCTTTCAATTATGCGGTCACAGATATACTATTTTTTTGCAAATTTACACACATACCAGTCATTTGTTATGTATCACATGTCTAGAACAACCATTTCTACTCGAAGAATGACAGCTCATTCCTCATGCATACCCAAAATTAGCATACTGAATCACTAAAGCCTACAACAGTAGCATAATATAATGCATAAAAAAAAGAAAGTAGGGACTAGGGACTAAATATTAGCCTAAATATAAAGACAGATGATTCGATACCACATCAAAACTCTTTAAGGAATATCATGTAGGTACTAAATATAAATCTAAACACTATAACGAAGAAACCACTAAATCAGATTTACATACACATAAATCTAAATGTGTTGACCTCACTTAATCCAAAAGCCTAATTATATAATGAAAATCTAAATAAATCTAAATAAATCTAACATTATAATGAAAAACCACTAAATCTAAACAAATCTTTTACAAGCCCTAAGATCACTAAAAAATCTATTAAATCTAAAAGAAATTTAAGAAAGTTTAATACAAGAGGCATACCTGAAGATAAGTATGAAATATTACCGAAAAGATACTCAAAGATAACACCTAGGTCTCCAAACAAACAGCCGTGCAAGACTATCGAGCAAACAAGCAAGAATACCAATCAATCGAGCCAATAGTGTCGAGAAGGAGAAGTAGAGATTAGATAGAAGAGCATAGACGACAAGCCCTAAGCTGTCACGGCCGTTGGAGGAGTATAGTTGCAACTCGGAAGAGGGAGAGGGAGAGGACGCCGAATGAAAGAGAGAAGTTTCGAGAGACGAATGACGGAATGAGAACCGATTAGGGTTTTTTCGTAGGGAATATATATTTAAAAATATTTTATTTATTTAATTTTTTTAACTNGAGCCAAATTGACAGCCCTATTGTAGAGTTTATCTGATTATGGTGAAAGTAAACAGGGGTTGGTATAGATGTCACTCTCAAGTTACGAGCCATAACTCAATTGTGGTGAAAAATAAGCAAGCGAGGACAATACCTAAAACTAAAATTAGATTTACCACTTGAAATTAAGGGTTTTCAAATGTGAAGATGTTAATTTGTGGACACAATGATTATAAGATCTAAGAACAAGTGGACTAGTAGTTGTCAATGTCGCAAAGAGAATTATAGGAAAGTGTCAATCTGCATGCTTGATTAAGAGGAAATTTATTTCCTTCTCTCGGAATATATTCCACTAATTATGTTTTTTTTTAATTTGTGTTTCCAATTTTTGTATTCTTCTCTACTTGGAGGATTTCCTATTTTATTTCCTTTCATCATTGTATATCTCGAAAGTATAATGCAACAATATGAGCACTAATTAAATTTTTTTTCACTAATTAATTTTTTTTTCACAATTCTAGATGATAGTAGGGCCACCGTGCATCTCTACCACTCGAACTTCGTTGCCTGAGAAAATCGCAACCATCTGTTTTGTTCGAGTAGTTCGTGGAACATCTCCTTGTGTTGTTACAATGTTAAACATCCTCGCCTCTCCTCGACTTGGCTCGGTTCGCTACAGGAAGCGAACACCTCCTTGTTTCATACTGCTTATGCTCGTAAGTCTTGTGTTGTTACAATGTTAAACATCCTCGCCTCTCCTCGACTTGGCTCGGTTCGCTACAGGAAGCGAACACCTCCTTGTTTCATACTGCTTATGCTCGTAAGTCTTGCTAGTCCTGTGAGTCCCGCGAGTCTTTTGTTTCTCGCTCACCTCTCTCACAAGCAGTCACCAACAACCACAATGAGATCTCCTACCTTACTCTCTCGATCAAACTATAGGTAGCCTAGCTGTAGTCTATCTCCTCCAGTCGAATGGATCTTTTCGTACGCACGAGTCGCTGGTCTCTTTTGTTCAGTAAAGACGAATGATTCGATCTCGGCCTTGCTATTAGTTTGCTAAAGCTGAACGATTCAATCCCGCAGTTGATTTGGCTTGCCCTTGCTGTCATCTCATGAGACGTCGACTTGAAAAAGGCTCAATCATCCCTAGCCTAATGCCAAACATGTGCACACCATGAGTTGTGCACCTCCTTCTGATTCATGTTTGCTCATCCAAGCGAGCAGTCAAACTAAGGGAACTTTGATTTCATTTGTGCGATAGATATTGATTTAGATTTCACAATCTAATCAAGGCCAAACACAGTGTTGCCTCAAAATTTTCTTCCTCAGAAGTCATTTTTATATTCAATACTGTATCTTTAATCCCTATTGGACCTGATAACTCCTTACGACCATAATTTTATTCAACGGTCATTGCCAGTCTTCATATAGATTTATGACGGACTTGGAAAACTAACGAACATGATTTGGTATCATTTTTTACTAACTTTCCTAACTATCTTTTCTTTAATGGAAATTTATTAAAACATGATCCCAAGTATATCGATGGATCTTTCTCGGTTACTCATTCAATAAAAAATGATACAAAAGCTATTCTCCAATATCTATAAAAATTTATAACTTCATGGATGTCATCTTCTTTGAGAATCAACCTTGTTTTTCCAAATCTAAAATTCAATGGAAAACTCGTCGGAATATCGGAAGTTGATGTTTTGCTTAATAATAAGTGCTCCAATATTGATTATTTATTAAGGTTTATATGGGTTTCAGATTTTCATTGATGCATATTTGAAGGGTTTGAGTTGTATACTTATGCAATATTGAATGGTCTTTACCTATGCTTCAAGGCAATTGAAGAGTCATCAAAGGAATTGTCCTACTCATGACTTGGAGTTAGTTGCTATTGTATTTGCATTTAAGATTTAGATGCACTACTTATATGAAGTCAGATGTGAGGTATTTACTGATCACCAGAATTGAATTACATCTTTACTCAGAAAGAACTTAATTTGAGATAGAGGTGGTTGGAATTCATTAAAGTCTATGCTTGGATATATAGTATCACTCGAGGAAGGCAAATGTGGTGGAAGATGCACTGAGCAGGATGACTTTAGGTATTTTGAATTGTTTATTCAATTAGCAGTAGTTACTTGAGGATTTGGAGAGGCTGAAGCTTTTTGTGATTGGTTATGGTGATGATACTTAAATTGAATCAGTTGGCTGTGCTGTCCACATTGAATGATAGTATCAAAGATTCATTGATATGAACTTCACTGTTAAGAAGATTTTAGATTAGGTCAAGGATGAAAATTTGGAGAAGTATATGTTAGATATGGATGAACTGTTGAGATATAAATGCAAGATTTATATTTTAGATGTTGATAAATTGTGAAGAGAAATTATAGTTAAGACACATTTATCTGGCTATACTATTTACCCAGGGACTAATAAAATATATCAAGAACTTCAAAAAATATTTTGGTGGCTAGGATTGAAGAGAAATGTTACAGAATTTGTGGCTAAGTGTCTTACATGTCAACTAGTGACGGCAGACATCAATGTCTAGGAGATCAGCTGTAACTTTTATTTATTCCATGGTGGAAATGAGAGGAGACTACTATGGACTTTGTGATTATATTGCCTAGGTCATAACAAGAACTTGATTTTATTTCGGTAATTGTTGTCAGATGGATAAAGTCTGCACATTTCTTCCTCATTATACAGACATAGTTTGTTGAGACGTTAGCCAAATTATATGTGGATGAAATTGTAAGGTCGCATAGTGTCAAAGTATATTATTTCAGATAAAGACGACAGATTTTCTTCTAGTCGCAGAAGAAGATTTATGAGGCTTTGGGCACAAGCTTGATTTTTAATACAGCCTTCCTCACTCAAACAGATGGCGAGTTAGAAAATACTATTCAGAATTTGGAGTATCTACTAAGGTTGTGTCCTTGATATTGGTGGATGATGGGAATCATATATACCCGTGGTAGAATTTGCTTACAATAATAATTACCATGCAAGTATTGGGATGATTCCATTTGAAACTTTGTTTTGAATAAAGTGCAGAATACTTTTTTGTGGGCTAAAGCAAGTGAAAGAAATGTCATTTGAGCTAACTTGGTTAATGATACTACTGAAAAGATTAGACTGATTAAAAACTAATTAAAGACATCTGTATCATATCATAATAACATCATCTATATTTTATCATAATAACATCATCTGTATTTTAAGAAAAATTAGCTTGTATTCATACATTCAGTGCAGGTATTCTTCCACAACATGCAACAAATTTTAAATCCATCAATGTCAAATGAGAAATCATATGAAAACCTATAAGACAATGTCTTAAGTTAGTACAAAATTATTTCACTTGATTTGATGGGGAAGTCTTATAACGAGTTTGCTCCCACTCTTCTCGAACTCACTGCCTTGAGTAAACAAATTGTAAATCATAGACATCGTATGAATTCATGAAATTCCAACTCATATCATGATTTAATCGAAAACATAACTTATTTACAAAATTTTAGCTCAAACGGGCTTCTTGGCATAAATTTGCCCTTCTGATACAACCTATTCCTTCTCCCCTCTTCTTTCTAACACCTCAATTCTCTCTTCCACTTTGTTGATTTTGTGCTAAAGCCTTTACTGAAGCTCGCAAACCACTTTCGACGATTCTGACATAAAATTGACAACTCCTACAGCCATCAGAAATGAAAAATGCAAAAAAATCGACGCAAACGTCAAAATGGATGTATAATGAAGAAAATGTAAATCTCAAATAACCTGGAAAAGGGATTCATACTCACTAATTTCTCCCCGAGATCCCTATCTACGAGCTACGACTTCCAAGTTGCCACATGCCCTTTCTACTAACACCCTGCTACAATGCCGGAGCCAAACCTTCGCATAAAGGAAGATTCAGGAGAGAGGAGTGAGACGCGACACTTAATAATCCCCTTCCCATCTTGGCCATTCAATCACATCCAATTGCTGAGAACGCGAAGGGAAGGTTGGTGGCTACATCGCTGATGCATGAAAAAAAGTAAAGAATTAGGATTAATTAAGGTTTAATTAATTTAATAAAACTTATAACTTATAATTTTTATATCGTCCAATTCAGACATAATTCATAGATAGTACTTTGTATTGAATTGATAGATATCATGAATAGAATTTTATAAAAATAATTCAGTTAAATTTTTGGGAATGTGAAATTTGGGTACTTTTAAAAATTTACCAAACTTTGCATGATTTATATCCAGTTTTGGACATTACATAAAGGATGTTTACTTTTCTATTAAAATTCTCAAATTTTGAGGGTAAATTTCTATAAGATTTTATACTGTAATAACTTAAATAATTAATAGTAATAATAATAATAATAATAATACGTAATAATAATAAAGAAAAAAATCAAATCGAGATGATGGGATACCGTCACTACAATTTGGCTTAAAAATCAAAGGGGGTGCACTCGGGAGTCTATAATTTGTTTAAAAAACTGGGAGAGTAAGCTAGAGGAAGTAGAGCGTCGAGTCGTGCCCTAGCCAAGCAAAGAAGAAGAAAAAGAAGAAGAGGAAGGGTCGCATGTTCAACCCTAGTTGAGACGAGCAGAGAGATCAAACATCTATCTGGGGTTGTAAGCGTCGCCATCTTGTGCAGATTCTTGCGAGAGACAAAGTTAAAGTAGGAAAAGAAAAATCGGGTCGTAACCCTTCTATGCAGGAGAGAAGGAAAAATCAAGCGACTTTGTTGTTGGTATTGAGAGAGGAAAGAGGAAGTCGCTTGTTCGAAGTAGAAGATAAGGGATGTTGAGCGGCTCTAGTGTGAGAAGAAGACTTCTGCGGGAGAAAGGGGAAGCCAAATTGAGCCTTGGAGGCTAGGGTAAGTTTTAATTTTAGATTTAATTAATTTAAATAAATTTATAAGTATTAATGTTAGCTTTTATTAATTTATAATAGGACATTTTAATTGAAGTTCTCTTCGTAAGATTGAGAGGTAGAAATTATTGATTTCATACTACAAGGAGAAGATAATGTTAGGATTTTAAGTAAATAATTGGTAATGCTAAGGCTTATGTGAGGTTTAAATAAATCAGGAATTGAAGGATGATAAATCCTTCTGAAAGAAGTTTATGGTAAAGATTTATAGGCATTATGCATTAATTATATAAGTTACTAAGGTTTTAGTTTAATTAATGATGCTGATATGTTGTGCTATGTAACTTCATAGTTGTTGGTGCCTTTCTAAGCACTCGTTTCTATAAACATACTTGTAAAGTTAGTCAAACATAATACATTTAAATTTTTCTTACATATGTAACATATGACTTATATGTCTTTGCCTGTACTCAATGTGATGCCTGGAGCCTTCACTATATAGATAGCTGCTAATGCCACCAAAAACAAATGCCTGATTTTTTCTTCCATGCTCCCTTTTTTGAACATAGCCATGAAAGACTTAGGACCTATATAGCTTAGCCCACACTTCCTCTCCAATCCAAAGTGGTCTCTGCCCACACTTGCGATTGTTTGTGAACATGTCACGTAAATGATAGTGCCTTCTATTTTAAATTTCTTCTAATATCTTTGTTATGCTGAGGTAGCCACCAAATTGTTTTTTTAACATAAAACATACAATTGAGAATCATTAGATATAAAGCATCATGTGTTACATAAGTGTATTGAATTTAGTTACTATCTGAAATTCTCTAAACAATATGTCATGCATATCAATAAATATCTTCTTATAGGATAAATAGGAAGGATCATATTTGTTCATTATACTATCTTTTATTTTTTATGCCATTATGTATTGAGCCTGTGAAAGAACCTTTAGTTACCACTGCAAAAATCGAAAAAATAATTGAAAATGCATACAAACTTAAGTATCACTGTCAGTGCCACCCTGTTCGATAGAAGTGGATGAAATATGTTGATATGTTGGTGGCGGCAGTAGTGGTGGATGATGATAGTTGGAATCTCCATAACCAATGTTAGGGTGAAATGAGTAAAATAGAGTGGCGTCGACAGGACTCATGGAATAAAAAGCTGGTGAGTAGATTCGGGTGGTGAGATCAACGAGATAGTCATCGTGGTGAGAGTGACTGGTACTGGTCTGATGGTAGGACGAGATACAATATTTGTCTTCCTTGTACTTGCCACCACCTGATGTCATCTATAATAATAAAACAAAAGATTAGAAAATAACAAAGTGTTACATAAAGACTTAATAATAAAAAAGTAGTGCACAATATTACAGTTTAGGGCTAAAAGTAAAAGAAAAATACTCTTTACTATAACGCACATATCATGTAGTTTTCTCATATAAACCATAATTTGTGTCTAAAATGATCGACTGATAAAACAAAATGAAAAAAAATTTTCAGAGTAGTGGTTGATGCAATGCTTCCAATGAGAATAAATGCGTAAAAGTAGCACATTATTCACCTTTTGTATGTATGGCCGTAAACCATGCACGTTCTCATCAATATCACCGTTCTTTGGTGGAACTGTTATTGATCTTATGACAATTGGTTTCTGGGTAAATATCCCACAAATGCTTTGTTTAGTTGGGGAAAATCATTTTTTTATGATTATTGCTACTTGTTGCTTTTATTGAGTTCAATACAAGGATCAGGTCTAGCTGAATATTTGATGTCATTTCCAGGTGGCATTAGGGATTATTTATTTATATTATTCTTAATTTTTGCGTTGGAAAGTACAGATAATCACAGACAAAGGATTATAAATTGGATTGACAACACTGGAGGGCTTTGTGCTGCATTTGATTTCACAACCAAGGGTATTCTTCAGGTATCAGTTAAATGGTCTAGTTTTTGCATGAACTTGGTTAGCTGGTTAGGAGCAATGCGGTATACCAAAGTTATTTTTCTGAAATAGGAAGCAATGAAAGGAGAGCTATGGCGTTTGAGAGATCCTCAGGGGAAGCCACCTGGTGTGGTGGGCTGGTGGCCTTCGAGGGCTGTGACATTCATTGAGAACCATGACACGGGATCCACTCAGGTTTACATGTGTTTTTTGGCTATAAACCATGATTTTATGCTTTCGGAAGTTTTTTTTTTCCTGCTGGAATGTTAAGAGATGATTAAAGGGATTGTTCATTTTGAATTTCAAATATGATTATTTGATTATGCCTTCTTGTATTTGTATTTTCAGGGTCACTGGCCTTTTCCGTCGGATCACATTATGGAGGTTTGTTGATAATCTGATAGAAATTTTTTTTGGGTGTATTGTTTCTTCCAATACGCCTGAGCTCTGATTTTCTGCTTTTTTTCTTGCTTTACATTTTCAGTCTACTCTGGCACATGATTTGTGTTCTACCTTCAACAAGCGTATTGATTTATGCATCAAGACAAGCAACAGCATAAATTGGACTTGTATTTAGTATAAAACTTTTTCAGTATCCTTGCTTGTTTTATATGTTATGTATTAACATAGGGACAAGAATGATGAACGACAAAGTAATTGTTATAGAGATCTAGCGCCACAAAAGAGAACATCAAAATTTATATGATTTGGCTTTATAAACATATGTTACGGTTGCACAGGCAAAGAATTTATTAAACTTCAATTTAAACATGCAAAAGATTGCACTTCATACAAAGTTGAAACTGAGAACAATGATGCCGCTTTGTTTAACTAAGAGGGAATGTAGTCACCTGCTATAAAGATGTGAACTAGACAAGATGTTACTACAGTTACTCTTTTCCCCTCTTTTGTAAAAGTTCAAATAAAAATTCTTCATCATGATCAAGGATCTGTTCTCTCACTAAAACTAAAAATGGTACTTTTTTCCTTCTTGAAAAGTTGAAAAACTCTCGTTATAGGTTCGGGCTTTAAAAATTTGCGCCCTTGCCTCTCTCAAGATGATGATAAAAGAGTTTTACATTGAGGTTTTGGATCAAATTTTCTGAAGTTAAATAATACAATAAATAAGGCACTATCCAAAGATTTCGCTTTCATTTTGCGAAGACTTTAAGATATGAGATTCAAGGTTTCTCATAAGTGCACGTTCTATAGTTCACCACTCATCTTGATAAAAAGTGAATATTTTTTATTAAGGTTATTAATTAGAGAGTTGATTGCTCAATGTATAAAAAGTGAATATTTTTTATTAAGGTTATGAATTCGTAACTCAAAATAGAGAAAATCATTGAAAAACATACGAGCTACAATCATAACCATAATATAGTAGAGCCTACCAGTCAAATCACTCGGTCAGAGGGTTTTGTTTTTTATCACTTTATTTGTAGAGTCTATTGGCCAAATCACACGGACAAATGACTCGCCCGCATTCTTATTGACAGAGATTGGTTTAAGAGTGAATATAGTTGTATACTTGACATGGTATGGTTCTACTTGAGCATTAGATTAATCATAAATTGTCATCTTCGAAAAACTGTAGTAGCCGTGACTTAGGTGCAGGGCAGAAGCGCAGAGCACAATCTAGGGCTCCAGGGTAAATTTTGCATGCATGAAACCGTTTCTCTCGCAATTCTAAGCATTCATTTCCTTCCTCACACCTCGTTGATTTTTGCCTCGTTTTTTGTGCTATTTTTTGTGTTTTTATCGTTTTTCCTGCTTTTGATTTTTTGCCTCACAATTCTAAGCATGTTGGATTTAGAAGATGTAAAATTGAGATCAATTATGAATTGATTTATACAGAGCTATAGTTGATGAATCTTGGGTGGGTGCCCCTTACAAATTAAAGTATCACGTGTGCACGATAAAATTTGGGTATGATAAATTGTATGTGAATAATAAATTGTGTCAATACAGATAAACATGTCTAAAGAAAAAATGGAAAGTACAAAGGGCCAATCTCTTAGGCCATGCGCAGAGCACGAAGTTAGAACTGAGACTGTTTTGGGTAGGAATGAAAATGTGAACAAGACAAATGCAGACACTAGAACAACTAAGTTACAGGGCATTGTGCAATTAATATCACAAGTGATTGATAAAATGGATGCTATCGAAAGATCCTCCACCAGTCATGGCCTAGATCTGAAACTGGGTTAGAAGTGGATCGACACTTGAAGATATTTCAGCCCTTCAAATCACCTACATTCAGGGGTGTTAGTGACCCTATAGCTCCTAAATATTGGATAAATTCTAAATGGTATGTTTTTCCTAGAAAACAAAAAAGTGGCACTCGTTACATTCATGTTAGAAGGCGGGACAGAAAGGTGTAGACAAACTCAACATAGAGAGAAATTTCAGCTGACATCTCTTCCACAAATTCAGTGGGAAGATCTTGTTATAGCCTTCAAAGATTGGTTTATTCCGCCTCCAGCCAAATTAGCATTGTAGGATAAGTTCTTTAATCTAACTCAGTGGTTCAAGACAATTATGCAATATGATGTAAAATTTACTTCTCTTTCCAGATATGCACCCCACTAGGCAGCACCCATGAGGAAAAGTGTCATAAATTTCTGCGTGTCTCAGATATCAATTGAGATTGACACGAGTTCCATTTGAAATTAGCAATTTCTCTGTGCTTGTTGAAAGGGTAAGACAAATTGAAAATGAGCTTAATTTTTTCAATCAGCATTAACAACCCGAAGTAGAGAAAAGATTTTGGCAAAAGATAACACTTTCAAAGCAAGAAAACTAAATCATAAGACATTTTGGATAATGTTTGATCGGTTATAGGAAATGCTATAAATGTGGACAGTCATGACAAATTCAAATGAATTGTTCACATGAAAAGAAGAAAGGCAACAGACCATGGGCAATCCAACGATCGGGACAATTCAATAAATTTTTGGAATGCAGTCAGCCTATTAGAATTCAATTTTTGAGAAAGCATTCAACGCCAACAAAAGGTGAAACTTGAGAGCGCAAAGTTGAGCAACCAGTAAAAGCCTGAGTCTTTACCCCTCAAGAAGCTAAATAATCAGAAAATGTGGTTACGGGTATGCTTCTAAGTTAAGATCAGCCAGATACTGTTTTATTTAATTCAGTTGCATCACATTCTTTTACTTCTGATGAGTTTGCTGCTAATTTATATGTTGATATTATGCATTTTACTCCTGCTTTGTATGTTGTTAGACCCTCGAGAAGTGAGTTCTATGCTAATAAAAAATGTGTAGTACATTTTCATGATAAGAAATTGACAACAGAGTTGATTGGCATACCAATTTACTCCTTTGATGTTATTTTGAGGATGGATTGGTTGGTAAAACATTTTGCTACAACTGAATGCTGGAAAATGCGGGTGAAGTTGAAATTGCCTGGTAAAAAATTAATGTGATCGAAATGCACAATTTTTTCTGATTAGTGCAGTGAAAGTTGGGGGAAATATTTGTGAAGTAGTGAAGTGGTATTTTAGACAAAATTAGAAGTGCTCAATAAAGATGTATAGGAATTGAAAAACATCCCAGTGATTTTAGAATTTTCTAATGTATTCCCTGAAAAATTGTCAAGACTACTGCCAGAACGAAAAGTTGTGTAGCCAGAAACATCTGCAATATTCAAATCTCCGTACGGTACGACTTTAAAGGAATTGAAAGAATTGAAATGTCAGTTGTAGGAATTGATCAATAAGGGTTTTATCAGGCCAAGTAATTCACCGTGGAGTGCTCCAGTACTATTCGTCAAGAAGAATGATGGATCCATGCAGTCATGTATTGATGATAGAGAGTTGAATAAAGTGACGATTAAGAACCGAAGTTCTATTTGATCAACTAGAAGGTGCAACTATATTTTTCTGAATTGATCTGAGATCAGGATATCATCAGGTCAGAGTCAAGGAGGTAGATTTAACTAAGTCAGCTTTTGGGACCAGGTTGGTCATTATAAATTTTAGCTATGCATTTCTGCTTAACCAATGCTCCTATAATTTTTATGGACCTGATGAAACAAATTTTCAAGCCATATGTGAATCAGTTTGTCATTATTTTTATTGATGAAATTTTGATTTATTCAAAAACCGATGAAGATACACTGCAAGCAGTTGAGGATGGTGTTAGAGTTGCTGAGACATAATCAGTTATATGCAAAATTTTCGAAATGTGAATTTTTGCTGCGAAACATTGCTTTTTTTTGGACATTTTATCAGTGGTTAGAGAATTTCAGTTAATCCTCAGAAAGTCAAAGAGATTGTGGAATGACCTACTTCAAATAATGTTACAGAGGTATGTAGTTTTCTTGATTTGGCAAGATATTACAGGAGCTCGTCAAAGGCTTACACCGATAGCTATGTCGTTATCCAAACTAATGTGAAAGATGTTCAGTTTGAGTGAACTGTAGAATGTGAGTATAATTTTCAAGAATTAAAGAAATATTTGACTACTGCACCAGTTTTAACTCTCCCATCCAGCAGATAAGGATTCCAAATTTATATTGATGCATCATTAAGAGGATTGGGTTGTGTTCTAATGCAGAATAACAAAGTGATAACTTATGCATCAAGAAAGTTGAAACCACTTAAAAGCAATTATTCGTCGCATGATTTGGAGTTAGCTGCTGTGGTATTTGCTCTAAAGATTTTGGTGACATTACTTGTTGACATAAAATGTGAAGATTTACTGATCATTAAAGTCATAAGTGCATTTTCACACAAAAAGTGTTGAATTTGAGGTAGTGGAGATGGTTAGAGTTGATCAAAGATTACGATTTGGATATACAATTGTCTGAGTTGAGCAAATGTTATTGTTGATGTAATGAGCCGTAAATCTACAGAAAGTGCAAGTTGGATTCTTATTCAGATGTCAGAGTTGATTAAAAAAATTGATGCTCTACAGTTAGAAGCTAGAAGATCAGGTGATATGGGTTACTTACATTAATTGACAGTGCAACATACATTAATGGATAGAATCAAGGCAGCTTAGAAAGTTAGCAGTGAATCTTCAAAACTCCTGAAGCAATGTTAATTGGAAAAGAGGACTGATCAAATTGTTGATGAAGATGGTGGTATCTGAAATAGGCTACATATATGGGTACCTACTGATTTTAATTTGAGAGGAGAAATTTTACATAAACTCATCATTTAGGCTACATAGCTCATCCAGGCAACACAAAAATGTACACGGATTTGAAGTTGGCATTCTGGTGATCAAGTATGAAGAATGATGTTGCTGAATATGTATCTTAATGTCAAATATGTCAGATTGTAAAGGTGGAGCATTAGAGGCTTAGCGAAACTCTAGAATTGTTGTTGATACCTGAATGGAAATGGGAAGAAATTGCTATGGATTTTGTTATGGGATTTCTTCAATTCAGACACGGTTATGATAGTATTTTGGTCATTATTGATATATTAACCAAGTTAGCTCATTTCTTACCAATCAGGCAGACAAATTCAGTGAAAAAACTGGCTTGATTGTATGTTAAAGAAGTTATCAAATTGCACAGTATTCGAAAAGTTATTATTTTTGACAGAGACGGAAGATTCACGTTTAGGTTTTGGAGAGACATCCAACAAGGTCTGGGTACACAGTTACATTTCTGCACTGCATTTCATCTACAAAATGATGGACATTAAAAAAAAAACAATTCAAGTATTGGAAGACTTGTTAATGTTTTGTGGTCTGACTTTAGAGGCAGCTGAGAATATCATATTTCAATGATTGTGTTTGCTTACAATAACTATCAATCTAACATCAGAATGGCTCTTTATGAAGCTATGTATGACAGAAAGTGCATAACTCCATTCAGTTAGCTTTAAGTGGGTGAACGTCAAATGTTAGGTTGCAAACTAATTGCAAAGCCATAGAGAAAATCAGAATAATCAGAGGCAGATTAAAACCTGCTCAGGATTGACAACAGAATTATTATGACCTAAAGTACAAAATAGTTGAATTTGAAGTTAGAGATTTTGTATTTTTGAAAGTTAGGCCAATGAAAGGTGCAATTGGATTTGGTTAAGGGAGTATGTTGAGTCCCAGGTGCATTAGTTTTTTTTGAAATTATAGAAAGGATCGCTCCAGTTGACTACATATTATCGTTACTTGTGAATATGTCAGATATACACGATGTGCTTCACATTTCAATGTTACATAAATGGGTTTCAAATTCAGAGTTGAAAATTTCACATGAAGATATTGAAGTATAGAAAAATCTAACATATGTTGAAGAGTCTGAGAAAATTTTAGCAATTGATGTTAAAAAGCTATAAAACAAACAGATTCATTTTGTGAAGATAAAGTGGAAGCAAAGGCTTGAATAGGAAGCTACTTGGGAAAATAAAGAAAATATACTGCTGAAATATCCCTTCTTATTCCAATAAAATCAGAAATTTTCGTTGACAAAATTTTTATGAGGGGAGAGCTGTAATGCCCAAATTTCAAAAAATCAAGTAAAGTTCGACACAATTTTAAAAAATACTACAAAATTTTTCATCTCCCGAAATTTGATCGAAAAAAATTTATTAAATTCTACCCAAAAAATTGATCAATTTCATATAATGTACTATGCATAAATAATAAACAAATTGAGAGATAAAAAGTTGAAAACTAATAAATTTTAATACCCTAATTATTCCTTAATTAATTTCCTTAATCCCCTACTACTTTTCACAACCGGCCTCTCCAAGCCATTTTATTCACTGATTTCGATCATTGGGCTTGAGAGCTTCGAAATTCCTTTGCCTTTCCCTATTCTCTCTCCAGATTCTCCTCTCCCTCGCACCTATCCCTTGTGCAAGAGCTTGGTCCCGCGAATTCACGCTCCCGCGTTTGGAGCACTATAGTAGCCGCAACTTAGGCGCAAGACAGGGAGTAGCAGAGCACAATCCAGGGCTCCGGGATAAATTATGTAAGCATGAATCCCTCTCTCTCGCAATACTCACATTTCTTGATTTTATTTTTGCCTCATTTTTCGTGTTTTTATCATTTCCGATAGTTGTTAGAGGTGTCGATTTTGTGTCGGAAGTGTCGTAATCATTTTGCAAGCTTCCTAAATGATTTTAGCATGAATATATGGAAAGAGAAGTTAAGTTGGAGGTGATAGGAAAAAGATTAGCCCGTTTGAGAAGGGCGATTTATGTTGAACAGTCCATTTGAGGCATGTTTTAGCAATTAATACTTATTTTTTGGTTAATGTATGTTTTGAGCCAATTTTATGAAACCCGATGTTGTCTACGTGCTCCATGTTGTCTACACGAGGTGACGAGCTCGAGGCGAGCATATAAAAACTATTTATAGGGCTGTTCCGTCAAATCAGGTGAAATAATCTTGTGCTAAACTATTAAAAATACTATTCTATAGGTTTCATATGATTTCTAGTTTGACACTGATGCATTTAGGAATTTTGGCATATTATAGATGAATACCTGCAATTAATTTATGAATGGAAGATGATTTTTATTATGCTATACATATTTCTATGCTATTTTGTGATCCAAACAATTATGCATATGACATTGATTACTTGTGGGTATTCATTCTGCTATGATTTATGCTTATGAGATATGAAATACTTGATTGCAGGAATTATGCTTTATGAAATGCCTGATAAATATTGCTACATTTATTATGCTTTAAGAAATGTCACAAGTAATGTTAATGGATAGACTATTACATGAGTGCTTGCAAGTACATTATGTAAGAATGTATTTTCGACTCATAATATTTATACGAGGATGAAACTCTGGGAACTGTTGGAATTAGGCAACGATAAAATATTAGTGAATCATGAGTATCTTGGGGTGCTGTTGATCATTGCAATGTTGAGGGAAGCATAATCTTTATCAATAATTTATATGGAGTTTTGGGTAGGGTGACGACCCATGATGAAAGATGAAAATAGTTAAACCTTATATATTAAACAAGTGACATTCTTATGATATGACTTCTATGAGTGTTAGTTGTGGAGTTTGATTATAACACCAATGAGCAGCAGATAGGTTGGCTTCCACGTAGTCAATGCACTCGGTGTCAAGGCGTCGGGTTATGGGTGCTTAAGCGTTCATTGAGTGTTCCCAGACCTAGAAGATGGAGGTTGTACGCCCAAACTAGGCACTTCAGCGTCCACTTCTGGCGCTGGGGCGCCTGCATTCAGAGAACTAGGTGCCTAAGCTTCTAAATTTGGGCGCTCGGTCGCCCTGGCACCCTGAGTAGTTTATACGAGAAATGCTATTTATGTATGATTTCAGGCAGCGTATGTGTGGGCTTGGAGCGTAACTCTTTCTGATTGTTCATCAACAAAATCCTGTTGAAGGTGAGAAGTGTTGGTGAGAAGGACTCTAGTGTTTTTCAACATGCGTTTCTGTTTCGGATCAGTAGGAAGAGTGTAAAGTGGTGCACTGTAAGTTTCTTCGTGTGAGTGTGGTGAATAGACTTATGTGATGCATACTTATGAGATATGAAATACCTGATTGTAGGAATTATGATTTATAAAATGCCTGATAAATATTACTTCATGCATTATGCTTTAAGAAATGTCATAAGAAACATTAATGAATATACTATTACACGAGTGCTTGCAAGTATATTATGCAGGGATTCCCGACTCCTAATATTTATGTGGGAACGAAACCATGGGAACTATTGGAATTAAGCGGGGATAGAACATTAAGAAACTGTGGGTATCCCCGACTCCTAATATTTATGTGGGAACGAAACCATGAGAACTATTGGAATTAAGCGGTGATAGAACATTAAGAAACTAAGGGTATCTGGGGGGCTGTCTATAATTGTTATGTTCTGGGAAACCTAATATTTATCGATAGTTTATATGATTTTTGGGGCAGGGTGACGACCCATGATGAAAGAAGATGAAAATGGTTAAACGTTATAAATTAAACAAGTGACATTTTTATGATATGACCTCTATGAATGCTAGTTGTAGAGTTTGATTGTAACGCTCATGAGCAGTAGGCAGGCTAGCTTCCACGTAGTCAATGCACCCGACGCCAAGACGCCGAGCTATGGGCGCTTAAGCATCCATTGAGTGCTCTCTGACCAATAAGATGGAAGTCCTACGCCCAAACTGGGCGCTTAAGTGCCCGTTGCTGGCGCTGGGGCGCCTAATTTCAGAGAATTGGTCACCCAAGTGCCCAAATTCGTGTGTTTTTGCACCGGCACCAGGAGCAGTTTTGAAGAGAACTGCTTTTACGTCATGATTTCGGGCAGCGTATGTGCTGGCTTGGAGTGTAACTCTTCCTGTTTTTTCAACAAAATTTTGGTGAAGGTGAGAAGTGTTGGTGAGGACTCTGGTGTTTTTTAACGTGTGTTTTTGCTTTGGATTAGTAGGAAAAGTGTGGAGCGGTGCACTGTAAGTTTATTCGTGTGAGTGTAGAGAAGAAACTTGTATGAATCATTTGTAAAACTCTCTGAAATTTATAATGAAATCTGTGGTGGCATGGCTCCATGATTTTTTTCCGTTCTCAGGTTTTTCCACGTAAAATTCCTGTGCTCTTTTATGGTTTTTTTTATTGTGCTTTAGGTTTAAATTTATTTTTTCGATTTTCTCGAATCTTGTGATTATATTCCGCTGTGACATTAAGAATTGTTTCGAGGATTTCCAATAAAACTAGTATCAGAGCAGGGTTCAATACGAGTGAGAGCAATGACCGAAAAGGCAAGGTTCAAGGTGGAGAAGAATGGGACGAACTTCACTTTCTGGAAGATGCAGGTAGAGTATTTGTTGTATCAGAAAAAATTGTTCTTGCAACTATAAGGAATCACAAAGAAGTCTGAGTCTGTGTCTATGGAGAAATGAGAATTGTTGGATTGAACGATACTGGGTTCGATCTGTTTAACACTTTCCTCATCTGTTGTGTTCAACATTGTGAATGAGAAAACTATGGTGAATCTCATGGCGACATTGACCAAAATATACGAAAAATCTTCTGCTTTTAATAAGATTTTTCTGATGAAGAAATTATTCAACATGGAGATGGTGGAAAGAAGTTCAGTGGCAGAGCATCTCAAGCCAGTTGTGTTCTATGGGGATCAAGTTTGATGATGTGGTCAGAGCACTTGTGATACTATCTTTTTTTGTGGGAAAACTGGGTTGGTTTGGTGAGGCGTTAGTAATTCTTTAGGGACATTGAAGTTGAACTTCAATGATATCATGGGTTTGATGTTGAATGAAGAAGTTCACAGAAAAACGACGAATGATGAATCTTCAGGTTCTGCGTTGAATGTTGATGACAGAGGAAGAAATTTGGGTAGGAATACAAACAGAAGCAGATCCAAGTCCAAGATAGGAAAATCTAAGTCAAACAGAGGAAAATGCGGTAAGAAGGGGCATTACAAGAATGACTGCAAAGCTTCAAGGAAAGCTAGTGGTGGAGGACAGGATAGTAGTTTATCTACTAATGTCTCCACATGTGAAATCCAAAATGGCTCCCTTGCGTTATCACTATTCAACACTGAATCTTAGATAATCGATTCATGTTCTCTTTTCATGCTTGCCTCAATAAAGAGGTATTTAAAAATTAAACTCAGAGTAATCTAGGAAAGATTTATTTGGGAGATAACATGGCCTGTACTATAATAGGAAATAGTGATGTTGATATTAAGTTGCCGAATGGAACAGTCTGGAGGCTTACTGATGTCATACATGTTCCAAGTTTGAAGAGAAATCTTATCTCTGTGAGTCGGCTGACAAAGTAAGGACTAGTGACAACTTTTGCAAGTGATTCGTAGAAGGTGACCAAGGGGCATTAGTGATGGTTTGGGGCAACATTGAATACACCCTTTATCTGATCAAATAGTTGATTTCATTGATGTGGTTGAAACTAGGGTGAATGGTTTGTGACACTGTTGGCTTGGCCATCTGAGCGAGAAAGTAATGAAGACTCTACTTTAAAAGAATAAGCTTTAGGTTTTGAAATCAATTGATTTGGATTTCTGTGAAGAATGTATTTTGTGACAAGCAGAAGAATGTTTCTTTCTTCAAGTGCGGGTCAGTGGTGAAATCAAAGAAATTGGAGTTAGTGCATATTGATGTATGGAGTCCTACTCCATTTTAGTTTATTGGGGGTTCTCAATATTTTGTCACAGTCATTGATGACCACGGTACTTGACTATGAAGATAATTCAGATGGAGGTGCAGGTACAGAGGACTGAACTTGATGCTCCTACTCTCCAAGTGGGAGATTGATTGTTTTGGAGTTTGATTGTAGAACTCATGAGCAGCAGACAGGTTGGATTCCACATAGTCAGTGCACCCGGTGCCAAGGCGTTGGGTTATGAGCGCTTGAGCGCCCATTGAGTGTTCCCAGACTGAGAAGGTGGAAGTCTTGGTGCTCGAAGTGGGCGCCTTCTGGTGCTGGGGTGCCTGCTTTGAGAGAATCGGGAGCCCAGGCTCCCAATTCCTAGTGCATAGGCTCACGGAGCAGTTTTCACGAGAACTGCTATTTATGTCACGATATGTGCGGACTTGGCTGATTGTTCATCAACACAATCCCGGTGAAGGTGAGAAGTGTTGGTGAGCATGTTGGACAAGTAGGAAGAGTGTGAAGTAGTGCACTGTAAGTTTCTTCGTGTGAGTGTGGAGAAGAAACTTGTATGAATCCTTTGTAAAACTCTTTGAAATTTGTAGTGAAATTTGTGATTGTGTGGCTTCGTGGCTTGTTCTTGTTTTCGATTTTTTCCACGTAAAATTCCTGTGTTCTTTTCTGGCAATTTTTTCGGTTGTGCTTCTGGTTTAAATTTATTGTTCTGGTTTTCTCTAATCCTATGATCCTATTCCGTTGTGATATTGAGAATTGTTGGAGGATTACCAACAATGAAATGCATGAACTTGCTTATAATTGTGATTTCATGCTTACAACCTGCATGTTACACTACAGTTGGCTTTTATATTACCTGTACCCGCTCTCTTTTTATGTTTTCTAGTATGCTAGCATGTTATGATTGTATGTAGATATTTATTGTTTCATACGAGCATGCACGTTACTTCTTGCTCATGTGTAAAATTATATTTTAGCCCTGATTATTTCTCTGAGCTTTTTGTTGTTCATTTTTCGTTGTTGTCTTCTAAGTAGGGGCAACGAGCACTGGGTAGGGTAGACAGGTGACTTGTTCAGCTTTTTGTTGCATAGTTGGGAGCCTGTATAGTCTTTTTGGATATGTATTTATATATTGGATTTAGCAGCTTTGTTTATCTATGTTTTAATGATATGAGTTCCATGCTTATGAATTTGTAATTGAAATTTAATGTATTACGTGTGTGTGGCAATCCAATTAGACTAAATCATCACTCATTGGGTCTTGATTATAAAAGTCATGATGAGTGCTGGTGAGAGTTGGTCTAATCAAATTGCCAGCCTCTGTCACATCTTAGCTGATCCCTAAAAGCGGGAATGAATTAGAATGTGACAGAAAGCCTAGTCTTGCATGCTCTAATTCTTATTATGAGGAGGATCTGATTAGATGAGATGAAACTTATAACTTGACTTTATTAATGGAGAGGCCCTCTTAAGAGCGTGCCATTTGTATTTAATTTCCTTCATTTTTAAAAGAGCTTTTATAAAAATTAAATATTTATATGCTTATTCGAGTGGAGTTAATTCTAGGTTAATTTCATTTTTAACTCACGCAGCACTTTGAATTTAGTGTTTGCATCTTTGACATACTGGTCGGAGGACATGCATGTAGGTCTTAATTTTAAATACTTGATTACTATTATGCAACACACTTCTTAGACAGCTTGCATGACTTTCGGAGAATAATATGCAAGTTGAACGTGCAAGATCTAAAATTAACCAAATCGTGCAAAGCTTCATTTTGAACTCCTGAAATAACTCATATCTGCTAGTAAATTTGTGTTACGAATCCAATGCCGTATTGTGAAAATCAGAAGTTAACTTGTATTTTAAATTTGGTTTCATTTTTAGATTCCTAGGGTAGATGTTATTTCAAATATCCGACCTAAGTGGCAGGATTTATCTGTATATGACTTATTTTATTCGATTGCCCCGCGTTGCATTAAATTCCTTTCTATAAGTGAAGGGGAGGGGATGTTTCAATTCACCACCATTTGAGTTCACCTGCTCTGAACTTCTGAAGATTTGTAGTGGTCTTAGAATGTTCATGTGCTAAATGAGTCATCAAGTTCTTATAAGTCCCCTCATATGTTCATTTTAAGTTATTTATGTATTTGATTCTTTCTTTTAAGTGTGATTCATAACAATTAAGTGTACAATTTATTCTTATTTATGTGGATTTTTACTTGGTAGGTTCATTTTGAAGATTTGTTTTTTAACCTGCAAGTCATTTTTGTCCCTTGTAAGTGTCGTTCTTGGTGGAATTTTGGCAGCCTCCTTGCAGCATTTGATATAATACAACTATATTTTGTATGACAACCCATTAAGTGACCTTCCTCTTCATCAAGTGGCTATAAAGAAATTTTGACGTTCTGAATGTGATGACATGGTTAACTTTGCGATCAAGTAATATTTGAACATCTTCAATGGCAATTGAGGTATCCTGACACCGATTTTAGTGACATCTCTTTCGGTGTCCATTTTTTTTGTCATATTGTCTTATGGATCACAAATGGATGTCAGAATTTTAGGACCAAAATTAGATTTTTTTTTGTATTCTCTATTTTTAGAATTTTTTATTGTTGTTAGTATCCTATTTTCTAGCATGAAAATTTTGTGACTAATTTCGACCTTTCTAATCTGGTGGCCTTCTTCTGCTATTTACCTTGTAAATCTCTCTTATAGAATATAACGAAAAAATAGTATTTTTTCTTCTCACAAAATCCTTAATGGCATCAGAGCTAGGGTTCTGCGAAGGATGACTCACGCTATGATAGAGGCGACGCATAGAAGCATTCATTCATTATGACTTGAAGAGTTGTATGTCTTTTTGAAGCAACAAAAACTGAGAGAGAGCGAGAGATGGAAAGTTGAGAATTTCATACCTGTGAGAAGGAAGCTTGTGCCCTAGCCGTAAATGAAGGAGAAGAGGCAGAGGACACCTTGGGCTTCGACGAAGTGGGCTAGTGCTTGCATGAAAAGGAACGCTGTAACAGGTGAGGCAACAAAAAGAGAGAAAGAAGGGAAGTAGAGGCTCGGAGTTTGTGAAGAATTGGAATTGATGCTGAAGCAATGTCGTATTCTCATTGGAGCAAAGGAGAAGAGGACCTGTGTGAGGAAGGTGGTCGCGAGCTGCTGAGAGGAAAGGGAGAAGGCGAGGACGTGTGGTGGAGATTTGGCCTCGTCCTACTCTTATAGAGCGGATTTTATATGAAGCGGGAGGTTTTGGGTTCGAGCTGAGACGAAGCTTCAGTGTGTGAGGAAAGGAATGCATTTGTCGAGTAGCGACTGAAGTTGCAGAGAAAGAGGAGAGTTTTGTGCATGTGTGAAGAGATTTTATTATTAGTATTAATATTATAATAATTATTGTTACATTGTTATTTAAATGTTAGATTTAAGTGCATTTAATATTAGAAGATATTAAAGTCTTGAAATTATAGGATTAATGTGACACGAACTTTCTGTGCAAGGGAAGAGGAAGAATCATTGGCGTGAAATGGAGAGCCGAAGCGTATTGAAACTCTAGGTTATGAGTTAAGGTAAACTTTTGTGTTAGATTTATTTATTAGAATTTTATATACATTAAGTTGATATATATTTATTATGTTAATATGAAATTAGGTTAATTGAGGTTAGGGAGGCTAGCAAGTAAGTTAAGTGGAGGATTAAGCTAATAAAGAGGTCACCTATTAATTAGGATGAGTAATTATATTTCTGAATTCCATTAATTTTCATCATTTTTATGTATGTTTGATTTCATTATGATTTATTCTAGTGATAAGCAAATTATAGTAGATTCTTCGTATTGTAAGATAGGAAATTGTGCATGTTAAATAATTGCACAATGAAATTAACTCACCATTTATTCTTCATAATGTCAGTCATGATATATACATGTTAATTGTTGTTGTTTTAATGGTTGCATTATGGTTTAATTTATGAAGATATCAGATTACTACACGATCTGTATCTTCTAATAAAGATGTATATGTTAGCTTATTGTATGACTAGATATATATGTCAGATTGTGATTTGATCTTTAGCATTAGAGTAAATGTGCATCTTTTATATTATCATATGATCTTATATTTTACTAGAGTTGCATGATTTTTAGTAAATAAATACACGTCTCACATGAAAGCAATGTATCCTTTGAAGTATGAAACAAAAATCTACTATACATGAATGTTTGTATGTGCATATTTGGAGGAGCTCACCCCCTAATTGTACAAGCAAGAGATGGCAATACACCCACGCGTAGAGATTTTTCTACCACCACAAACAATTGTGATAGTTAATTCACTAACCGCTGTGCTAACGGGATAATATCGGTCAGGGGCTAGTAGACAAAGCTTAACACCCCAGAAAATTATGATGTATCGATCTCTAGTTGTTGTGCTGACGAGATAATATGGTCAAGGGCAAGTTAGGGTCTTTCAACCCTAGACAATTGTGATGTTTACATCACTAACCGCTGTGCCGACTGGACAATATCGACCAAGGTATGTTGGGTTGTTTTGACGGTGATCCTAAAAGCAGACAGATGTGTATGTAAAGAGTATAAAGTAAATGTAAATAAAAGTAAATTCATATTGGAGTATTTTCATTTAGAAAAGATCATTAATATATGCATTAACATATATGAGTTTTTTTTATAGAAATATGAAAGATCAGTATGTTCCAAAATTTCTTATAAAAAAATGTGAGACCGACATGCATATCAATTTTTTTTCATTGAGTTACTGTAGTTTAGAAGTGTGATTACTCTAGTGTTATCTTAAAAAAAACTCATTATGTTGTTTTAATATTTCTTTTCAGGTTTACACTTTTGACTAAAATGAATAGAAGAGGAGGTAATGTGTACAGTATGTGAGAACAAAATGAAAAGATACAAATTTTTACTTGTTAATTTTAATTGTCTTATTTAGTGGCTCTTTCACGTATTATTTGAATATTAATCTGCTTGTGATAGAAATGAGAAAATTAGAGAGAAATAGAATAGCAGAGAATTTATTTTCGCCGACCGTTTTTTCTCTTCTTGGTTAATTCCAAGCATTGGGTCGAGTGGTGACAGAAATTGTTGATATCTTCACCAAAACACTTCCTTTAACCACCTCGAAGTTCAATGTCAAACTTGGTCTCTACAACATCAACGACCCAACTTGAGGGATGGTGAGGTGGTGAGGGGGGTGTGTGGAACATTGAGAAGGATTTCAGTTGCATGCTAGAGTGGACTAGTTGGCCAACATAAATATTTGATTGGGGACTACTTTGGAAACCCCTAGATTAGTTTTATTTCCTTCCTATTTTGTTTATTTTTTTTTTCAATTTTTTTTTTTAATTTCTAATTTAAATTTGATATATTTTGTAAGTTTGTAAATTAGGAGATATTATTTTTCTCAATATTTATGTGCCTTATATGTGAATAATAAAATTAAGGAATTACTCCTCTCCGAACCTATTTTCTACTTGGTGTTCTCTTTTGTGATGATGTTATAATAATTTTAAAAAATAAAGTATTTCTGGGCAGGATGCGGATATAAAGCATGAGAGAATGCAGACAGGGGGGTGTGGAAAACTAAGAACGATTTCAACTGCATGCTAGAGTGGACCGCTGGCTCTCATAGAAATTATGGAATTACTCATCTCCGAACCTGTTTTCTACTTAGTGTTCTCTTTTGTGATGATGTTATAAATATTTTGAAAAATGAAGTATTTCTAGGCGGGATGCGGATATAAAGCATGAGAGACAAACTCGATTGTGGATGCAGACAGGGGGGTGTGGAAAACTAAGAACTATTTCAACTGCATGCTAGAGCGGACCGGCTGGCCCTCATAAAAATTATGGAGGATTTGATTGGGGGCTATTTTGGAAAGCCCTTGATTAGTTTTATTCCCTTCCTATTTTGTTTCTTTTTTTAATTTCTTATTTATTTAATTTCCTAATTTAAATTAGATATATATGGTAAGTTTATAAATTAGGAGGGATTTTTTTCCCTTTTTATGTCCCATACATGTGAATAATAAAATCAAGGAATAATTCCTCTCCAAATCTATTTTCTACATTTAGTGTTCTCTTTTGTGATGTTATAAATATTTTAAAAACGAAGTATTTTTTATGCGAGACAATGATATAAACACGAGACAAATGCGGTTGCGGGTGCAGATGAGGATGTCAACATAGAATGCAAAATGCGGAATCAGGTTTTGGGCGCGACACAGGAGTGGGATCTAAAATCTCGCGATTACGGAATCAGACGAGGCGACCTTTTGTCCTAGGAGTATCTTCAGGAATTTATTTATTTTTAATACTATCAGAGGTTCTTTGGACCATTATTTACTATATTTGACTTCTAATTAAGGTTTAATTGAGGTATTAGTGTAAATATCTTACATGGAACCTACTAGAGGAGACTTTCGATTTATTTTGTTTATATTGGAGATTTTATTCTCTAATTTCCTATTAACAGAGTATTTTATCAACTTCTTTTAGCAAGTGTTGTGTTTGTAGCTTGTTGAAGAATAAGTGGTGGATTTCTCTAGGCAACCATGCCTTGTCAGAGCCGACATTTCATGGTTCTCTCTGTTATTTTCAGCTCGGATAACCACCGAACGTGCTCTTCCCATCACCTTTCAAATATAATCGACTTCACATATTATCTTTCCCTTGCTCTTCCACAATCACCTCCCTACTCGATCCGCTTCCTCAAAAACTTCTAGGAACCCTAGAATCGTGTTAATTTAATTCAAGGAAAATGTTTATTCAAGCTAAAATAGCATCACATTATTCTAAGTTTGAGAGTGTGTTTTAGTATTGAACGAAGGAATGTGATCTCAGAGCTTAATTGACACACTAACACAGACAGCTATCATCGAGTGGCTAAGGCCTCAATTTACCTCCATGGATAATTGAGAGGAGGTACCACAAAATTAATTTGTATAATTCGTTACATAAAAAAAATTATCATCAAGGAAACTACTCATTGATGGATCCTAATTTTTTTTTTCTCTACCAGATGTCACCATGTTCAAACAGATTGTTTTATTGCGTAAATACCAATTATTTGCCTTGGAAAATTATATGTTGAATTGTCTTTTTGCACATTCAATTCTGTGGATGAAGGTTATATTTTAAACTTGATGAAGTTTAATACTTTTTCAGGGATACGCCTACATACTCACTCATCCTGGAATACCTACGGTATTTTATGATCATTTCTATGACTGGGGAAAATCCATTCATGATCAAATTGTGAAACTGGTACTTCCTGTATATTTTTAAAACTTTCATTGCATTGATATTTTTTTCTAAACTTTTTTTTTTTAATTTTTTAAGATGGATGTACGAAGAAATCAAGATATCCACAGCCGCTCCAGTGTTAGAATATTGGAATCCAAATCAAGCCTGTATGCTGCAATCATTGGGGAGAAATTGTGCGTTAAGATTGGTGATGGGTCCTGGTGCCCAACAGATGGGGAATGGAAACTTGCAACTTCTGGCACCAGATATGCTGCTTGGTGCAGGTAGAGCTCATCTGAACTACAATTTACATTTTAAGCTTATATAATGATTAATTTTATCCATAAAACATACATTATATTTTGTCACACAACATAACAAGTAGCTTTTTATATATAATAAATAGATTGAACCAATGTTTATTGTTGCTGATTAAAAAAAAGATTATTTCAGTCAAAATTTATAGTACCTTTTATTTGACTTGATCAAAATATTGTGTCAAATACTGTGCTTTGTTTGGGGAAAATATTGGCTCATGACATCCCTGTTTAAATTTAGTTCATGAAACAAGAAGTTGAACTGTAAGATAATTCTTTTTATTTCATAAGATGGTATTTTATATTGTAAAATATGACTTTTTTATAAGTATTTTTATTGTCTTCGTATTAAATAGAAGAAGATTGAGTTGGAATTTGATGAACACAACTTTTCCTGTGCCCATAAAAGTGATAAAGAGATTGGGTGACTGATGCATATGAAGAGTTTTTCAATTTTATGCTGGAGCAAAGTGCCAAAATAGTCATTTTAGTCTCAGAGTTTATAAAAATGTTAAATTAGTTCCCAGATTATTTTGATGGGGCTTAAAATAAAATCTCACCAAGGATTATTTCAAATCGTTTTAAAAGAATTTGAGGACTAAAGTTACGCTTTTATAAATGGAGTCTAAAATTGTCCCCTACAAAGAGTGAGAGGACCATTTTGACACTATTCTCTTTTTTTGTTGCATCCTTCAAGAATGAACTAGTTGTATATTTGCATCACGTAGAACTGACAGAGCTTTTGGATTTAATTTTTGGGTGAAATTAGTTAAATATAGCTTTATTTTAATCTCACATAAATGCTCAATATTCAACGTGGTACCCGCCCACCATATCTCTATAAATTTTGTTGTCTGAAGGTACTTTATTATTGTTGTATATCATGGAAAAACTAGATTCATCTTATTGTTATTGTATCTGTTTACCACATATCTTGAAAAAAAATTATAGGAATCTTCAGTAATTATTGCTGTAATATAGTCTTATTTATTGAGAATATGCTCTTTTTGTTCCTTATCTGCTTATGGATAAACATGCTTGTTTAGCCCCAACATCTAAGAAACTAGCCCCCTCGTTACCTCTCCTCTCACTCCTACTTATTTACTTGGCTATTCTATCATCTTTGGTGAATTCTAGCATTCTCTATGGGGTCTNAGCAACAACATAAATTGGACTTGTATTTAGCATAAAACTTCTTCAGTATCCTTGCTTGTTTTATATGTTATGTATTAACATAGGGACAAGAATGATGAACGACAAAGTAATTGTTATAGAGATCTAGCGCCACAAAGGAGAACTTAAAAATTTATATGATTTTTGCTCAATTTATATGTCAGCGATAAAAAGTTGGGTTGGGGGAGTTGCCCGTAGAAAGCTGTCGGTCACCGGAATCAAAATCCCGTCGCCCGCTTCAGAATGACGCTTTAATTTACATATAGATTTAAGTTTAGAAAAATATGAAATGAAACTGACCCCATATTTTTCATAGTTTAAATGAAATAGCGCTTTACCTCAAACCCTGTATCTATCCCGAGGGATGAACACGAAACTTGAGGATGAGACTCGATCAAATAAACTAAGAAATATATGACGTCCGTTTGGTCTGCGAAATCGTTTTATTTGCCGACAAATTTTCTTATTTAATATGAAAAATTAAATAGGGTTTGTTTTAAGCTAGGTTCGGAAAAACTTCGTATAAGGGCAAGCTCATATAGTTAATTACATTTTAAATGACTGAAATCTCTTAAGAATACTCTCGATAAAAATAAAAAAAAATTATCTTCAAGGACTTCAAAAAAGATTAGACTTTTCAATCAAATTGGACAAAGAGGTGTGTAAAAGGGAAATGTTCAAACTTGGAACATTTATTACAAAATTCAAAGGAAGAAGAACTAGAGGATGCGACAGATCCAGATGAGATCCTCGGTGACTTTCCAGTCTACCCTATGGTTTGGCTTCAGTTTCGAGGAGAAATATTCAAGTGTTTTATCCTGCCAATTTTATTTATTTAGGACTTACATTCGCGTGAAACGATCACACAAATAGCCTGGAAGATGTGAGGATTTAGGTCGTAACGAACGACAACTTCAGAATTCTAAAACGAGTTAGAGCTTATATCGTATAGTAGAGCTATACAAATGCCTAACGAAAAAGTTGAGGATTTATGTTGCGCTTGGCGAACAATCTTGAAATCCTATAGATTGTTATTTTAATTTCTAGGAAATGAATAGTTTAGCTGAGGAAGACATGTTCTGCTGTTGAAGATGGTCGTGCTGCCCACCGCGCTAATTCCAAGTTCCTTTTCGTGACGAGTTTAAGATTTTTAGGGTGTCAGGTTATGATGTCAAATCCAACGGGCCTATGGTTGTAGTTCTTCAAATATTTTTATAGATAACATGTTGAAGTTGTATATTGTATAACATAACAATAGAATATGTAACATAGGACAAACAGTAGAGTATGCAGTAAAGAAACTAGTACAACATGCGGTGTAAAGAAAAGTAAAAAGTACAGTAGAGAAGTGATTATAAGATAATAACATGCTGTAAACATAAAACAAACCTGTATACCTTGGAGATCCGCTATTCCTTAAGTGTAATTGATGCAACTGGTACAAATAACAAAATTTGAGGAAGCAGACTAAAATGCTTTATATAAGCGAAAAACAAAGAAACATCGTCCAGAAATCTCGAGAAAGATCGTCAAAAGACTCACGACAAGAGAAATGCGAGGAAATCGACGAACCAACAAATCGATTAAAATCGTAGAAAACACGGGAAAATCCCGAAAAGAGACGACGATTGCTTTGTCCAAAAAATTCGATAATACATATGAAAAAGTCCGAAAAGAGGGGACCACAAGCACTCGGGTCGGGGCTAGACTCAACTATATATTAGTACTCGAGGGTTGTCGAAGGCTACTCGGTCACCCGGATGTATAAAACCCGCCACTCAACTAGAAGGGTGTCCTATCGAACCTAACTCAGGAGGGTATTCCTTAGCCTAAATAGGTGATCGAAAGGTGGACAACCAATATTTAAAATGTATTTAAAATTTATGTATTCAGCATGCGCATAAGTTTCAAACATGCAAAAAGTGGACTGTATCAAGTTTGTTTGTAGCGAAAAATATATTTTTTGTTTTGGAAAAAAGATGTGTTTGTTCTTATCAAATTTAGTTTTTATCAATTTTGAAAAGTAGTTGTCCACGAGTCGATCACGCTGTCGGGCATAAGACTACCAACAACCTAAGAAGGTTCAGGTAAGCTCCCGCTAGTCTTGTATCGGTGAATGATATTGTCATCCTACAGCTCACCGGGTTTTTGACTTGGATCCTGATGGGTTCTTGAATCGAATCCCGATGTCGTAGGATGACATATCATTATGCTCTATCCCCAGTGTGCCTTTTTCATCACCGCCCTAAGCCCTAAAACAAAACCGACCTACTTGCGACATTGCTTGATGGTTTCACGTATAGCAAAAGACTATACGTGGACACTTATGTATCAGACATAAGCATAAGAAGCAAGGAAAAAAATAACAAAAATGGGGTGAGAGAGATGAGAGCTTGATTCACCAAAAACATCGAAAAGGACGAAGGATGAATCGACTCTCAAAACTCGTGACGAAAATACCTGAAAAGGAAAGCCCGAAGATCTTTGAATCAATCCGAAAGGATATCATTTTCTCACTTTTTCATAAGTGGATCAACCAAAGTCAAAATGACCTCTTAACGCCGATATCCAAACCCCAAAGATATCTTTTATGAAATTAATTCATTCCAACTAATTGTTTTTCCAAAATGAGACTTAGAAATCTCCCAAACTTCACAAAAGGAAAATAATCCGGAGAATACCACCACTAGTACTCCCAAACCCATGCAAAAATCAGGATCCTCTAACTTCCAAATTAATCAATGGCCTCATATATCAAATAAACATAAAATCTTCCCATAGAACCAAATAAATGCTCATGACCGGGTTCAATAGAGGGGAGCAAACAACTACCGAGGCTCTCGGCTAAGTCCACCAACAGAATAAGGCACTCACGGCTGAGTCAAGAAAAATGGCCAAAAGAGGCTCACGACTAAGACAACCAAAAGAACCACCAGTGGCTACTATGCTCCCTCGACATACATAAGAGGCTAACTAAAATGATTATAATTTTTGGGATGACAAACTTGATTCAACAATAAAATTCAAGCCACTCAGACTCAACAAGAAGAGCCATACCGTCCCAGACAACCCCTCAATAGGTTCACGGGTAGGAATAAGAGAAGTACAGGACAACCACCCAACAAGCCAGGCCCTCGGGCAAGGGCTTAAAACGAGCCAAACTGAGCCCCTCAACTAAGGCCAAAAACCACAGCCAGTAAATGGCTGAAACCGAGTCCAGCACAAGCCAAAACCGAGCCCAGCAGGGCCAAAGCCAAACCAAATGACCTACCAACAAGCTCACGGTAGGACTAAAAACGAACCAAATCAAGCTCCCAAGCTACCTCTCGGGTAGGAGCTAAAACAAGCAAACCGAACTCCCAAATCAAGCCAAAATAAATTCCTCAAGCTTAGCAAGTAAAACTCACATACCCAAGACAAGCTCTCAATCCAGAACCCAGCCTCCAACCCTTCCAAGGTGAAAACCGATCCCCTAAAGAGATCAACTCAAAGCTTTAAAGGCTGTCAAATGCAGTATATGATAGCAAATCCAAACCCAACCATTTTTAAGCAAACTGAAAACCAACCAGGGCCAAAACGAAAACTCTCAAAGCTAGTAAAAGAGCTTCAACACCTCAACGAAAGTCAAGACCCAAGTCTCAATAAAAATCAACATCCCATGCTCCTAAAATGCAAACCGAGCACCAACAAAAACCAAAAAACCGAGCCATTCAAGGCGAAAGAACAGTCCACGTGCCTTCAAAACATCAGTATATGGAGCCAAAATAGATTTTAAACTATAACAGTGTCATGGAAAATATTTTTAGGCCACCAATATAATCGTTCTAAGCATGAATCGACTTCCCTCAAACATTCAAGCATGAAAGATAACCCCCCTCGAGGAGCCAAACCGAATTATTAAAGCAAACTATAGAACCTTTCCTAAATCAAAGTGAAAATCTTCATAACATGCATTTTTAAGCCAAAAATGAATTTGAGATGCTAAACCGAGCCTTCCACATGCATGAAAGACCAAATAAAACCTTCCAATGTCTCATGCTAGATAAGAATAAATGAAAAGCTTCATGATACATATCCTAACATGCTTGCAAAAGGAGCTAACATTGTCTCAAATCCACATTTCAACCCTCCTAATTGCTTCCAATATAAATATGCTGCAATAAATAGAAACATGCCATAGCTTCACCACTTTAAGCAAGTAATCAAGTCTAACGCCTAGAACATACTCACATTTTCATTTCTAGATGCTTGAGTACCAAGTATTTCAAAAACATAAGTGTAGTATCACGCAACATGCTGTATCGTTCACTGCACCAAGCTAAGGGGCTCGACAGAGAGAAAACCGAAGAAAGATAAGGCACAGAGGGGGAGAAAGTACCTCCCTAAAGCAAAGAAAAGCCGCACAAAAATTTTCAAAGCACTTCTCACTTCAATCCTTCCTCCAACAGTAAGAGGAAACCAACCCAAGTACGACAGACTTAAGAAGTAAGTGAGAAAAGAAAAATGACAGAGTTTTCCCCCCTCAGAGATTTTCAGCATACCCTCAGGGCTACAAAACCAAGCTCTAATAAAGAAGGTGAAGAATGATTAAAAAGATACGACAGAGGGATTGAGCAAAGAGGATAGTATCCTCGCAGAGGCCACGCTTTGCGGCCAGGAGAGTCGAGAATAGAGGATACGATCCTCGCAGAGGATGAGATACGATAAGAGATGGGTCGAGCGGGCCAGGCGAAATCGAGCGAACCGCGACTAGGGTAGAGATCCACGATCGCGAGTGGAAGAAACGGGAGAGGGGAAAATAAAATTAGGTTAAGGATTTTTTAATATAAGTTAATAATAATAATAATAATAATAATAAAAATAAAATATTATTTATTATTATAATTAACATTTAAATATGTATTTTTTCCAAGACGCGTCGTCGCAATGAAACGAACGTCCCCCCTAGGTGAAATCGATGTTCCAGACGCATCGGCGCAGTCTGTTTCGTCATCCAGAGTCATCCGGGCAACCTCGTCGTCGATCGGGTCCAAAACGCATCGCGGTCCGAATCCTATCAAAACTTCGGTATGAGCTCAATAAAACAGGACAGTGCAGAGGACGGCTGCGCCAAATCAACGAGTACAGCCAATCCTAAGGCCGACAGTCCTATAGGAATACGCCTTGAGCTCCTTCAGAGTAGCCTTACCTGCTAAGCAATAGAGGTCAAAACTACTATATGGAATGTTAAGTTAAGCAAAGAAAAGTTTAGAATTGCTAATGGGGAGGACTCCTTCACTAGTTTTCTAGGAGTAATCGACAGAAAAATTCTATGTCTAGTTCCTAGGCTACTAAGGAGGGGAAAACTGCCCCTCGACCGAAAGCGAGGTCAACAAACGGACCCCCAATAGACGTGGTGTGCTGGGCGAGCACATCGCTTGTATTGGCGTTGACCGACGAGATCAACAGGAGCAATATAGATTTCTAAGCCAACAGGTTTAGAAAGAAGTGTAGAATTGAGTGTTAATTGTTCTCGCTGGGTAATTAGCCCGTGCACATTCGATTTAAAATCGGTGATCAGGAACCCTCGCTGTGGATTGGAGAGTGGATTTGGAGTCATCAAATTTCCAATGTTTCTCGAGGATGGGAATCAGTATTTAGGTGTTGACCCCAAGGTGGGAGTCGAAGTTTAGATATTGATCTTGAAAAGGAGAGTCGGAATTTAAGTACTGATTTCGAAAGATGGGGAATCAAAATTTAGGCACTGATTCGAAAGGAGAATTGAAATTTAGGTATCAATTCAAGAAGGGAGTCAAAATTTAGGTATCGACCTCGAAAGGTGAGTCAGAATTTAGGTACCGATCTCAAAGATAGGGAATCAGAATTTTGGTACTGATCCCAAACTAAGAATTGAAATTCAATTATCAATCTCAGGAAGAGAGTCGAAATTTAGGTATCAACCTCGAAAAGGTGAGAATCAGAATTTAGGTACTGATCCAAAATGTGAATTGAAATTTAGGTGTCAATTCAAGAAGAGAGTCGGAATTTAGGTACCGATCTCGAAAGGTGAGAATTAGAATTTAGGTACTGATCCAAAATGAGAATTGAAATTTAGGTGTCAATTCAAGAAGAGAGTCAGAATTTAGGTACCGATCTCAAAAGGTGAGAATCAGAATTTAGGTATTGATTCGAAAGAAGAATTGAAATTTATGTATCAATCCGAGAAGAGAGTCGGAATTTAGGTACCGATCTCGAAAGATACGAATCAGAATTTAGGTACTGATTCGAAAGAAAACTGAAATTTATGTATCAATCCGAGATGAGAGTCGGAATTTTGGTACCGATCTCGAGAGATGGGAATCAGAATTTAGGTACTGATTCGAAAAGAGAATTGAAATTTAGGTATCAATCCAAGAAGAGAGTCGGAATTTAGGTACCGATCTCGAAAGATAGGAATTAGAATTTATGTATTGATTCGAAAATGAGAACTGAAGTTTAGGTATCAATTCAAGAAGAGAGTTGGAATTCAGGTACCGATCTCGAAAGATAGGAATCATAATTTAGGTATTGATTCGAAAATGAGAATTGAAATTTAGGTATCAATTCAAGAAGAGAGTCGGAATTCAGGTACCGATCTCGAAAGGTGAGAATCAAAATTTAGGTACCGATCTCGAAAGATAGGAATCAGAATTTAGGTACTGATTCGAAAGGAGAATTGAAATTTAGGTATCAACTCAAGATGAAAAAGTTGGAATTTAGGTACTGATCTCGAAAGATAGGAATCAAAATTTAGGTACTGATTCGAAAGAAAAATTGAAATTTAGGTAACAATCCGAGAAGAGAGTAGGAATTTAGGTACCGATCTCGAGAGATAGGAATCATCATTTAGGTACTGATTCGAAAAGAGAATTGAAATTTAGGTATCACTCCGAGAGAAGAGAGTCGAAATTTAGGTACCGATCTCGAAAGATAGGAATCAAAATTTAAGTGTTGATTCGAAAATGAGAATTGAAATTTATGTATCAATCTCAGGAAGAGAGTCAAAATTTAGGTATCGACCTCGAAAGATAAGAATCAGAATTTAGGTATTAATTTGAATGAAGAATTGAAATTTAGGTATCAATTCCGAGAAGAGAGTCGAAATTTAGGCATCGATTTCGAAAGATAGGAATCGAAATTTAGGCATTGATTCGAATGGAGAATTGAAATTTACAAAGAGTTTGTGGTGTTGAACTCATAGATATGTGTCATCTGAAGATTGATGTTGGTGAGGAAGATCTGTGGGATTTTATGAGTTGCAAAATTTTGTTTCAATGTTAATTTTTATTTTGTTGCATTTGTTTTAGGATTTGGCCTCAGTTTCAGACAAGCACGGCGTCTGAGCTTTTAAAAACTAGTATTTGTTTTTGAAATATCACGAGGCACGGTACTGGTTGAAATATTGTCCACTGACTAAGGACAAGTGTTAGAAAATAACTCACTCTTTAAGGTGCTATCAGAATTATATTCGTTCAAGTACCTATAAAGATGTGTTATTTCTAAGGACGCTACAGCTGAAGTGGTCGCAACTTTGTAGCTTCGTTTGTAGTAGTTGTCGTTTACTTTGACATTTGATTCTGTAAAAGCAGTTTATGTCATCTTTAAGAAACCGCGCTTACATTCTTCGAATGGTTGTTGGAGTTGTATTTGTTGGGCACTAAAGTATACGACTTTAGGGTTGAATTTTCATTAACGTCTAATATCATCGTCGTTTCTTTAGTTCTTTCTTTCTGGGCCTAAACAGATTTCAGAATTCTTGTCGTGTGATCAAAACATTTTTCATTGTCCAAAGATATTTATGAGCCAATTAATAACCGACCAAAAGACTCGAGATCGTTGAACTTTTTCTTGAATATAATATCAGGAGAAATTTCCTAAGATAGAATTTTAAGTCTCATTAATTAGGGGAAACTCGGACACCAATTTTTGATTATATGTCCACCTCAAGCTTCTTCTCAGGGAGACTTTTCTTTTTGCTTTGATTTCTGGATCAAAATTTTCACGCAATCTTTTTTTCTTTTCTTTTTTTTTCTTTTCCCCATGTTTTGTTGAGAATTACTATATCTGGTAGAGCATGATTTAAAGATTTTGAATGTTTGAATTCAGATACCAATTTTTGATTTATGTTTATCTCAAGCTTCTTCTCAGTGGTCTCACAAAATTTTTTTTCTTGCTCCGTTTATTTTCTGAGAATTACTATATCTGGTGGAACGTATTTCTCTTAAATATTTTGAATGTTCAAACTCCCCTGACTAATAATCCCCAAATATTTTCTAAGACAAATTTTGAGATATTATAATTCGTTTGAAAGTCAGAACCCAGTCACGTGGCAGGATATTAGAAGGCTCGTGATATCCCGAGTCAATTACTCGTATTTCAATCAACTTAGGACCCAGTTCAAATTCTTTAAATTAATTAAATATTCATACGGGCAACTCCCCCAACCCAACTTTTTATCGCCGACAGCTTCTGGCGACTCCGCTGGGGACTAGCTTTTCTCTCCATTTAAATCAGGAAATATTATCTTCACACATCGGTAATGTGTCTATGTCCCTCTTGGACCGAATTACCCTTCTTCCGTTGGTATGCTTCACCTATTTCTTTCTCGGGGAAGTACGATCAACTCTTTTCAGACTTCAGTACCATCTGTTCAATCAATTTGAACAGAGAGGTTCAGGAGGCCATTAAGGGCTTTTGATCTTTTATGTGGGGTCGGAACCCAATAGGTGTGATGGTGAACTAGTTCCACCTGGGCGTTGCACGTTGTGAAGTTGGTTTCGCACTGGGTCCTAAAGTTTGCATTTTCTTTGTCTCCTTGGGGTTTGGTTTGCTTTTCTGTGAATCAAGCCAAGTTGTTGCTCCTCTTTACGCTTATTTAATTTGCTAATTGCAACTCTTCGATGTTTTAATCACAAGTGAATAACAAACTTGCAAGATAAAATAATGGAGGATATGGCCAGTTTTTTAGATAAGTGCGTTAACTTGAGTACTTCTGATGAAACTACAACTCACGGAACTTCGCTGATTTTCGGAAATTCTTCAAATGAAAGGGATAATGTCTTCGCCAAAATTTATCTTTTCTTTCGCCTCCGGAACGGAATTCGTTGTCAACAGAGATGAGCTGCCTGACCTGGCAGTTATTAAATTTGGATAAGAGTTCGATGATATTGGAATCAAGTCCGGGAAGGTGGCAGTCACAATAATGAAGTTCGAGACAGATAAGTCCGTGGAACCTATTTTAGAGTTCAACTTGAAGTCTGCCAAAGAATTCTCCCCTTCAAAAGTGTTAGTCGAAAAGAACCCTACTGGTACTGTAAAATCTGTCGTTAGGAGTGTTGGGACTTCTTCGAGAATTGTTTCTGCTCCTACTACCAGATTCACCGTCACCGCGTCAACTATTTTGCTAAATAAGGGAAAAAAGATTCTACATGAAGAAGTCAGTGGTGAATATATTTCATGACTTGCTAAAGAAACAAAGACTGACTACCAGAACCAAGAAGGCCAGAAAAGGTCGACCGGGAGGACCATCCCCAATACTGCCCACACCACCGATTGCTCGACCAAACCATAGAAGACTGCTTTAGTTTCAAGGATTGGCTTGAAGAGAATTTCGAAAGTGGAAATGTAACAATCCCGGAAGAATATTTGAAAAGAACCTGAAATAGATTCTATCAATATAATTTCGATAAAGTTGTTTGTTTCAACTGATCTCTACGCAACTGACAACAGATGAAATGCCTCTTGGCCACTATTGTACTACTTTGGTTGTTTAAAGGGGATATTAGCAGGATCAGTGTTAGTCTGTCCCATCCTTCCCGCCGCAATGAATGAAAGGAAAGAAAGAGTTTGTTGTCGACCAGAATTGTTCGATATTTGGAAAGCTCATCACATCAAAAGAAAAAATGGATATTTTGATACGATATGTCTTCAAGGAAGAGTGAAATTAATGTCCTAATAACTGAGTCATTCACTTTAAAGAATTTGGATTGGGTCATAAGTTGATTTCAAAATAAGATTTATTTCTCTGAGCTTGTTGTTCATTTTTCGTTGTTGTCTTCTAGGTAGGGGCAACGAGCACTGAGTAGGGTAGACAGGTGACTTGTTCAGCTTTTTGTTCCATAGTTGGGAGCCTGTATAGTCTTTTTGGATATGTATTTATATATTGGATTTAGCAGCTTTGTATATCTATGTTTTAATGATATGAGTTCCATGCTTACGAATTTGTAATTGAAATTTAATGTATTACGTATGTGTGGCGATCCAATTAGACTAATTCATCACTCATTGGGTCTTGATTATAAAAGTCATGATGAGTGCTGGTGCGAGTTGGTCTAATCAAATTGCCAGCCTCTTTCACATCTTAGCTGATCCCTAAAAGCGAGAATCAATTAGAATGTGACAGAAAGCCTAGTCTTGCATACTCTAATTCTTATTATGAGGAGGATCTGATTAGATGAGATGAAAGTTATAACTTGACTATATTAATGGAGAGGCCCTCTTAAGAGAGTGCCATTTGTATTTAATTTTTTTCATTTTTAAAAGAGCTGTTATAAAAATTAAATTTTTATACGCTTATTCGAGTGGAGTTAATTCTAGGTTAATTTCATTTTTAACTCACGCAGCACTTTGAATTTAGTGTTTGCGTCTTTGACATACTGGTCGGAGGACATGCATGTAGGTCTTAATTTTAAATACTTGATTACTATTATGCAACGCACTTCTTAGACAGCTTGCATGACTTTCGGAGAAGAATATGCAAGTTGAACGTGCAAGATCTAAAATTAACCAAATCGTGCAAAGCTTCATTTTGAACTCCTTAAATAACTCATATCTGCTAGTAAATTTGTGTTACGAATCCAATGCCGTATTGTGAAAATCAGAAGTTAACTTGTATTTTAAATTTGGTTTCATTTTTAGATTCCTAGGGTAGATGTTATTTCAAATATCCGACCTAAGTGGCAGGATTTATCTGTATATGACTTATTTTATTCGATTGCCCCGCGTTGCATTAAATTCCTTTCTATAAGTGAAGGGGAGGGGATGTTTCAATTCACCACCATTTGAGTTCACCTGCTCTGAACTTCTGAAGATTTGTAGTGGTCTTAGAATGTTCATGTGCTAAATGAGTCATCAAGTTCTTATAAGTCCCCTCATATGTTCATTTTAAGTTATTTATGTATTTGATTCTTTCTTTTAAGTGTGATTCATAACAATTAAGTNCCCCGCGTTGCTTTAAATTCCTTTCTATAAGTGAAGGGGAGGGGATGGTTCAATTCACCACCATTTGAGTTCACCTGCTCTGGACTTCTGAAGATTTGTAGTGGTCAATAAGAGTAGAAGGGTCATGTTCATGTGCTAAATGAGTCATCAAGTTCTGATAAGTCCCTCATATGTTCATTTTAAGTTATTTATGTATTTGTTTCTTTCTTTTAAGTGTGATTCTTAACAATTAAGTGTACAATTTATTCTTATTTATGTGGATTTTTACTTGGTAGGTTCATTCTGAAGATTTGTTTTTTAACCTGCAAGTCATTTTTGTCCCTTGTAAGTGTCGTTCTTGGTGGAATTTTGGCAGCCTCCTTGCAGCATTTGATATAATACAACTATATTTTGTATGACAACCCATTAAGTGACCTTCCTCTTCATCAAGTGGCTATAAAGAAATTTTGACGTTCTGAATGTGATGACATGGTTAACTTTGCGATCAAGTAATATTTGAACATCTTCAATGGCAATTGAGGTATCCTGACACCGATTTTAGTGACATCTCTTTCGGTGTCCATTTTTTTTGTCATATTGTCTTATGGATCACAAATGGATGNAAACACATTAAGTGACCTTCCTCTTCATCAAGTGGCCATAAAGAAATTTTGACGTTCTGAATGCGATGACATGGTTAACTTCGCGATCAAGTAATATTTGAACATCTTCAATGGCAATTGAGGTATCCTGGCACCGATTTTAGTGACATCTCTTTCGGTGTCCATTTTTTTTGTCATGATCTTATGGATCACAAATGGATGTCAGATATTTAGGACCAAAATTAGATTTTTTTTTTGTATTCTCTATTTTTAGAATTTTTTATTGTTGTTAGTATCCTATTTTCTAGCATGAAAATTTTGTGACTAATTTCGACCTTTCTAATCTGGTGGCCTTCTTCTGCTATTTACCTTGTAAATCTCTCTTATAGAATATAACGAAAAAATAGTATTTTTTCTTCTCACAAAATCCTTAATGGCATCAGAGCTAGGGTTCTGCGAAGGATGACTCACGCTATGATAGAGGCGACGCATAGAAGCATTCATTCATTATGACTTGAAGAGTTGTATGTCTTTTTGAAGCAACAAAAACTGAGAGAGAGCGAGAGATGGAAAGTTGAGAATTTCATACCTGTGAGAAGGAAGCTTGTGCCCTAGCCGTAAATGAAGGAGAAGAGGCAGAGGACACCTTGGGCTTCGACGAAGTGGGCTAGTGCTTGCATGAAAAGGAACGCTGTAACAGGTGAGGCAACAAAAAGAGAGAAAGAAGGGAAGTAGAGGCTCGGAGTTTGTGAAGAATTGGAATTGATGCTGAAGCAATGTCGTATTCTCATTGGAGCAAAGGAGAAGAGGACCTGTGTGAGGAAGGTGGTCGCGAGCTGCTGAGAGGAAAGGGAGAAGGCGAGGACGTGTGGTGGAGATTTGGCCTCGTCCTACTCTTATAGAGCGGATTTTATATGAAGCGGGAGGTTTTGGGTTCGAGCTGAGACGAAGCTTCAGTGTGTGAGGAAAGGAATGCATTTGTCGAGTAGCGACTGAAGTTGCAGAGAAAGAGGAGAGTTTTGTGCATGTGTGAAGAGATTTTATTATTAGTATTAATATTATAATAATTATTGTTACATTGTTATTTAAATGTTAGATTTAAGTGCATTTAATATTAGAAGATATTAAAGTCTTGAAATTATAGGATTAATGTGACACGAACTTTCTGTGCAAGGGAAGAGGAAGAATCATTGGCGTGAAATGGAGAGCCGAAGCGTATTGAAACTCTAGNCTTTGTGACTAATTTTGGCCTTTCTAATTTGTTGGCCCTCTTCTGCTATTTACCTTGTAAATCTCTCTTATGGAATATAACGAAAAAATAGTATTTTTTCTTCTCACAAAATCCTTGATGGCATCAGAGCTAGGGTTCTGCGAAGGATGACTCCCACTATGATAGAGGCGACGCATAGAAGCAGTCATTCATTATGACTTGAAGAGTTGTATGTCTTTTTGAAGCAACAAAAACTGAGAGAGAGCGAGAGATGGAAAGTTGAGAATTTCATACCTGTGAGAAGGAAGCTTGTGCCCTAGCCGTAAATGAAGGAGAAGAGGCAGAGGACACCTTGGGCTTCGACGAAGTGGGCAAGTGCTTGCATGAAGAGGAACGCCGTAGCAGGTGAGGCGAGAAGAAGAGAGAAAGAAGGGAAGTAGAGGCTTGGAGGTTGTGAAGAATTGGAGTTGACGCTGAAGCAATGTCGTATACTCATTGGAGCAAAGGAGAAGAGGACCTGTGTGAGGAACGTGGTCGCGAGCTGTTGAGAGGAATGGGAGAAGGTGAGGACGCAGCTTGGTGCGTGCGGTGGAGGTTTGACCTCGTCCTACTCTTATAGAGCGGCTTTTGTATGAAGCAGGAGGTTTTGGGTTCGAGCTGAGACGAAGCTTCGGTGTGTGAGGAAAGGAATGCATTTGTCGAGTAGCGACTGAAGTTGTAGAGAAAGAGGAGAATTTTATGCATGTGTGAAGAGATTTTATTATTAGTATTAATATTATTATCATTAATATTATAATAATTATTGTTACATTGTTATTTAAATGTTAGATTTAAGTGCATTTAATATTAGAAGATATTAAAGTCTTGAAATTATAGGATTAATGTGACCCGAACTTTCTGTGCAATAGAAGGGGAAGAATCATTGGCGTGAAATGGAGAGCCGAAGCGTATTGAAACTCTAGGTTATGAGTTAAGGTAAACTTTTGTGTTAGATTTATTTATTAGAATTTTATATACATTAAGTTGATATATATTTATTATGTTAATATGAAATTAGGTTAATTGAGGTTAGGGAGGCTAGCAAGTAAGTTAAGTGGAGGATTAAGCTAATAAAGAGGTCACCTATTAATTAGGATGAGTAATTATATTTCTGAATTGCATTAATATTCATCATTTTTATGTATGTTTGATTTCATTTATGATTTATTCTAGTGATACGCAAATTATAGTAGATTCTTCGTATTGTAAGATAGGAAATTGTGCATGTTAAACAATTGCACAATGAAATTAACTCACCATTTATTCTTCATATTGTCAGTCATGATATATACATGCTAATTGTTGTTGTTTTAACGGTTGCATTATGGTTTAATTTATGAAGATATCAGATTACTACACGATCTGTATCTTCTAATAAAGATGTATATGTTAGCTTATTGTATGACTAGATATATATGTCAGATTGTGATTTGACCTTTAACACCAGAGTAAATGTGCATCTTTTAGATTATCATATGATTTTATATTTTACTAGAGCTCCATGATTTTTAGTAAATAAATACACGTCTCACATGAAAGCAATGTATCCTTTGAAGTATGAAATGAAAATCTGCTATACATGAATGTCTGTATGTGCATATTTGGAGGAGCTCACCCCCTAATTGTACAAGCAGGAGATGACAATACACCCACGCGTAGAGATTTTTCTACCACCACAGACAATTGTGATAGTTAATTCACTAACTGCTGTACTAACAGGATAATATCAGTCAGGGGCTAGTAGACAAAGCTTAACACCCCAGACAATTATGATGTATCGATCTCTAGCTGTTGTGCTGACGAGATAATATGATCAAGGGTAAGTTAGGGTCTTTCAACCCTAGACAATTGTGATGTTTACATCACTAACCGATGTGTCGACTGGACAATATCGACCAAGGTATGTTTGGTTGTTTTGACGGTGATCCTAATAGCAGACAATGCGTATGTAAAGAGTATAAAGTAAATGTAAAATAAAAGTAAATTCATATTAAAAATTTGAGTATTTTCATTTAGAAAAGATCATTAATATATGCATTAACATATATGAGTTTTTTTATAGAAATATGAAAGATCAGTATGTTCCAAAATTTCTTATAAAAAAATGTGAGACCTACATGCATATCAATTTCCTTTCATTGAGTTACTGTAGTTTAGAAGTGTGATTACTCTAGTATATCTTAAAAAAACTCATTATGTTGTTTTAACATTTCTTTTCAGGTTTACACTTTTGACTAAAATGAATAGAAGAGGAGGTAATGTGTACAGTATGTGAGAACAAAACGAAAAGATACAAATTTTTACTTGTTAATTTTAATTGCCTTATTTAGTGGCTCTTTTTGACGTATTATTTGAATATTAATCTGCTTGTGATAGAAATGAGAAAATCAGAGAGAAATAGAATACCAGATAATTTATTTTCACCGACCGTTTTTCCCTTCTTGGTTAATTCCAAGCATTGGGTCGAGTGGTGACAGAAATTGTTGATATCTTCACCAAAACACTTCCTTTAACCACCTCAAAATTCAATGTCAAACTCGGTCTCTACAACATCAACGACCCAACTTGAGGGTTGGTAAGGTGGTGAGGGGGGTGTGTGGAACATTGAGAAGGATTTCAGTTGCATGCTAGAGTGGACTAGTTGGCTAGCATAAATATTTAATTGGGGACTACTTTGGAAACCCCTTGATTAATTTTATTTCCTTTCTATTTTGTTTATTTTTTTTTCTCAGATTTTTTTTAATTTCTAATTTAAATTTGATATATTTTGTAAGTTTGTAAATTAGAAGAGATTATTTTTCCCGATATTTATGTGCCTTATATGTGAATAATAAAATTAAAGAATTACTCCTCTCCGAACCTGTTTTCTACTTAGTGTTCTCTTTTGTGATGATGTTATAAATATTTTGAAAAATGAAGTATTTCTGGGCGGGATGCGGATATAAAGCATGAGAGACAAACTTGATTGTGGATGGAGACAGGGGGGTGTGGAAAACTAAGAACGATTTCAACTGCATGCTAGAGTGGACCAGCTGGCTCTCATAGAAATTATGGAGGATTTGATTGGGGGCTATTTTGGAAAGCCCTTGATTAGTTTTATTCCCTTCCTATTTTGTTTCTTTTTTTAATTTCTTATTTATTTAATTTCCTAATTTAAATTAGATATATATGGTAAGTTTATAAATTAGGAGGGATTATTTTCCCTATCTATGTCCCATACATGTGAATAATAAAATCAAGGAATTATTCCTCTCCAAATCTAATTTCTACATTTAGTGTTCTCTTTTGTGATGTTATAAATATTTTAAAAACGAAGTATTTTTTATGCGAGACAATGATATAAACACGAGACAAACGCGGTTGCGGGTGCAGATGAGGATGTCAACATAGAATGCAAAATGCGGAATCAGGTTTTGGGCACGACACAGGAGTGGGATCTGAAATCTCGCGATTACGGAATCAGACGAGGCGACCTTTTGTCCTAGGAGAATCTTCAGGAATTTATTTTTTTTTTATACTATCAGAGGTTCTTTGGACCATTATTGACTATATTTGACTTCTAATTAAGGTTTAATTGAGGTATTAGTATAAATATCTTACATGGAACCTAGTAGAGGAGACTTTCGATTTGTTTTGTTTATATTGGAGATTTTATTCTCTAATTTCCTATCAACAGAGTATTTAATCAACTTCTTTTAGCAAGTGTTGTGTTTGTAGCTTGTTGAAGAATAAGTGGTGGATTTTTCTAGGCAACCATGCCTTGTCAGAGCCGACATTTCATGGTTCTCTCTGTTATTTTCAGCTCGGGTAACCACCNGCGACACAGGAGTGGGATCTAAAATCTCGCGATTACGGAATCAGACGAGGCGACCTTTTGTCCTAGGAGTATCTTCAGGAATTTATTTATTTTTAATACTATCAGAGGTTCTTTGGACCATTATTTACTATATTTGACTTCTAATTAAGGTTTAATTGAGGTATTAGTGTAAATATCTTACATGGAACCTACTAGAGGAGACTTTCGATTTATTTTGTTTATATTGGAGATTTTATTCTCTAATTTCCTATTAACAGAGTATTTTATCAACTTCTTTTAGCAAGTGTTGTGTTTGTAGCTTGTTGAAGAATAAGTGGTGGATTTCTCTAGGCAACCATGCCTTGTCAGAGCCGACATTTCATGGTTCTCTCTGTTATTTTCAGCTCGGATAACCACCGAACGTGCTCTTCCCATCACCTTTCAAATATAATCGACTTCACATATTATCTTTCCCTTGCTCTTCCACAATCANCGGGTAACCACCGAACGTGCTCTTCCCATCACCTTTCAAATATAATCGACTTCACATATTATCATTCCCTTGCTCTTCCACAATCACCTCCCTACTCAATCCGCTTCCTCAAAAACTTCTAGGAACCCTAGAATGGTGTTAATTTAATTCAAGGAAAATGTTTATTCAAGCTAAAATAGCATCACATTATTCCAAGTTTGAGAGTGTGTTTTAGTATTGAATGAGGAATGTGATCTCAGAGCTTAATTGACACACTAACACAGACAGCTATCATTGAGTGGCTAAGGATTTACAAGGCCTCAATTTACCTCCATGGATAATTGAGAGGAGGTACCACAAAATTAATTTGTATAATTCGTTACATANCCTCAATTTACCTCCATGGATAATTGAGAGGAGGTACCACAAAATTAATTTGTATAATTCGTTACATAAAAAAAATTATCATCAAGGAAACTACACATCGATGGATCCTAATTTTTTTTTCTCTACAGGATGCCCACCATGTTCAAACAGATTGTTTTATTGCGTAAATACCAATTATTTGCCTTGGAAAATTATATGTTGAATAGNTCATTGATGGATCCTAATTTTTTTTTTCTCTACCAGATGTCACCATGTTCAAACAGATTGTTTTATTGCGTAAATACCAATTATTTGCCTTGGAAAATTATATGTTGAATAGTCTTTTTGCAAATTCAATTTTGTGGATGAAGGTTATATTTGAACTTGATGAAGTTTAATACTTTTTCAGGGATACGCCTACATACTCACTCATCCTGGAATACCTACGGTATTNTGTCTTTTTGCACATTCAATTCTGTGGATGAAGGTTATATTTTAAACTTGATGAAGTTTAATACTTTTTCAGGGATACGCCTACATACTCACTCATCCTGGAATACCTACGGTATTTTATGATCATTTCTATGACTGGGGAAAATCCATTCATGATCAAATTGTGAAACTGGTACTTCCTGTATATTTTTAAAACTTTCATTCCATTGATATTTTTTTCTAAACTTTTTTTTTTTAAAATTTTTTAAGATGGATGTACGAAGAAATCAAGATATCCACAGCCGCTCCAGTGTTAGAATATTGGAATCCAAATCAAGCCTGTATGCTGCAATCATTGGGGAGAAATTGTGCGTTAAGATTGGTGATGGGTCCTGGTGCCCAACAGATGGGGAATGGAAACTTGCAACTTCTGGCACCAGATATGCTGCTTGGTGCAGGTAGAGCTCATCTGAACTACAATTTACATTTTAAGCTTATATAATGATTAATTTTATCCATAAAACATACATTATATTTTGTCACACAACATAACAAGTAGCTTTTTATATATAATAGATTGAACCAATGTTTATTGTTGCTGATTAAAAAAAAAATTATTTCAGTCAAAATTTATAGTACCTTTTATTTGACTTGATCAAAATATTGTGTCAGATACTGTGCTTTGTTTGGGAAAAATATTGGCTCGTGACATCCCTGTTTAAATTTAGTTCATGAAACAAGAAGTTGAACTGTAAGATAATTCTTTTTATTTCATAAGATGGTATTTTATATTGTAAAATATGACTTTTTTATAAATATTTTTATTGTCTTCGTATTAAATAGAAGAAGATTGAGTTGGAATTTGATGAACACAACTCTTCCTGTGCCCATAAAAGTGATAAAGAGATTGGGTGACATGCATATGAAGAGTTTTTCATTTTTATACTGGAGCAAAGTGCCAAAATAGTCATTTTAGTCTCAGAGTTTATAAAAATGTTAAATTAGTTCCCAAATTATTTTAATGGGGGCTAAAACAAAATCTCACCAAGGATTATTTCAATTCGTTTTAAAAGAATTTGAGGACTAAAGTTACGCTTTTATAAATTGAGTCTAAAATTGTCCCCTCCAAAGAGTGAGAGGACCATTTTGACACTATTCTCTTTTTTTGTTGCATCCTACAAGAATGAACTAGTTGTATATTTGGATCACGTAGAACTGACCGCTTTTAGATTTAATTTTTGGGTGAAATTAGTTAAATATAGCTTTATTTTAATCTCACATAAATGCTCGAAATTCGACGTGGTACCCGCCCACCATATCTCTATGAATTTTGTTGTCTGAAGGTACTTTATTATTGTTGTATATCATGGAAAAACTAGATTCATCTTATTGTTATTGTATCTGCTTACCACATATCTTGAAAAAAATTATAGGAATCTTCAGTAGTTATTGCTGTAATATATTCTTATTTATTGAGAATATGCTCTTTTTGTTCCTTATCTGCTTATGTATAAACATGCTTGTTATAGCCCCAACATCTAAGAAACTAGCCCCCTCGTTGCCTTTCCTCTCACTCCTACTTATTTACTTGGCTATTCTATCATCTTTGGTGAATTCTAGCATTCTCTATGGGGTCTCCCTCATTTGTGCTATATATCCCACTATTATGCACATTCGCAACGGATGCCACTATTCCCAACTTTGGACCCAATCCTCCGTTTCTCTTTTATACAAAACATCCTCTCTCGTGCCCATGCTGTCTTCAATTGATAGCAACTCTCAATTACTAGCCACTCTTGCTCGCTACAATGTCCTTCACACACACCAGCCATCCGAAAGGTTGACCTTTCTATCGGTTGGATAGATTGATTTTCAAATCGGTCAAATCGATTGCATCTAAACTCCTACAACCGAACCAATTAAAATTCTGATAAAATTGAACCGGTTGAACNAACACCCTAAAAATATAGTATTTAATGCTTTCTACACATTAGATTAAGAAAACTCGGTAAAACTTCAATACTGATTAGATCTAATTTTTAAGATATTTATTTGCATTAAGAAATGATGGGCGTCGAAAACATTTTCTTGAAAAGGGGCTACAGCCTACAAGTATTGTTTAAATGGAAGATTTACGTACATGCCAACACATTTCTTATTTATTTACACATCTAACACCTGAATTTTAATTTTTATATTTATATCACTCGTGCATGAAAAAGTGCACGCCAAATTTTAATAGTTAGTGAATATTTCTGATGTCATATGATATATTTTATAAATGTAAAAATGAAAATATAGGTGTTAGATATATAGCTATATAAGAATTGCGTGGAACGTAAGTAAATGACCCTATTACAATTGTCAATATAAAAAAAAAATGCAGCTAAATTTTATGATCTAATTAGAGTAATCCATTCGATGAATATTTTTTGCAAGTATTAATGAATGATTAAATCTTGGGCGTGTATTTTTAATTGAAATTAATTAATAATTTTTCATATATTCAATTTATTTGGTTGAATAACTCTTCAAAGTAGGAACACTTGGAAGAGAAAAGAAACAGCTAGCAAGTGACAGCCTTTGTTGGCAGTTCAAATACGACCATTTGATTAACGTTTGTTGCATTTTCTACCTCATAATCAATAATATAATCTGAACCGATCATAGAAATTGAAATGGTAGGCAGTTGGGCACAAAGGTTTTTTGTTACTATTTGGAGACCAGCTAACAAACTCATAAAAATTAAAATGTCTACAATGTTTTCTTATGATTAGTATATTTAAATTTATACCTCATTGAGATTTTTCTCTTTCTTGTCACCCCTTTAAGGTGGAATGCACTAATTTTCACTATTCTTAAGAAAAATTCGTGTATCTCTCTCTCTCTCTCTCTCTTTATATATATATATATATATATATATTTATATATATTCTTCTTCTTAAAGAATGGCCAGAGGCTATTATACGAGCTTCAAACCACTCCTAATGTGTCTAATAGTTGGAGTACAGTCTCCTTAAGGTCAACAGTGTCAGAGGGAATTCGAACCCTCGACTTGAGGGGTCTTACGCCGAGGAAGCCAACCAATAGGTTGAGGTATGTGAAACTATATATATATATATATATATATATANTATATATATATATATATATATTCAATCAAAATCTATCTTTTGGACCATGCCCGAGGAATAGAGACCGACTCTGTGGGGAAGAGAGAGGAAGAGGGTTGCCTTCCTATGACGTAAAAAATTAGGGTGCAACCTCTCCTAGCCACCCTCTCCTTATGACCTAGTGTAGGAAAAATCTAGGAATTTTCTAAACCTACCACGGACTGACCACTCGCAACTTGGGTGATGAACTGATCAAGCCAAAATCTCATATCCATAAACTTGCTTGACTAGACCCGGAAGCTCCCAAAGCGCTCTTTCCATAATCACATCAGTGAGGCTAGGGATAGATCTTAGAGAAACAGAGGCCATTTCCATAAATATTTATGATCCATGTAAGGACACTCCCAGATTTAAGGTATATTGTTGAGAATCAACGTATTTGGAGCTCTAAACACCTTCGAACAAGAAAAATCCTGGTATCGTTGAAAAAATTGAGAATGCAGTAGGTTTAACGTAGGTTTTGCGTGCTCAACTAGACAATTTCAGGCATCGTATATAAATTCGGTCTCCAGAATCAAATTGCCACTTCAATTATCCTTGATCGTTAGTCCCAAAGTCAGGTTGCTCTGGGTTTTTAAATAAAGTTAAATTTTCAATTTCATCGCAAAAATATCGATCTTGTTATAATCATTGATGAAAGTTTTGTAGTAACGTCTCACTTTCAACCAGATAATCACTAGCGGTTCCAATAGGTGGGCTAAGGTGATCTCCTAACAAATCTGAGCCGGTGGTTAGGTTTCTCCTACCGGAAGAGCAATATTATCTTCGGTCAAAATTTCCAACATTTCATCAATTATCAATTATTATTCCAAATGCACATCTCCAGGTTCAATAAATTGGATCTTAACCACCCTAGCCATAGTTTCAGTTTGCTATGGTTGATCGTTTTAAGGGTTTTGGGAAAGGTATGAAAAATTTAAAATATTAAATGCAATTGCTTGATCGTTCTCTCTCAGAATTACCTTCCCCTCCTCAACATCAATGATGGCTCTGTCAATGTCTAAAAAGGCCCTCCCCAAAGTCACATGCATCTCTTGTTTAGAAAGGTGAAATCTGTTCACAGTAATAGGTAAGCTTTCAACTATTCCTAGAGGATGTGCCATGGGCTGATTTGACTGGAGTGTCAAATTGGCAGGCTTAATTTCTCCTCTTCGAAGTTATTTGAAGATGTTCAAAGGCATGACATTGAAACTAGCTCCTAGGTCATAAAGTGCTTGTCCCTCAGTTCATATGACATAGGGAATGGTGAAACTACTAGGATCCTTATTGAGTTTTTTCAATCTTTGAGTGAACAGAGGTGGAAGTCTTTTAGTTGGGTCAATCGGGATGTCCGAGGAAAATTTTCCTAAGTTAGGCTTTTGAGGTGTATTATCATTTGGGTAGCCAGTTTCCTTTTTTTACTCTAGTCTTGACTTTTACTATCTTGCATTGCTCTAAATTTCGATCTTTTGGGTTTATCTCAATGTTGTTGGATAGTGCACCTATGGGTCTATTTTTCATTGAGTTTGTCAACTATCTTAATTGCATTAAAAAAAATTAATGACAGCAAATTGGCTCTGTATGTTGTTCCCCATTTGAATAACTAATTCGTCAATAGGTGACGTCTTTTGTGCAACTTTGGGGTTATCTTGGAATACTAGTGGATATTGTTATTTTAAGGTTGATTCCTTTAGTTAGGCCAACTATCTACCGAGTTATTATCAGTGGTTCCTTATTTCTAGTTGTTATTATTTCAAGATAAATTTGGGTGATTCCTCCAGCTTGGGTTGAAGGTGTTGGAATATATGTTGGGTGATTTCCTATGACATTAACATATTATAAGGCTGACATTGCAGGATCTACCACTGACCCATACATCGATCCATCATTGGGTGGGAATACTATCGTGGGATTCATCCCAAGATTATCTAACTTCCTAGAGATACCAACTATTTGGGTCGCTAGAATAGCTAACACATTAAATTCGTGCACGCTTGCTACCTTTTCTTGTTGAGGGCGGGGGAGGGAGGGGGGGACTCTTTCAACTGGCCACTGTAAATTGTCTGTGCTCATCTCTTCTATCAATTGGTATGCTTTATCAAAATGTTTGTACATTAATGACCCTCCAGTTGCAGCATCTACTATGGATCTGAGATGACCTACCAATCCATTGTAAAGGGTTTGAGTGATTAGCTAATCGGGTAAGGCGTGATGTACCTCCTAAGTCTTGAAATATCTTTCAGGCCTCATAAGTAGACTATCCATCAATTTGGTTAAATGCGATGATTTCATTCCTGAGCTCTGTAGTCTTGGATGAAGGAAAGTATTTGGCCAGAAATTTATGGGCCAAGTCATTATAGGTTGTGATTGATCCCAGAACAAGGTAATTAGGCCATACCTTAGCTTTATCCCTCAGGGAAAAAGACAAAAAGCCACAGTCTAACAATATTATTGAAGACACCATTGTTCTAGAAGGTGGCACTTATTTCAAAAAAATTAACCAACTGAAGGTCTGGGTTTTCAATGGGAAGTCCCCTAAAATTGTTATTTTGTACCATCTGGATTATGGCAGGACACAGTTCAAATGTGATGGCTTAAATAGATGGGTAGTTATGCCCCTGTGGATATACTCAATAGAAGGGTTGGCATACTCCATAAGTGGTTTCACTATGAGGGTGTCAGCCATCTCAACAAGTGTTTCGGGAAACAAGTGCGATCTTCTAAGACATCTAAGAGTGCACTCGCTCTCAGGGTAAAAAGGGGCAAGGTCAACCTTAGCTCCCTCTGTATAAATGGAAATCTAAAATATGCAACACACAATCATATTGAACCACACAAGTTGGTTAACAATCCCACATACAAAGGCTACAAACTATATGCAAATGAAAATAAGTGAAAGCAGAAATTACACTAACAACAATTTTTTTTTTGCTTTTTGGCTTTCACTCTCTTTCCTTTTTATTTTTTAGCATCTGCATAGAAAATAATAATACTACAAATGCAAAAACATAAATAATAAAAAAAATAAAAAAAAGAAACAAAAAATGCTAAACTTAAATACTAAATTTTTTAAATTAAGTCTTTCTAACAACATAAACAATTATTAACGTCTGTTCCTAGCAACGACTCTAAAAACTTGACGTGCCAAAAATTATCGGGATCTAAGTCGGTTGTACAATACAAGTGCATGTGTCAAGTAGTGATGCGATTAAAAAGTACCACATATCGATCCCACAGAGTAAGTATAACATTTATTTCAGCAGTCTATGAATCCTGATGAACCTAACTTGGCGGTTTCACAATGAAGATTTGAATCCTAAAATCTTAATAAAATAGAATAGATCATAAAGAGAGAACAAAAAAGAAGGAAAAATCTCAAGAGTTCCTTCAAGATAATGAGGCTCATGCCTATGTGATTTTGGGATCGCGTGATCGTGGATTTTCTAATTTTTTTCTTACGTAATTGTTGCCAATAAAATATACGTTACTCCTTATGCCTATGTCTAAATCAAAAGAAGCTTAGAACCCATGAAGTCAAGGCTTCCTCAATTCCCGTGGCATTCAACATGAATTTTATAATCCCCATAAAGATTATATAATTCTACTAAAATATGGCCATTCTCTGAGAAATTTGTGTTTAACCCTTCAGTTTCACTATGCGAAGGTTAGAAGTCATAGTTTAATGAAACATTTTAACATCTCAGCTGGTCAGAATAGGAGTAAATTAAGATCGAAGGTTACCAACAACATAGGCCATGAATGCATGAAAAAAAAATGCTAAAGGAAAAAAAAAACATCTAGAAAACCATGATGAAAACCACTACCCTACATTGCACACAAAATCCATAAAGATCTTCATTGCATGAAATGAACAATTGTAAAAAATTAAAATAAAAATTGTGTTCTCCATAAGAGCGGCACATTTCCCTCTCATACAGAAGATCTCTCAAGAGCTCACTAGAAATTAGTGGTGGAAACTCACCTCGTAAGGTTTCAGTTCAAATGGAGCAAAGAAGCTTAAGAAAAGAGCTTTCTCTGATGAAAACCCTACCTTCCTCACAACCTCCAGCCACGTATCATCCCCTAAGATCGACCTCATGAGTTAATTTATAGTCAAAGCTTGTCAAAGGCAAGAGAAATCTTGCCAAAATAAGTTTATGCAAACTGGCAAACACTCACCATGAAAATGGCGTTGGTGCGCTGAATCCAGCGTGCGTGCGCCACAAGTATGGAACTGATGTCCTCAAGGTTGACTAGACGAGCGAATGAGCACACTGAGTCCGGTGTGGGTGCTTTAAACTGGGCATAGGAGTGTTGAACACAATGAATGTGCTCCGAAGTTAAAGCGGATGTGCCTTCTTGGTGGCGTAGTTGTGCTGGTCCAAAATCCTTGTATCGTACCTATTTTTGTTCTTTTTCACTCCAAATTTTTCAGTTTTTTGCACAAGTAAGACAAAAAATACCTTTCTGAATCATAATATAGTATAAAAAATGAAAAATATCAGAAAATGTGCTACTTAAATATCATATGTTTCACTCTTATCAATAAAGCTTGGGCATGTGATACACCTAAAATATATAGTATTTTTAGACACATTTTTATACCTATTTTTGAGATATTGCGCTTTAATGGAAGGCATTTGTGTGTTTTTTCTTTCAGGTATAATTAAAAAGGTGAAAAATGTTAAAATGAGTGAAAAAGGATTAAATTTTGAGCAAAAATGTGAAATTTGTGCAAAAGTGTTTTGGCGCCTAAGCGCCAGATCCAACGCTTAAGCGCCGGTGAAACAGAGAAGGCCGCGCCTAAGCAGTAGAGGTGGTTATTTGGCGGTTTTCTTCATTTGACCGGATTTTGAAGAGGTATTTGAGGCACCTATTGGCTAAAGGGGGTAGTTATGACCACTAAGAATAAAAATATTATTAAAAAACTTGTGAAAGGAGGCATCCTTGGAGAATACATCGAATTTGGACACATTTTGAAGAATTTCTAAGGCACCTCTTTAGAAATTTATAAAAGAAGGAAGTTGAGACATTTGAGATGGGTGCTTGAAGAGGGATAGTGCTGAGTCTTGAGAAGATTGTGGAGAATCTTATGGAGAGATTCAGACACCACAAATTTACTTTTTCTTTTTTGTTTTTAGTTTTGTTTTGAGAGTATAGAGTGTTGTAAAAGAGAAGAGATTCAAAGGAACTTCAAGAGTTTGGTGGAGGTTTGTAGATAAGTTATTATCTTCATTTTTAAACTACTTTTGGTTTTAATCGAGACTTCTTGTTAGTTTGACAATGATTTATACTTTTAAACTAAAGTGTGGTTTTGTTTTCTCCGTGGATTATGAGTAATTTTCTTTATCATTCTCCTTTAAATGATATGAAATTACTGTGTTGGATGGAAGTTATGGAGAGTATTAATCTTTAATGTTGGAAGAAGTTGTGATGATTTAATTTCATGCACTTCATTTATTTCTTGATTTGGCCTGTCCAAATGTTAAAATTTGTTGAAAAAACATGTAAGAACCGAGCTGGTATTGTCTCAGTCAACAATTGAAAAGAATCACATGAGGTTGGCAGTTCATGATTTAGTGCAAATAAATAAGGAAATAAAATTTTAAGGGTGTAGAGTTAGAGGAATTTAATGTGACAGGTTAAAGCCCCAAACTTGGTTTATTGTTTTAGGTTCTGATACGAGATGTTAGCCCTTAGGTGGAGGGAATCGAGGGAACTCTAGAGTGAGAGCTGGTATCTTCCCTGCCTAGCTGGTCTTCAGAACTATTCAAATAACTCTGGAGTGAGAGCTAGTATCTTCCCTGCCTAGCCGGTCTTCAGAACTATTCAAACTTTGCTCTAGAGTGAGAGCTAGTATCTTCCCTGCCTAGCCGGTCTTCAGAACTATTCAAACTTTAAGGAGGGAATCGAGGGAACTTTAGAGTGAGAGCTAGTATCTTCCCTACCTAGCTGGTCTTCAGAACTATTCAAACTTTAAATTAACCAATATTCTTTATAGCATCTTTAGTAAGGGTAAAGAATATTATTGCTCCTACTTGGCACAACAAAATTTTCATACTTCCACAACATAATTCCTATACTTATTACTGATTCATGAAAAGGAGAAAGACATTTTCATATTTTACATAAACTCAAGTTATTTAGAAGTTGTTACTGTTTTGACAAAATATCAAAAATACCAAAAAAATTTGAATTTTAATTACTGTCAAATTATCTATAGTTTAAGTAATTATCTTTTTGAAATAAAAGTTTGTTGTTTGAAAGTGCATATTGCCAATTTGCTCTGTGAGTTCGATATTTAGGTCTTAATAAAAAAGTCCTATATTACTTGATAACGATACATATAATTGTGTAGAATCCATATATATATATATATAAATTAAAGAGTTAAATTCTTATTTTCTTCAGGATCAAGTTTTTAGTATTGCTGTAAAGTAAGGAAATATAAGTGAAAATATAATTGCATACATTGTTATACTGTTGCATATAAGCAGTTCTGGGATCAAGTTTTTGGCACCGTTGCCGGGAAAGATTTCAAAAATTGATTGAAAGTAAATTTCTATTTTGGAAAGTCATATTTAAACTTTTAAAAAGTTATTTTAGGAATATCTTATTTTAGTATTTTATTTTGTGTGTGTTTTACAGTATTTTATTTTATGTTAGTGTATGCGTAGTTCAGGTTCTGAAGGATTAATAAAGAACTGTTAAGGAAATAAGAAAAACCAAAAAAATTAAATATTTTGAAAAATTTAAAAAAATTATAGAAATGACAAACCAAAATGATCAAAATGCTGAAATTCATCAAGAATTTAGACCATTAAGAGCTTAGGCTAAACCTACGGTAGATGAACTTCATTGTAGTATTCAAAAACCTACTGCAGTGGCTAATTGATTTGAACTTAAATCTGCTAGTATCCAAATGGTATCAAATAATCAGTTTGGAGGACCATCAACTAAAGATCCAAATTTACATCTTGCCAATTTTCTAGAATTGTGTGCTATATTTAAATATGATGATGTATCAGCTGATGTCATTAGACTTAGGTTATTTCCTTTCTCACTTAGGGATAAAACTTATATGTGGTTGCATTTGTTAGCAAAAATTCCTTGCTAAATATTTTTCACCATAAAAAATTGTGAAGCTTAGAAATGATACTACATCTTTTAATCAGTTTGAAGGGGAATCTATTTATGAAGCATGAGAACGATTTAAAGAACTACCATGTAATACCAAATTGGTTAATAATTCAAACTTTTTATAATGGATTAGCTAGAACTTTTAGATCTATTATCGATACCGCTGCTGGTGGTTCATTGTTGTCAAAACCATTTCATGACACTTATGCTTTAATTGAAGAAATGACTAAGAATAATTTTCAATGGCTTTCTGAGAGGGTAAATCCAAAGAAAGTAGTCAATATTCATGAATCTGATGCATTTACTATGTTAGCAAATCAAGTTGCTACAATTTCAAGGAAGTTAGACCAATATGGACTGAATTTTTCTCAACCAATCTTTATGATTGGAGAAAATTCATTAGGACAAATGGTAGATTCTCAAGCATCATTAGAAACTTTAAATGCCATAAATAACAAGTAGAATAACTCATATTCAAATGATTATAACCCAGGTTGGAAGAACCATCCCAACTTCAATTGGAATCATGCCACGGGTGTTAATAATCAGCTATGCGGGAACAATCAAGTAAAACCATTGGGAAACTGGAACAACCAAGGGAATAATAATTATAGATCTACTTATCCTCTAGGTTTGCAGTAATCCACAATTTAAGGAGAAGAAGTTGTCTATAGAAGAAGTGGTGTTACAAATGGGAAATCAGTTACAAAGTCAAGGAGCTACAATTAGAAATATTGAGAATCAACTTGGACAAATCACAAATTCATTAAGTAATAGATCCCAAGGAACACTTCCTAGTAATATTGAAACAAATCCGACAGACCAGAATAATGAGAAAGTAAAAGCCGTTCAACATAGAAGCGAAAGAGAGTTGGAAGGTAGAGTTCAAAAAGAAACTGAAGTAGAGAGAGAAGAAATTGAAGAATCAAAAGTGGATACTCCGAAAGATTCTAAAAGACCTATTTCTCCACTTAAAGTTAACTTAGAAAAACCACCATCTCCATTTCATCAAAGACTTTGTCAACAGAAGTTGGATAAGCAATTTTTAAAATTTCTAGAAATTTTTAAGAAGCTTACAATTAATATTCCATTTGCTGAAGCCTTAGGAAAAATGCCAAGCTATGAAAATTTTATGAAGGATATTCTCAATAGGAAAAGAAAGTTTGAAGATAATGAGACTGTTGCACTTAGTGAGGAGTGCAGTGCTATAATTCTAAAAAAGCTTCCTAAAAAGCTTAAAGATACTATTAGCTTTATAATTTCATGTGCAATAGGAGTTAGATTTTATGGGAAAGCTTTATGTGATTTAGGTGCAAGCATTAACCTTATGTCATTATCAATATTCAAAAGATTGGGATTAAGAGAAATAACCCCTATTATTGTAACTCTACAGTTAGCAGATCGTTCAATAATGTACTTAAAAGGAGTTATGGAAGATGTCCTAGTGAAAGTGGACCAATTTATCTTTCTTGTTGATTTCAATGTGACGGATATGGAGGAAGATAAAATGATACCTATCATTTTATGGAGACCTTTCATAGCCACTGGAAGAGCAATGATAGATATGCAGAAAGGGGAATTAATTATGCGCATCAATGATCAAACTATTACTTTTAACATTTCAAGTTCAATGAAATATCTTGCAAAAGGTAAAGATGATGAATGCTATAGAATGGATGTTATAAGATATCTGAGTGAATGTCATTTCAAGACTAATTATGAAGAAAAATCTGAAGTAAAATATTTGAAACACGAACAAGAAGAGGAATTAGATCAATGTGAAGATCTTTTTAAGGAAGATTCAAACTATGTTCGAGAAAGTTTTGAAATTTTGGATACGATAGAAAAAGATAAATCATTTTGTCCATCAATAGAAGAACCTCCAGAACTTGAGTTGAAGTTACCTCCTGATCATTTAAAATATGCCTTTTTAGGTGATTCCTCTACTTTACCAGTTATAATTTCCTCAAAATTAATGCTGGAAGAAGAAGAAAGGTTGATGAAAATTCTAAAAAATTTTAAGAAAGCCTTTGGATGGAAAATAACTGATATTAAAAGAATTAGTCCTTCAATTTGTATGCATATAATTCATATAGAAGAGAACTGCAAACCCAGGGCTGATCCTCAAAGGAGATTGAATCCTGTTATGAAAGAAGTTGTAAAGAAAGAAATTTTAAAGTGGTTAATTGCTGGAATTATCTACCCTATTTCAGATAGTGCATGGGTTAGTACAATTCACTGCGTTCCTAAGAAAGGAGGAGTAACTGTGACTGTGAACGAACAAAATGAATTAATACCTACTAGACAAGTTGCAGGGTGGCAAATATGCATTAATTATAGAAAATTAAATCTTGCCACCAGGAAAGATCACTTTCCACTACCCTTTCTAGATCAAATGCTGGATAGACTAGCTGGGCATAAATACTTTTATTGTCTGGATGGATATACTGGCTATCACCAAATTCAAATAACTTCTGAAAATCAAGAGAAAACAACTTTTACCAATCCTTATGGTACATTTGCTTTCAGAAGAATGGCCTTTGGTTTATGTAATGCCCTTGCTACATTTTAAAGATGTATGATGACAATTTTTTGTGATTTAATTGAAAAAAGAATTAAAGTATTTATGGATGATTTTTCAGTGTTTGGAATTTCATTTGACTCATGTTTAGCTTAAGCGCTGTGAAGAAACAAATTTAGTCCTTAATTAGGAAAAATGCCAATTTATGGTAGCAGAAGGAATTATATTAGGTCATCAAATATCAAAAAATGGTATGGAAGTAGATCCTGCTAAAATTCAAGGGATCGCTAATCAGGTCATCAAATATCAGAAAATGGTATGGAAGTAGATCTTGCTAAAATTCAAGTGATTGCTAATAGACATAAAATATCAAGAAATGGTATGGAAGTAGATCTTGCAAAAAATCAAGTGATCACTAATTTAGCTTATCTAACGAATGTAAGGGAAATTAGGAGTTTTTTAGGACATGCTGGGTTCTATAGGCGATATATTATAGACTTTTCAAAAATTGCTAGGCCTTTATGCCATTTACTGGAGAAAGATGCAATTTTAACTTTTGATGAAGAGTGCCTAAAAGCTTTTGAGTTATTAAAAGAAAAATTAGTCATTGCACCAATTATAGTTTCACCAGATTGGGGAAAACCTTTTGAACTAATGTGTGATGCTAGTGATTATGCTATTGGAGCTGTTTTAGAATAAATAGATGATAAAATTTTCAAAGTAATTTACTATGCTAGTAAAACTCTTAATGAAACCCAAATTAATTATACAATAACTGAAAAAGAGTTATTAGCAATAGTATATGCCTTTGATAAATTTTAATTATACAACAAATGAAAAAGAGTTATTAGCAATAGTATATGCTTTTGATAAATTTAGATCATTTTAATTGGAAATCATTGCGTAGTGCATACAGATCATTCTGCTATTAAGTACCTATTGAAAAACAAGGATACTAAACCTAGACTAATAAGATGAATTCTTCTTTTGCAAGAATTTGATTTTACAATAGTTGATAAAAAAGGAACTGAAAATCAAATTACTGATCATTTATCCAGGCTTGAGTTAGAAAAACCACTCTATTTTTAAAAAGAAATTAATGAACCTTTTCTAGATGAAAAATTGTTCAATATTAACGAGTGGTGTGTTCTGTCGTGTGCCGACATTGTAAAATTTCTTGTAAGTAATATTATACCTTATGGAGTGACATACCAACAAAAGAGAAAATTTATTTCTGAAGCTAAGACTTATTTTTGGGATGACCTATTTTTATATAAACAAGGAAAGATTATCCGAAGATGTGTACCATTAGAAGAGATTTATGAAATTATCAAAAAATGTCATAATTCTGATTTTGGGGGACATTTTGGTGTTGATAAAATAATATACAAAATTTTACAAACTGGATTTTATTAGCCTATTATCTTTAGAGATGTTAATGCTTATATTAAAACTTGTGATAGATGTCAATGAGTAGGAAATATTTCTAGAAGAAATGAGATACCCCTCAATTATATGTTAGAAGTTAAAATATTTGATGTTTAGGGATTATATTTCATGGGACCATTTATACCATCTTTCGGAAATTTATATATACTTTTAGCAATGGACTATGTATCCAGATGGATAGAAGCTGTTGCTTTACCACGATGTGATGCTCAAAGTGTTGCAAAGTTTTTGAAAATGAACATATTTTATAGATTTGTGATGTCAAGAGTTATCATAACTAATGGGGGAAGTATTTTCAGAAATGCCATAATGGAGAAATTATTAAGGAAATATCATATAAATCATAGAATTGCTACTACTTATAATCCTCAGAAAAGTGGTTTGGCTGAATTATCCAATCGAGAAATTAAAAAAATTATGAAAAAATATGTAAATCCAACAAAACTGAATTGGTCAATCAAACTTGACTATGATTTGTGGGCTTATAGGACTGCATACAGAACTCCTATAGGAATGTCCCCATATAGGCTAATATCCACTTACCAGTTAAACTTGAGCATAAAGCATATTGGGCTATTAAAGAGATCAATTATAATTTAATGCTTACCAGTTGAACTTGAGCATAAAACATATTGAGCGATTAAAGAGTTCAATTATAATTTGAAAGATGCTGGTGAGAAAATATTATTGATTAAAATAATTAAAGAGTTCAATTATAATTTGAAAGATGCTGGTGAGAAAAGATTATTGCAATTAAATGAATTAAAGAGTTCAATTATAATTTGAAAGATGCTAGTGAGAAAAGATTGTTACAATTAAATGAGTTTGAAGAGATAAGGAATGAATCTTAAGAGAGTGCTAAGATTTATAAAGAAAAGATGAAGATGTGGCATGATCAAAGGATTCTTATTAAAAATTTTCAGCAAGGGCAACAAGTTTTGCTATATAATGCAATGTTAAGATTATTTCCAGGAAAACTTAAGTCCAGGTGGATGAGCCCATTTGTTGTGATAAAAGTTTATCCTTATGGAGCTGTGGATATTAAAGTTCCTAAAACTGAGAAGGTATTTAAAGTGAATGGTCATAGACTAAAACCTTATTTTATAGGGGAACAATATAAATTTAACGATCGAATGATGTTGGGTCAACCAGAATAAGCATTAGTTACGTCAGGCTGACGACGTAAAACTAAGGGCTTTTGGGAGGCAAACCATAGTTATGAGTGTGTTTTTTCTTTGAATGTTGTTTGTGTGTGATTAAGAGAAATTTGGGGTAGTATTTTTGAGACTATTTTGTATTAGTAATGATTTTAAGACTTTATGTAGTGACCCAAACATGCTAAAATGAGAATTTGGACGTTAAGTTGACTGGTGCAAAATTGAGCACTGGCGCTTAAGCGCGCCAATATTCGGCGCTTAAGCACGAGAGTTAAAAACCATGGGCAAAATTTAGATTCTAGAAGGTTTAACCGCTAATTGGTTGACTAAAACATGCCAAGGAAGTTTTAGGACGTGCTTAGGAGCTACCAGAGGGATTTAGGCCTATAAATAGAAGGATTTTGTGAAGGAATTTCGCCCCAGATAATTTTCAACCCTAAAGTCTACAAGAGAGAGATTTTGATAAGATGTTTTCATGGGAGATGAATTTAAAGAAGAAGGAAGAGACCATGAGGGAGAAATTCATTAGTCAAAGTGCACAATAGATGTATAAAGGTTTCTTAGCCGTTAGTATTGAAGGAATATCAGAAAAGATCAACACAATTGAGACTATCATGACTTTACTAGAAACAAAGGTAATTGAGATTCATGTACATCTAGAGCATATTGGATGACAATTGAAAATGCAATTCAACCATACTGATGATATAGAGGTAATTGAAGAAGATAATATCAGAGCTCGTCACTACCGTCCGTTTTATCAACTTTATATTCCGATTGCCCAAGGAGAGACTAATGAAAGACCAGAGATTGTCCCAACAAATGAAGAGTGGAATTAAATTCTGCGTTTGAGTTTATTTGTTAGGAGTGATTATGCTTACGTGTTAGTGTTTGTTTTTAGTGTTTATGACTTTTACGTGTTTAATTGTTTAAGTTTCCTAAGTGTTTGTATTTAAAAAATTTTCTCATCCGATACTATTTGGAGTGAGAATTAAATGTTACATGTACTTGTATTAGTTTGTGAATGAATGTATATGTTTGTTTTTTATGAAAATTAGTGTTATTTTTGTCTCGAATTGAATTGAGTTATATGGAAGAATTTAGAGAGAGAGGAGAGTTGTAGGAGAGGAAAATAGTCATTTAAGTGTTATGAGACCATTTAGGGGTGGTTTACTTAGGCTAATAGTGCATTTTACTTAAAGTTCAAAAAAAGTGCACTGACGCTTAAGCGCTACATTCTCGCGCTTATGAGTGATGTAACCCGAGAGGCAGGCGCCTAAGTGTTCATGAAAACTAGTTCGCCAACAGTTAAAAGTGAAAAATAACCCAACAAATCACCTTTTTTACCCTCGCGGTCATCTTCAACCTCTCGAGTTCACGATTTTGGAGGCTAGGGCAAGCTATTTTGTGGAGATTTCTTGGTGGAATTGAGAAAATTTTGTAAGATTTGGATTACTTAAGGTAAGAGCTTCACTTCTATGTAAAAACTTTGGATTTTCACCATGTATTTTGAGTACATTTGGAAAAATTTGAAAATCACTATTCATGGTGAAAAATGAGGAAAAATCTATAGAAATTGCATAGGAAGTGTAGTTTATACTTATAGGAGTTGAGTTTAGTGGATTAGATTTGATTTTTGAAGTTATTGTGGAATTTTATGAAATTTGTAGAATGTCACCAAGAATGAAGCGGAGAAAAGGAAAAAGCCACTTTGATTCGAGCAAATTTGTGAGTTTGAAAGCTCAAGATAGGTACAGTGATGCTCTGCAATCACAAAAACTTATCCAGGACGATGTTTCAAAAGTCCAGGTGGATCTGTAGATGATCTGATCATTCGCCGATAATGGGAACGATTCTGTTATTTTTCTGCTGTGGGCGTTATTTATGTAGTTAGGGAGTTCTATGCAAACCTCCCTGAGGCTGAAGAAGATTGAGTTATGGTTTGAGAAAAATTGGTACCTTTTTCACCGGAGATAATCAATATGTTTTATCATTTACCACCCGATACTTTACGTTTTTATGTGAACTATAGTCCTACTAAGACAGAGCTAGATGAGATTATTTCTTATTTGACTGTTGGAAGAGGACTCTAGAATATCAAAAATGAGAGGAGAGTCAACTTTGCCACGTCAAAGTTAAGTGCACCATCCAAGGCATGGCACTATTTTATTTTAGCCCATCTATTACCTACAAATCATCTCAGTGAAATTACCAGAGAGAGGGTGATGTTGAAGTATTGTATTCAAGAAGTTAAGCTCATCAATATTAGAGCTTTATTTCATCAAACTATCATCAGTTCTGCCACTGCCGCTACTACTACAGGTCTGGGATTTGCTTCCTTGATCTTTTCTTTATGTGATAGGCTAGAGTGAGATATGATAGCTAAGAGGAAGTATTGTTGCCTTTAAAGCCAATTACTAGTGTTAATGTGAAGTCATATTCAAAGCATTCTATTTTTGACTGGAGAGGAGGATTTTCAAGAAGTTATGGAATGACAATGTCAGCTGCTTCTACCTCCGTTGCACTACATCCAGACCATCTACCTCAAGACCATCACTTCTAGAGGTGAGTCCACAAAAACTCAAACTTAATTATTATAGAGGATGATGGACAATATCAACTATACCGCCGATAAGGTAAGAAATTTAGAAAGCTTTGCAGATCATATTGATGGGTATAACAGAAGAAAAAGTGATTATGAAGAGAAGTTTCATTCATCCATGGAAAACCTCATTAGAGGTAACCCAAGAGTGTAATTTCCTCCATATCCTAGATACCCTGATTATGAGCTTACAAATGTCTGGAATAGCGGTGATTCTGAAGATGATGAGGAGGAGGACAGAGTGATTTATTTTTATGTTTGTAATGTGTTAGACTATGTGCTTTGGACTTGTGACTTGTGATGTGTTGTTTTTTTTATGTTTGGACTTGAGACATATAATGTGATGTGTTTTTATGTTTTGGACTTGAGACATATATGTTTGTGTATTGCTTTGGACTTTATGATGTTTGAGACTTTTATTCTATTTAATTGTATTGTGATGTTGTGTTTTGTTAGTAGTTTGTTTTAAAATTCTAGGATAGTAATTGTTGTTGTGTGTTGATTATTGTGTTAGTTAGTTAGAATTGAATTTATTTCTGTCTTTTGAAAAGTTGAAAATCTTGCTAACTTTAGTTTTAAACTTTTACTTCAGAAAATTGCTACCCTGTATTTTTCTTTTATCATGTTAGTGTGTTTGTTTTTATGTTTAGACTGGAAATCAAAGTTAGTGTGTTAGTTTGTTTTTATGTTTGTACCCACTACTTAGAAGTCTACTGAATCTCTACATGTTGAATTGAATTGAAAACTATAGAAAATTAATCAAAAATTAATTTTACTCTTGTTTTTAGTTTTATACTTGTATAATTATGATATAAAAATTCCTGTAAGCATGTTACTTCCAATTTTCATTCCTGCTTATTTATAGTTGCTACTAAACTGTTTAATCTGTAAAAAATTTAAGTTTGAGGGGAACAAAAAATATTTTCAAAACTTGAATTTTATTTGTTCTGAAATGTGCTACAAGTGAATTTGATTTGAAAAGAAAAATGATTATGTATATGAAGTTATATTATGGAAGTAAAATTTGATTTTAGAAATGAGTAAGAAAATTTTGTTAAAATTGTGAGTAATGAAGAAAAACTTTCAAGTAAAAATTTTTAGTGTAGAAAATGTTAAATATAGTGTAACTATCTTTAGTAAAAAAAATTATATTTTTCAAAAATTTAGAAATTTAGACTTTTATTTTTAATACTTAAATTTGTTTTTAAAAATAATTTTCAAAACTATTATTATATTTTTAAGTAAAAGACTTATATCAAGGCTTTGCTTTAGGAAAGGAGAAGTGGAATTCAAAATCATTAAAGGCTTATCCAGATATAGTAATCCTTGCCTGAAAAAGAAAAAGAAAAAGAAAAAGAAAAAGAAAAAGAAGAAAAGAAAGAAAGAAAGTAAGGGAGGAGAAGCTTGAGGATTAATGCCTAATCAAAAATTATTTCCACATTTAATCTTTTTAAAGTATAAGACTTGAGAAACTCTTAAGCTTAAGGATATAATATAGTAAGTAAAATTATTCTTAATAAAGATATTTAAGTGGAGATAATTAAAAAAACTAAATTCTAAATTTGGAAAATCTACAATATTTCTGAATTAGATAGGAACTCATATTTTCATCTTTCTTAACATTAAAAATTTTTAAACATTAAGTTGGTCACATTTACTGAATATTTTTTCTATATTGGACTACTATATTTCTAAATCTAAATTTTATTAACTCCTAAAGAAAATCATATACATATCATACTTATTTAGTTTTTAAAGATTGAAGTGTCACTTGAGGACAAGTAACATTTTAAGTTTGGGGGATTTTGATACACCTAAAATATATGGTGTTTTTAGACACATTTTTATACCTATTTTTGAGATATTACGCTTTAATGGAAGGTATTTGTTTGTTTTTCTTTCAGGTACAAGTAAAAAGGTCAAAAATGCTATAATGAGTGAAAAAAGAACAAATTTGGAGCAAAAATGTGAAACTTGTGCAAAAGTTTTTTTATCGCCTAAGCACCAGAGGCCCCGCGCTTAAGCACAAGAGACAGTTATTTAGTTGTTTTCTTCATTTGGCCAAATTTTGAAGAGACATTTGAGGCATCTATTGGCTAAAGAGGGTGGTTATGACCACTAGGAATGAAAATATTATTAAAAGACTTGTGAAAGGAGGCATCCCTTGGAGAATACATAAAATTTGGACACAGTTTGAAGAATTTCCAAGGCACCTCTTGGGAAATTTATAAAAGAAGGAAGTTGGGAAATTTGAGATAGGTGCTTGAAGAGGGAGAGAGTGCTGAGTCTTGAAAAGATTGTGGAGAATCTTGTGGAGAGATTCAGGCACAATAAATTTACTTTTTCCTTTTTGTTTTTAGTTTTATTTTGAGAGTATAGTGTTGTAAAAGAGAAGAGATTCAAAGAAACTTCAAGAGCTTGGTGGAGGATTTGAGATAAGTTATTATCTTCATTTTTAAACTACTTTTGGTTTTAATAGAGACTTCTTGTTGGGTTGACAATGATTTCTACCTTTTAACTAAAGTGTGGTTCTGTTTTCTCCATGAATTCTGAGTAATTTTCTTTATCTTTTCCTTAAAATTATAAATAATTAATGTGTTGGATGGAAGTTGTGGAGATTATTAATCTTTAATATTAAAAGAAGTTGTGATGATTTAATTCCATGCACTTCATTTACTTCTTGATTTGGCCTATCCAGATGTTAAAATTTGTTGTGAGAACATGTAAGAACCGGGCTGGTATTATCTAAATCAACTATTAGAAAGAATCACATGAGGTTGTATGAATGAGAATGTAAGTCATATGATTTAGTGCAAATAAACAAGTAAATAAACTCCAAAGAGTGTAGAGTTAGAGAACTTTAATGTGACAGGTTAAAACGCCCAACTTGGTTTATTATTTTAGGTTCTGATACGAGATGTTAGCCCCCAGTTGGAGAGAATCGAGGGAACTCTAACTAATTATGTTTTTGAAATAAAAGTTTGTTGTTTGAAAGTGTATATTGACAATTTTCCCTGTGGGTTTGATATTCAGGCCTTAATAAAAAAGTCTTACATTACTTGATAACGATACATATACTTGCGTAGTATCCCAATATATATATATATATATATATATATA
>JXCR01040905.1:451869-473127 GCA_002079205.1 Phalaenopsis hybrid cultivar
AGTAGACTACATATCCAAATAACTAGAATTAGTAGCTTTACCTCGATGTAATGCTCAAAGTGTTGCAAAGTTCTTAAGAATGAACATATTTTGTAAATTTGGTATACCGAGAGTGATCATAACTGATGGGGGGAAGTCATTTTAGAAATGCAATAATGGAGAAAATATTAAAGAAATATCATGTCAACCATAAAATTGCTACTGCATATCATCCTCAGATAAGTGGTTTGGCTAAATTAACCAATCTTGAAATTAAAATAATATTGGAAAAATTTGTGAATCTAATAAAAATGAATTGCTCAATCAAACTTTATTATGCTTTGTGGGCTTATAGGACTGCATATTGAACTCTTATAGGAATGTCCCAATATAGGCTAATATTTAGGAAAGCTTGTCATTTACCAGTTGAACTTGAGCATAAAACATATTGGGCTATTAAGGAATTTAATTATAATTTAAAGGATGCTGGTGAGAAAAGAATATTGCAATTAAATGAGCTTGAAAAAATAAGGAATGAATCTTATGAGAGTGCTAAAATTTTAAAAGAAAAGATGAAGATGTGGCATGATCGGAGGATTCTTACTAAAAATTTTGAGCCAGGGCAACAAGTTTGGGTAAATAATGCAAGGTTAAGATTATTTTCAAGAAAACTTAAGTCTAGGTGGATGAGCTCATTTATTGTAATAAAAGTTTATCCTTGTGCAGCTGTAGATATCAAAGATCCTAAAATGGAGAAAATAAGCAAAGTGAATGATCAAAGACAGAAACCCTATTATTTAGGGGATCGACTTAAATTAAATGATCTTATGTTGTTGGGTGAACTAGAATAAGCACTGGTTACGTCGGGCTGATGACGTTAAACCAAGCGTTTTATGGAAGGCAACCCATAGTTATCAGTGTATTTTTATTTTGAATGTTATGTTGTTGTATTTGATTAAGAAAATTGTGGTAGTATTTTGAAATTATAATGTTTTAGTGATGATTCTAAGACCTTAAGAGATGACTTAGATGCGTTAGAATGAGTATTTGGATGTTAAGCAGACCTGTGTTAAATTGAACACCGATGCTTAAGCGCCAACATTCAGCGCTTAAGCGCCGCAGTTAACTAAACGTGCTAAATTTCATTTCTAGAAGGTTTAAACATTGTTTAGTGGGTTTAAACATGGTTTAGTGGTTTGAGAATGTGTGTAGTAGTTTTAGGCTTGGTCCAAAGTATATAAATAGTAAGGAATGAAGAAAATTTTCACCCCACTTCAGTTTTCATCTTAAAGTCTAAGTTAAGAGTGAGAGATCTTGGAAAAATGTCTTCTTTGAATATTGATATGAAGAAGAAAGAAGAAGCCATGAAGAAAAGTTTGTTAGTCAAAGTGCGCAAGAGTTATACAATGGTTTCCTAACCTTTAGTATAAAAGGAATAGTAGAGAAGATTGCAAAGATTGAGACTGATGTGGCTTCCATTGAAGCAAAGGTGAATGAGACTAATACACATTTGAAGCACATTGGATGGCAACTTAAGATGCAATTTAACCATACAAGTTTTATAGAAAAGGTGGATAAGGCTACATATTTGAAAAATAAATGGATTGAGGATGACTCAACTAGAGTTTTTCGCCACCATCCGTTCTATCAGATCTATATTCCAAATGCCCCAAGAGAAACAAATGAAAGGTCGGAATTTGTTCCACCGGAAGGAGAATGAAATTAAGTTCTAGAGTCTAGTTTTTTGAATAATGTTAGTGTTTGTTTATTTTAGGTGTCTTGATATTAGTGTTAAGTTTATTTTAAGTGTTTTGAATGTTAAGTTTGTTTAATATATGAAATATGTGTTTAGGAGTTATCTCATCCAAGACTCTTTGGATTGAGAAATTATATATCCCATTTTTTTGTATTTGTTTGTGAATTAATATAAGTGTTTTTTTATGTGTGAAATTTTGTGTTGAATTGAATTTGTGAAAATTGGTGAATTTCGAGAAAGAGGAGAGTTGAAGGGGAAGAAAATAGTTATTAAGATTTATAAGACCATTTAGGGGTGGTTGACTTAGGTTAGATGTGAATTTTACTTAAAATCAAAAATATCAAAATTTGTGCACTTTTACCTAAGTGCCAAAACCCTTTGCATAAGCACTGGACTACCAGAGAGGTAGGCACCTAAGCGCCAAACCAATCGCGCTTAAGAATTGGTTCACTTAAACCTGTTTGCGAACGCTTAAAAGTGAAATTTGAGCTAAAAAATGCCATTTTTTACCCTTGGCATCGTTGTCTTCCTTTTGAGTTTGCGTTTTCGGATCTAGGGCTCTTCTAAAGTGAAGATTTATTCATGGAATTAAGCCAAACTTACTAGATTTCATCTTCTTAAGATAAGAGCTTCACTTCAATGTAAAAATTATTATTTTCACCATATATCTTGAGCACATTAGGGATTTATCTAAAAATCACTATTTATGGTGAAAATTTGAGAAAAATCAATGAAAAATACATAGAAATGATAGTTTAAGCTTTTAGAAGTTAAGTTTAGTGATTTAGACTTGAGATTAGTATTTATTGTGAATTTTATGTGATTTTTTGAAATGGCCCTAAGAATGAAGAGGAGCAAGGGGAAGTCCCACTTTGATTCTAGTAAGTGTGTTAGTTTAAAAACTTAGGACAGATATACTGAAGCATTGCAATCAAGAAAATTGATTCCTGAACGATGTTTTAAAAATCTGGGTGGAACAGTGGAAGATTTAATAGTTCGCCGATAGTGGGAATAATTTTGTTGTTTTTTTTTGTAGCTATAATTTTGTGGCTTGGGAGTTCTATGCTGATCTCCCCAAAGATGAGGAAGATCAAGTTATGGTTAGTGAAAGATCAGTTGTTTTTCCCCCTGAGGTAATAAATTCGTTTTACCACCTGCCCCTAGTATATTGTGTTTTTATTCCAATTATACCAAGCTGAGGAGGAGTTAGAGGAGATTATATCGTCATTAACTGTGGGAAGAGGGCTATGGAAAATAAAAAATGAAAGAGTAAATTTCCATACGTCAAAGCTTGATGCTACGTTAAAAGCGTGGCATTATTTTATTTCAGCTCGTCTGCTCCCTACCAATCACCTCAGTGAAGTTACAAGAGATAAAGCCACTTTGAACTATTGTATTCAGTAGTTAAAGCCTATCAATATTGGATCTATGATCTATCAGACAATCACTAGTTCTACTACAGCTCCCACTACTGTAGGTTTGGGACTCACATCCTTAATGTTTTCCTTATGTGAGCAAGCTGGTGTTAGTTTTGATAGTTGGGAGGAGATTCTGCAGCCTCTAAAGCCTATCACGAGCATTAATGTGAAATCTTATTTTGAACATTCTGTATTTGGTTGGAGAGGAGAATTTTTTAGAAGTTCAGGTGCTTCTACTTCACGTGCATCTATATCGCAAGGTCAGTCTACTAGCTCTAATTCCGAGGCTCAATTAATGTAAAGGGTGTTAGATAACATCAATTATACTACATATAAGGCACTTAATTTGTAGAACTATGTAGATCATATAGATGGTTATATGAAGAGACACAGTGACTTTGAAGAAAAATTTCATATCTTTGGAAAACCTTATGAGGGGCGACCAAAGTGTAGTTTTTCCTTCATATGCCCAATACCCTTCATATGAGCCTACTACTTTTTGAGGCATCGATGATGATGATGATGAGGAGGAGGAGGATTGATTTGTGAAGTTTAATTTTTTTTTTAATTATGAACTTTATATGTTGTAGTTATGTTGAACTACTACTGTGTTATGAGTTGTACTTGTTTAAACTGCTACTATTATTTGTGTTAAATATTGTCGTGATAAAATTGTGCTATTGTCTTAGTATATTTGGTTTTTGTGGTAGTAATTACATTAATAGTGTTGTTTAGTATGTTTTAATGGTTTGTTTAGAACTTATTTTAAAATATTAGGAAGGGTTAGAAGATTACCAACTTTCACTTAAAGAACTTGATGTTCAAAATTTCAATTCACTACCAGGGATTTTTGTTATGTTGTAGTTTTGAACTTATCTTAGTCTGTTTGTTTGCTTTTATGTTATCCTCCACTGCATAGAAGTATAATGAATCTCATATATGATAAGATAAAGTTAAGTTAAAATTTCATCAATTAATTTTTACTCTTATTTTTAATTTATATACTTGTATATTTAGGGTATGAAAATTCATGTAAGCATGTTATTTTTAGTTTTCATTCCTACCACTATATAAATATGATGCTAAAATGTCTTATCTTATTAGAAACTTAGGTTTGGGGGAAGAAAAATAATTTTTAAAACTTGAATTTTATTTGTTCTCAAATGTACTACAAATAAATTTGATTTTGATTTAAAAAAAAATGATTATGTATTTGAAGTTATACTAGGGAAGTAAAATTTTGAATATAGAAATACGTAAGAAAATTTAGTTGAAACCTATAGTCATTAAGAAAAACTTAAAGTTAAAAAATTTTGAGTATATAAATGATAAATATTGTGTAACTATCCTTAGTAGGAGAAATTATATTTTTAAAAAATATAGAAGGGTTAACCTTTTATTTTAATACTTAAATTTCTTTTATTAAAAATAATTTTCAAAACTATTATTATTTTATTAAGTAAAACTTTTATATCAAACTTTTGCTTTAGGAAAGAATGTGTGGAATTCAAAATTATTAAAGGTATATCCAAATATAGTAATCCTCACCTAAAAAGAAAAGGAAAAAGATAAAAGAAAAAAAAAAAAAAAGAAAAAAGAAAGAGAAAAGGAAAAAGAAAATTTAAAAAGGGAGGAGAAGCTTGAGGATTAATGCCTGATAAGAAATTGGTTCCACATCTGATCTTTTTAAAATATAAGATTTGAGAAACTCTTAAGATTAAGGATATAATATAGTGGTATAATTATTCTTAATAAAATATTTAAAGTGGTGAAGATAGAATGCCTAAACTTTATATTTGGAGAATTTACAAGTATTTCTGAACTAGATAGAACATCATATTTTCATACTTCTTTAGATTAAAGATTTATAAAATCTAAGTTGGTCTCATTTACTAATATTTTTTCTAAATTAGACTACTATAGTTTAGGATCACAACTTTAGAATATCCTAAAGAAACCCATTTACATATTCTATTTATTTTGGTTTTGAAAGATTGGAGTGTCAGTTGAAGACAAGTAACATTTTATGTTTGGGGGATTTTGATACAACTAAAATATATAACATTAATGTACACATTTTTATACTTTTTTTTGGGGATATTGCACTTTAATGGAAGATATTTGTTTATTTTTTCTTTTAGGTATAGTTAAATGGATGAAAAATGGTAAAATTAGTGAAAAATGATCAAATTTAGAGCAAAAATGAAGAGGGTGAGCAAAAGAACTGTGGTGCCTAAGAGCCTAGGACTGGTTCTTAAGTGCCGGGAGAACAGAGAAAGCCACGCCTAAGAACCACATACCTTGCGCTTAAGCGCCAGAGGTAGTTACTTACTGATTCAATAATTTGGATGAATTTTTGAAGGGGTGTTTGAAGCAGCTCTAGGTAAAAACATGGGTTATTGTTAATGGACAAAAAAATTTATTCAAATGACTTTTGAAAGGAGGAAACTCTTGGAATATTCATTGAATGTGGACACATTTTGAAGAGACACCAAAGCACCATTTGGAAAATTATAAAAGTGGACTTAGATTCTCGCCCCTCCTCGTTCCTCGAAGGAGTCTCAGTTAGCCGTGTATGCCTCTATCTCATAGATTAATTAGGATACTTTTAGAGAGAAGAAAGGGAGGAGTTGTAGTGTGTTGATAGAGAGTATCGTAAGAGAAATGAAGAGAAGAGATTCAAAGGAACCTCAAAATTTTGGTGGAGAGGAATTTGAGATAAGTTTTTTTCTTTATTACTACATTTGGTTTTAATTTAGACTTTTTGTGCGTTTACATGATTTCTACTTTTAAACTTAAGTGTGGTTATGTTTTCTCTAAGAATTATGAGTAGGTTTTTTTATCTTTTTTCTTAAAATAATAAGTAACGAAGTGTTGGATGGAAGTTGTGAGAAGTATTGGTCTTTAAAGTTGAAATAAGTTGTGCTAATTTTAAACCTTGTACTTCATTTACTTCTTAATTTGGCCAATTAAGATGATAAAATTTGTTGTGAGAATATGTAAGATCTGTGAAAGCATTATCTCAGTAAACTAATGGCAAGAATCACATGAAATAGTATGGATGAGAATGTAATTCATATGATTGAGTGCAAATAAATAGGGAAATAAACATTGAAGGGTGTAGAGTTAGAGGACTTTAGTGTGACAGGCTAAAGCCCCCAATTCAGTTTATTATTTTAGGTTTTGATTTGAGATGTTAGCCCCAAGGTGGAGGGAGAAGATGGAACTCTAGTGTGAGAGCTCGTATCTTTCCTACCTTAGCTGTCTTCAAGACTATTCAAACTTTAAATTAGTCAATGTTCTTTATAGCATGACTAGTAAGGGTAAAGAATAATATTGTTCCGATTTGACACAACACAATTTGAATACTTCCACAACAAAATTTCTATACTTGTTACTAATTCATGATAAGGAAAAATATATTTTATTATATTATCTTCATCTTACAACTATCTAGTTAAATTTAGTTAGTTATTTACTTTTAATTTTCAATTATAAAAAATTACCAAATAGATTTGAATTTTCATTCCTATTTTAGCATCTATAGTTTAGGTAAGTGTATTTTTTTTTTGTAGAGTTTATTATCTAATTCCTTATTAACAGTTTGTAATTCTCCCTCTAGGTTCGATATTCAAGGTTTAATTAAAAAATCCTATATTACTTGATAATGATAAATATACTTACGTAGTATTCCAATATTTAAATATAATATTTGAACCCTTATTTTCTTCAGGGCTGCCATTTTAAAGTAAAAAATATAAGTAAGGAAAATTAAGAATATACACACATATTTCATAGTACTGTCATAAAAGTCGGGATCAATTATCAATTTTTTTGTTGCAGACAATGTTCATCTAGAAGAGATCACCCGATCTTTCACTTGACTAGTGAATATTCTATTTGGGCACATATTGACAATCATGCTCCTTATGGAGATGCTAATATCTGAGATAGACTTGATCTACATCATGATATGCTTATGAACCAGGACATTTATAGTGAATTTTTCACTTGTTTCTGTATTCTTTCATATTGCTCGTCAGAGACTCTAGAGCTTCAGGAGCCTGTAGAGTGGATTATTAGTCTCAAGTTGAAGTTTGGAGAGTATAATCCTCTTGATAATATGGTGGCTCAGATCAGCTATGGGCCTTGTGAGATTCTTCAGTCTACTGCTAATATAGTTGTACAACTAGGGCAGTCCAGACTTTTGAGTTACCACTAGCTTAAGACACACACACTTGAGTGGCCCAATGACTTAGCTTTAGGTTAGATTTTCAGTCCAGCATGTGAATATATTGATTGAGTGAGAAAATTTTACGATAAATTAGAGACATTTTGTGAGCATTAGTGTCTGCGACGTGGTTTATGTATCCCTATTTTATTACTCAAAGATTCATTATGCTTGAATTTGAGGTATGATTGTAGTACATGTTAGGCTGGCCCTGAGGAGTTGATTGCCACCTTGTGGGACCTATTGTTTATACTATACTTCCAATTTTTGGTCATAGATAAGGGGAGTGCATTTTATCAAACATTTTGATAATGGTGATCGTAGAGGCAAGTTAGTCTTACCAATAGTTTAAAGCATTACCATCAGGTTTGCATGTCATCTAGGCTATATAAGTGGATGCTGGCTCTTCCTTCTGTTAATGTGTGGATTCAGAGTTTTCTGCTGGAAGACTACTTGTTAGATAGTTCTGCAAAGTGGGGCAATCAATTTCGATTAAGATTATAGCATGACGATCTTCTATCAAAGGAGTATGCTCCATCTTTTCAAGTTTCTCCAGCCAGGGTAGATATAGATATAGAGCTATTTTAGTAAGTTTTCTTAGCCACCTAGTTGTTTACCTTTGTGCTTCCCACGAAGGAGGGTTTGATTTATCCAAGTGTTTTGTTAGGCACTAGCTGTCTTTCTAAGGGTTAAAGCCTTTCTCTTTTTTATGTTGTGTTTGCCTAAATTTATAGAGTTTTACGCCTCACTTCTAAATCTTGCTCCATGAAGATTTGATATCACATTACCTTGGTAGTATTTAAATGTGTAGATTAATCTTCATATTTGTGGAGATTTCTCATGCTCAGAGCGTTAGTCATACTTCACAGAGAGAGGATTTCCTATTATTCTTCAGTTATCTCAACATCATTCACATTAGAGAGAGAAAACATATATGGTTGTTTTTCTTTGCACCTCACTTGGTGGAAGATATATTTTCTCTTATTCATTTGCTAGATTTATAACCCATTAAAGATTTTTTCTCTGGCTTGAGATGATTGACAAGATTTACTCTTGTGACCTGTATACTTTACTCTCTAAAGTACCATTATTATGAGTCATTGAGCTCTTCATCAGTCAATAATTGGGATGGTTATGTTACTGATATGGTCCTTCTATCATTTTAGAGGCCTATTAGCCCAATGGAGTGGATCAATAATTTAGATGTTCACAGGCCTCTTATTTCGATGGATTAATGAATATGCAAGGAGTTGTTGACACTCACCAAATGGATTCTACAGCTACAGATGCAAGATTATATATAACATCTAGGTTATGGATTCATTTTCGCTTGGTACCAACTCAAGATTTACTATGACTTCTTCTGGTATTCGCACTGGGGTGAGTTACATTTGACTGCATGGGTGAAGCTATCTTTCAGTTCTTTCATGGAGAATGGTACTCATAGATATGAATGACAAGTGAGATCATTAGGAATCCCTCAAGGTCAGAGGTCCCATCGTAGTGTTCCATATGTCGGCAATAACACGGGAAAATTTTCTTTATCAACAAAACTTTTTTCCTAATCTATGACTTCTTCTGGTATTCGCACTGGGGTGAGTTACATTTGACTGCATGGGTGAAGCTATCTTTCAGTTCTTTCATGGAGAATGGTACTCATAGATATGAATGACAAGTGAGATCATTAGGAATCCCTCAAGGTCAGAGGTCCCATCGTAGTGTTCCATATGTCGGCAATAACACGGGAAAATTTTCTTTATCAACAAAACTTTTTTCCTAATCTATTCTTTTACATTTTCCTTTCTAATTATCTTTATTTAATCCTCTTTATGATGCATGTTAGAGAAAGAATAAGTTTATTGTAGAAGAAGAGGTTATCCATTCACTAAACAGAGTACGAGCTATGGAGTCACCTTCACCTTCTACTGATGTTCCTTGAGCAGATAGACACATGAGTTCTTGAGGCAAGTTCTCTTTTACTCCTGCTGATCAGATGGTTGACCATACTCCTCGACCTCTGGTATCACCCGAGGAGTTAACTTCTAAACCTATGATTTCAGATACAAGAGAGCCATTACTTGATCAGCTAATGTTAGTTTCTACCCCTCTCAATTTATCTATCGTGTCTATTATATCTCATCTAGATAGATTTTTAATGGATGCTGGAGAATTAAGTTTATGTAATATCCTATCTTTTCACCTTAATATATATACATACATGTGTTTTCATTATAACATGCTAATAATTAAAACATATCTCATACAACACTAGTTGGAGTAGATTATGAGTTTCAAATTCGATATTGATGCCCTTCATTTATAGATCCTAGGCAACGGGACATGCATGACTATGCACTAGCATTTCTATGGAGATTGATATTCATATTAGATCCAAGATCTCCTCAGTCTTTGGAAATTTTTACTATTGATGTGAATCTAGTGTTGGACTTCTTAGTGCATTTTTTTGGGAGGTTCAAAGCTTACATACCAGGAGGTGATATGCCTGGAGGCAAAATTTTTGGTTTGTAGACTCAGAACTATCACTATTACTTGGACTAGGGCTTCATTACCTAACCTTCATTAAAAGCTTAGGTGACATTCTGAGGCAGCTGATGTGGCACAGAAAGAGTTGGAGCAGTGATCTGAAGCCCTCAGAAGGACTTGTCAGTATTATTTTGATTCCTCAACAAAGATTGAGAGTTTGGGTGCTCATATAAAGCATCTTTTAGAGGAGATTAAGGATAGCGTGTCGTGCAAAGCCAATCTTTAGGTGGAGCACGCTAGTTAGACACAGATAGTTGAGAGGGAGTAGTGATAGTACCAGATTTGCCACCAAGCTTTATTAATCTTTAAGTCAGCCTTGACTTTGGTAGTAGAGGTGTTGCATACTACTGAGATAGAGTATTAGTCCCTTACTTAGATCTTCACACAAATTTGAGCTCTGCAGTCTCCTCTTCCGCGATATCTGGATTGTTGTTTGTTACATGTCACCATCTGCATGTATTTATCATATTATTAGTGAATATTTTATTTTCCATATTTATTATATTTTCCTTCTTTTTTGAAGCTTCTTTGAATAGAAAATTGAGCTCAACTTGATGCTTTTTTAGCTGTGTTCATTTCTTTTAATTTTTCTTTGAATTTTGATTTATAAAAGATGTCATAATCTAGTTTACTTGGACCTCTCAAGTTGAATAGGCTTAGAATTTTGTAGTCTTTATCATCAGACTAACAAATGGGGGGATTAATCACTGCGGCCATTTTTATGGCTTGTTGAGTGAAGAAAAAATTCAGCAACTTGGCCATATTTGAACTTGTTGATTCTAACCTTCTAGAATGTTTAACCCCTAGACTTGAAATATAACAAAATTTTACTTCTTCAGCTTAGGAAGCTTCATTTTATAGACTTAAAGATTTTTCTTTTTCTATTAACTTGTCAAAAAATTCTTCTCAATTTGGAAGGCCTGAACTTATCAAATTGGATGAGTTTAGGAAGTAGATAATTCCTGTCATCAGATTAACAAGATAGGGGCTCTCCTATTGAGGTCATTTTTATGGCATGTTGAGTATGCAAAATTTACTCCTTCACTATGACCATTTTTATGGCTTGTTGAGTGAAGCGAGCTGTCAGCAACTCGATCATATTTGGGCTTGTTGAGTTTGATCATTTTGATTATCTTGAGTCTTAGACATAAATTGTGATAGAACTTGCACCCTTCCAACTTGAATCGTTGAGGTTTAGAAATTTCAAAGTCTTTTTAGTGAATTTTGGGAATTTTATTCAAATAAAATCTTTGCCCTTTAAATGTAATTTTGCATCTACTTTTGCTCGGTGACAATTGGCTTAGCAAGTATTTGGGGATCTCAACATTAATGTTTGATGCCAACCCTAATATTTTGTGCTTTATAATACAAATTTTTGTGATCAAATTTGGGGATCTCGATCTAACCCACGATGTAAAACCATGTAATGAGCCATTTATCTTATAAATAGAAACTCAGTATATGACATATATATATAACCNGCCTTCCAAGGTGAAAAATACATTAAAAAATCCAAACATAAAGAAAAGTTTACAACATTCTGCAGAAGGGCAAACCGAGAAGGTCTCCCTTTAAAAGAAAAAGGAGAGGAGGAAAAATATTTTTAGTGATGAGGGGACAATCTGCCCCAAGTCCAGCTTGAGCAAGCCAATTTGCTAGTCGGTTACCTTCTTTGTGGACAAAATGGAACCTCAGGTTGATGCAGTTGGAGATGTGATTAATTTTTTTTTTCCACTTTAGAATGTGCCAGGGGAAGGTGATGAGGTTCAGGAGGATGTTGATCATAACATTGGAGTCAGATTCCATTAAGAGGTTTTGAATTTTGGCTCTAGAGGCAAAGTGGATAGCCCAATAGATAGCAATTGATTCAGCTTCCAAAGCATCATTAGCAACAGTGGGAGACAAGTGATTAAGGAGGCAGGAACCTTGTGAGTTTTTGAAAAGCCCACCAATGCTAGCATTAGATTGGTAAAAGCTACCATCAGTGTTGACTTTCAACCATCCAACAGCTGGCTTAAGCCAATAAACTAAAAACTGATCAGAGGAAGGCTGACTGAACTGATTTCCAGTCATAAGAAGGTCAGAAAATGCCTTCCATAATGAAAGTTTCTTCAAAAAAGCTATGCAGTTGGAGGCCACCTTAGAGGGAAGTAGCAGTTGCTCATCAAACTTGGCCTTGTTCCTAACCATCCAAGTGAACCAAGCCACCACACAAGGGATTGCCATTAGCTTCAAATGATGCCACTCTTTCCAACACATAAGAAACTGCTGCCAGGTAAGATTTATGGTTTGCACTTTCAAATGTATTAGTACAACAGACCAAACTTGTTGAACAAAAGTGCATTTGAAATAAAGATGATCAATGGTCTCGTCATGCTCTTTGCATAGGACACAACAAGATGGGCCTCTCAAACCCTTCAATTTCACGATGTCATCAGCGGGAGAAGTATGGAAAAGAGTCTCCAACAAAAGAATGACATAGAAGGGGAAAGTAAATTACTCCATAGAGTTTTCTTCCATGGGATGTACACCCCATGAGACTGCTGGGAGTAGATATAAGCAGAATTAGTTTGGGAGGTTCCCTTTTTGGTAATGAGTTTATCTTTCTTGGAGTGGTCCAGGGAAATGCTAATAGTTTTTTGAATGGTTGTGGTATCTAAAATGTTTTGAAGGGCAAGAAGATTCCAATGTCCCTCAGTCCAGTAGTCAGATACCTTGGTAATAGTAGGAAAAGGAGCAGACCTCTCCCATCCAATTGTCAAGCCAAAATTTAATGTTCCCCTCCCTTAACTCCCAAATGAAGCGATCTTTAGCAATGCCCTTAATTTTTAGGATTTGAGACCAGATTTTGGAATCTCCCAGTTTAGGAGTGACAAGGGAAGGATGGGAACCCTTGCAGTACTTTCCTTTCAAAAAATTTGCCCAAAGAGACTCTTGTGCCCTGAAATGTATCCAAAGTTTGCAGAAATTAATATGTTGTAAATGCTTGAAGCTTCTGAAACCAGGCCCCCCCATTGTCAGCTGGTTTGCAAATAGTATTCCAGGTAGTCCAATGCTTTTGGTTTCTTTGACCAGACCAAAGAAATCGATTAAAGGTTCTCTCAAGCAATAACTGTGTACTCTTCTTCAAAGTGGCCATTTGAAGGATATAGGAAGGGAAGATTGACAGAACATTCTTTAAAAGAGTGATTCTTCCTCCATTACAAAGGAAGGAGTTAGTCCAGCTGGTAAGCTTTGTTTGGATCTTTGTAACCACATCATCAAACTATATTAGTCTGGTCCAGCCCTTCAACAAATGAACCCCCAAGTATTTCAGTTGAGAGCTGGGAATTTGAAAGCCTGTGAAGTATGAAATCCACAATCTGAAAGGTTGCTTGAATCCTTTGCTAAAATAGATGTTGCATTTTTGTTTGCTCAGAAGTAGTCCAGAGCAGGCCAAAAAATCATTTAGGCAATTTTGGATATGTCTAGCAGCAGGCTTAGTAGCTTTAGAAAAGAGGATGACATCATCTGCATAAGATAAGTGGCTGATGGCAATATTGGATCTATGCTTGAAATGATTTTGTGGGGATTCATTTGAGAGTTGGTTAAGCATTAGAGAGAGATAGTCAAAAGCCAAAATGAAAATAGTAGGAGAGAGAGGGTCACCTTGTTTGATTCCTCTAGTTGCTTTGAAGAAACCATTTGATGAGCCATTTATAAGAAAAGTGTGAGCATTGTTATTTAGCCATCTCATGATTAAATTTATGAATCCAGAGAGAAGCCTCTAGCATGTAGAACCTCCTCATTGAAATCCCTGTGGATTGTATCATAGGCTTTGCTGATGTCCAATTTATAAATCAGATTACCCCCCCTGCAGCTTCTATCCAGATCTTGATATAACTCCTGTCCTAAAAGGACATTATCCACAATGCTTCTACCCTTGATAAAAGTTGTTTGGTTTCTGCTGATAATCTTATGCAGATGAGGTTGAAGTCTGGAAACCATCACTTTGCTAATAAATTTAGTGACCACATTGGTAAGGCTGATTGACCTAAATTGCTCCCATCTTTTGCCATTTGTCTCTTTAGGAATGAGAGTAATAGCAGAAGAAAAGAAATACTTAGGGGGGTCTTGACTTTTGAAAAAGGCTTGCACAGCTTCAATCACCTCCATTCTAATGATGTTCCAAGCTTTTTTATAGAAATCTGTAGAATAACCATCAGGGCCAGCAGTTTTATTGCTACAATAGAGTTCAAAGCAGTTTTTATTTCTTAGCGGGATCTTTACCTATGAAAAGGATTGTACAGCTTCAATCAACTCCATTATAATGATGCTCCAAGCTTTTTTTATAGAAATCTGTAGAATAACCATCAGGGCCAGCAGCTTTATTGCTGTCAATAGAGTCCAGAGCAATTTTTATTTCCTCTTTAGATGGTATATGTGCTAGTTGAAGGCTGGAAATATACCTTCTGCAATGATCAAAGAGGTTAACTTGTATAGCTTGTCTAGTCACATTGTTTCGAGTGAAAAGCTTTTGATAAAACTCCACTGCACTAGCAGAAATTTCACTAGCAGTATTAAGCCAGGCTCCTTGAGGGTTCTTGATCTTATGTATTTCATTACATTTCCTTTTGTAATTGATTATGGCATGATAGTATTTGGTGTTTCTGTCCCCTACACAAAAATAAGACTGTGCAACTTTCTGATGAAGCAGCTCCTCCTGCAAATGAATAGCATTTAGTAAATTTTCATTGGCTATGAAAAGGTCAGCTTCCAAAGCAGGATTAACAGTAAGTTGGGACTCCGAGTTTTCAACAATAGCTTCATCTTCCATAACCTTAGCATTTAATAAATTTTCATTGTCTATGAAAAGGTCAGCTTCCAAGGCAGGATTAACAGTAAGTTGGGACTCCATGTTTTCAACAATAGCTTCATCTTCCACAACCTTAGTATGTAAGTTGCCAAAAGCTTACCAATTCCAGGCTCTGAGCTTTGCAATAAGTCTTTTTTGAAGAGTCCATAGTTTCACCCATGGGTTAACATGGTGATAGCTGGTCCACACTGAAAGCACCTATTTAAGAAACTCAGGATGGGAAGACCAGACATTAAAATATCTGAAAGGGGATTTAGTGGTCGTGAGAGTGCTTGGAATAATAATAAGGAGGGATCTGTGATCAGACCTAGTCATAGGCAAATGAGATACAGTAGTATGCAGAAAATCATTTACCTAAAAATCATTAGCTAGAGCCCTGTGAATCCTTTCCCAAATATTGCCCCTTATCTTAGTAAATTTTGGGCCTGAGAAGCCCAAATCAAATAATTTAGATATCTAAATGTTATCAATGAAGAAATTCATTTTATTGATATCAGGGGGTCTGCCACCTGACTTTTCATTGGGAGAGGCCACACAATTAAAGTCACCATAAACCGGCCACTTAGTGGAAATAGTTTGACTAAGTTGAAAATTTTCCTTCCAAATTTCTTTCCTTCCATTAGAGTTGCTGATAGCATATACAAAAGTAGCATGAGCAGAATATCCAACCAAGGAGAGGGATATGTGAAGGAACTGAGGACGATCAAGTAAAACTTGCCAAGAGACTTCCTTCCTGCACAGAAGCCATAATTTGTTATTACAATTTGGAGAAAACCGGAATCCAGAAAACTTCTTAATAATTATGGACCAATGTTTAGAGACCATGGGTTCAAGCAAGGTAATACACCAAAACTTGTGCATCCTATCTAAATGGATTAATCTGCTATGGGACCTAAGATGAGTCAATCCCCTAACATTCCAGCATAGGAGTTTAATCATTAATTTGTTTTCCTCTCCTCCTTGTTCTAGGAAGAGAGTCCAAACTCTTAGTCTTGGAGTCCCCAGCTACAGAAGCAACACTTTTCAAATCATGCAAATTTTTCTTCTTCTTTCTAGATTGGTGAATCTGCTATTCTTCTTCAAGATCTAAATTCAACTGATGGACTAGATTATCATCAAACTCAGCATTATTAGATGGAGCCAGGGCTGTAGGGTCAGTAAAAACCTTTTTTGAAGTTGAACTTTGCAAGATTTTATCCTTCTTAGGAGCCCCCACAACATGGGCCTCTCCCTCAGGAGAGGAACAAGGGGTGGAGAGGGCATCAAAATGTGGAGGAGGGATTAAGGGAATTAGATTTAGAGAAGTTTCAGAGACAGTTTGGGTAAAGGTATGGGAGTCAGAAGTGTGTGGAGGGTCAAACAAGGTAGTGGGTGCTATAGAAGCTGGTGGCAAAGCCAACAGATCAGAAGTGCCTTCTAAAGTAGCATCCATAACAGGATTAATGACAATAATGGTTAAGGGTTTTGTAGGTAAAGGAGGATCAATATCAATTTGAGGAGCCAAAATCAGAGGTGGGGCAGGAGCTGAGGGCCAAACATTTAGCTCAGAAGTTCCAACAAAAGGAACATCCTCCACTGAAGTAAGATTTATGGCAGAAGTTCCCAAGGCTAGTGGTTGTAAAGGTGAAGGAGGATTAATATCAAGGTTAATATCGAAATGCTTAGATGGGGAGCCAGGATCCAGATGCAGTGTGGTATGCTGAAAGGAAGAGCTAGGTATGGGTCCAGAAGAGGGATTCTTTCTCTTAGGATGAAGCCTAAAACATCTACTACTAGTGTGCCCAAACATTTTGCAGTTATGACAGTAATAAGGACTTTGTTCCATAACAATTTTCTGCCAATAACCATTGTTGGTGTTCCCAGCTAGATTTCATCCACTTCAGGTTGGGTGATGTCCCTTTCCACTAAGATTCTAGCCACAGAAGGCCTAGAAAGGTTAAATGTAGGAGCATACAATTTCATTGGTCTTCCAAGAGCTGTGCCAATAATGAAAAGAACTTGATGGTTGAAAAAATACAGTTTCAGCCCTGGGAGTTTAAACCAAATGAGAACAATTGGAGGTTCTTTTGATGGACCAAATTTGTGGTCCACTTTAGCAATTTCATGGAGATTCCATCCAGATAGAGCACTTGTTTGGCAAAAAGTCTTGCATAATCTTCTTCTTTAGCCAAATGTATCATAATGTGTCTTCCATCCATCAAACCTACCCTCAAAGCACCAACTAATTTCAAATCATCAAAAAATTTCATGATTTCATCCATTTTAAAATGGCTGAATAGAAACATGCCAACATGGGTAAATTTTCAAGCCTCAGCCAGGGACAAAATTTCATTATCAGAGAAGAAGGCACCCACCTTGCCTCCTTTTTTACACAAAGGTTTCACAAAAGGGTCGTCAACCTTGCCAAGAGTAGCATCATGATAAGTTTGAGGGAAGACAAGATTTTCAAAAATTTTCAAAGTGTCAAAACCTTTCCCCACAAAATCAGCAAAGGTGGCCTTGGCCCATTGTATATTAGTCTCTAAATCAATGGGGATAGGGGAAGCCATTAATAGTAAAGTAAAGCACACTCAGAGAGAATACAGTAAACAAAAAAAGTGCCTAGCAATGGAACGATAACTCGAGAGAATTCTTCCACCCCCTCCAAACCAGAGAAACACAAAACCATTGAAGGAAAAATGGACAGCTAGCCAACATGAGCAAGGGGAAAGTAGAGGTCACCATTGAAGCCAAAACCCTAGCAGAGCTAGGGAACCAACCACCACCATGAAGTATATATATATATATATATATATAATTAAAAGAGTGGCTCGTGGCTCCTTATGCTTTAATAATTGAAATGGTACAAAATAAGGGAGTGGGATAGTGGATCCCCGTCTAAGAAAAAATGCATCAAATCCTAGGGGTTCCACTATTCGCAGTACAAATCCACATAAAATAGAAAAAATACATGTATAAATCCTAAAAAAGTATACCAACATAAGAAGTATACCCAAAATTACATATATACCAGAAATTGTAAATAAATTTAAAACTAAAAAAGCAAAGGGCAAAAAGCATCCAACAAGATCTTCCAATCGAAGCTCTGTAGACATCCAAGCATTCCAACAGATCAACATCCAAAATATCATAAGTAAGCATATCGGGCAGAGAGCAAAGATGCACCAAGACTTAGTCCAAGGAAGGTGCAGTGTCATTGCAAGTAAGCATATCTCAATCAAACCAAACATATATCGTAGCTCCTGAGAAAAGTAAGTTAATTCTCTGCCAAATAAGAAAAAAAGCATTGTAAATAGAAAGAGTAAAGCTATGCCAAATGATTCAGTGGCCATAAGGGGAGGCCATTCAAATACCAGAAAAGCCGTGAGCCCAATTAGGGATATACGCCATAAACAATTTTCCCAAAATGGCATCATGCTAGCACAAGAAAAACCATTAAAATATGTGTCAACACTATTTTTGTTTGGGGAGTTTCCCGTAAGAAGCTATCGGTCACCGAATTGAAATCCCATTGTCCGCTTCGAAAGGAAATTTTAATGTTTTAAAAAATATGAAAGCAAACTGACCCCATATTTTCATAGTTTAAATGAAAGAGCGCTGTACCTCAAACCCTGTATCTATCCCAAAGGATAAACACAAGACTTTAGGATGAGGCTCGATCAAATAAACTAAGAAATATCTGAAGTCCGTTTGGTGTGCAAAACCATTTTATTTGCCGAAAATTTCCCCTATTTAATATGAAGAATTAAATAGGGTTTATATTAAGCTGGGTTCGGATGAGCTTCCTATAAGGGCTAGCCCCTATAGTTAATTACATCCTATATGACCGAAGTCATCTAAGAAAACTCTAAAAAAAAATAAAAAAATATTATCTTCAAGGATTTCAAAAGGATAGGAATTTTCAACAAAATCGGATAAAGAGGTGTGAAATGGGATTGGCTCAAATTTGGAGCATTTTGTTTTTGAAATCCAAAGGAGAAAGAACTATGGGATGTCATGGATCCAGAGGAGAACCTCGGTGACTTCCTAGTTTATTCTATGGTTTGGCTTCAGTTTTGTGGAGAAATTATTTAAGTGTTTCTTCCTGCCAATTTCATTTGTTAGGGCTTACATTTGTGTGAAACGATCACACAAATAGCTTGGAAGATGTGAGGGTTTAGGTCGTGACAGACGATAACCTTGCAATCCTAAGACAAGTTAAGGCTTATATTGTACAATAGAGTTGTAGAAAGGTCTAAAGATAATGTGAGGATTTATGTTGCATAAGCAAACAACCTCAAAATCCTATGACTTGGTTGTTTAATTCTAAGGAATGAAATTGGTTTAGCTGGGGAAGATAGGTTTTACTGTTGAAGATGGCAATGCTGCCCACCATGCTAACTCCAATCTCCTTGCCGTGATGAGTTTAAGTTTTTCTAGGATGTCAAGTTATGATGTCAAATAAGGTGGCCCCATGGTTGAAGTTCTTTAAATTTTACGGGGCATGTTAAAGTTGATTAAAGCGACACCGGTTAGGATCCTACGGTTCCCTCATTCCGGTATGTTGACCTCATTTTTGGTTGAGGTCTAGAAAACTTCTTTAGTAAGCCTAGGTCTAGCCATAGGACTTTCCTATTGACTAGTCTTAGAAAATTAGAAGAGATACCCGCAATTAGAAATTCAAAATTCTTCTCTTTGCTCAACTTGAGATTCCATATATTGGTCCTAACCTCTAATGTTTAGAAGGTAAGATCAATTCAAAACTCTTCTTTTTATTCAACTTGAAATTCCACATATTGATCTTAACCTCTAGCATTTAGTAGGTCTATAGGACTTTCCTATTGACTAGTCTTAGAAAACTAGAAGAGGTACCCCACCATTAGAAATTCGTAGCCTAGGTCTAGCCATAGGACTTTCCTACTGACTAGTCTTAGAAAACTAGAAAATGCATCACCACTAGAAACTCAAAAATTCTTCTCTTTACTCAATTTGAAGTTCCACATATTGGTCCTCACCATTAGAAACTCAAAACTCTTCTCTTTACTCAACTTGAAGGTCCACATATTGGTCCTAACCTCTAGCAGCAATTAGAAATTCAAAATTCTTCTCTTTGCTCAACTTGAGATTCCATATATTGGTCCTAACCTCTAATGTTTAGAAGGTAAGATCAATTCAAAACTCTTCTTTTTATTCAACTTGAAATTCCACATATTGATCTTAACCTCTAGCATTTAGTAGGTCTATAGGACTTTCCTATTGACTAGTCTTAGAAAACTAGAAGAGGTACCCCACCATTAGAAATTCGTAGCCTAGGTCTAGCCATAGGACTTTCCTACTGACTAGTCTTAGAAAACTAGAAAATGCCCCACCATTAGAAATTCAAAACTTTTCTTTTTACTCAACTTGAAATTCCACATAATGATCTTTAACCTCAACATTTAGTAGGTAAGATACTCAATTTGAAATTCCACATATTGATCTCAACCTCTAGCATTTAGTAGGTAAGATCATTATAAGCTTGAAATTCCACATATTGACCTTAACCTCTAGCATTTAGTAGGTAAGATCATTGTGGGGGAATTTTGAGTTCCACATATTGATCTTAACCTCTAGCACTTAGTATGTGAGATCATTATGAGAGAACTCAAGAGGACTGCCACATATTGGTCATAACCTCTAGCACTTAGTAGGTAAGATCATTATGAGGGAACTCAAGTCTACTTTCCTATTGACTAGTCTTAGAAAATTTGAAGAGGTACCCCACCATTAGAAATTCAAAACTCTTCTTTTTACTCAACTTGAAATTCCACATATCTTAACCTCTAGCATTTAGTAGGTAAGATCATTATAAGAGAATTCAAGAAGAATCCCCGGAGTACCCCCACCATTAGAAATTCAAAACTCTTCTTTCTACTCAATTTGAAATTCCACATATTGATCTCAACCTCTAGCATTTAGTAGGTAAGATCATTATAAGCTTGAAATTCCACATATTGACCTTAACCTCTAGCATTTAGTAGGTAAGATCATTGTGGGGGAATTTTGAGTTCCACATATTGATCTTAACCTCTAGCACTTAGTATGTGAGATCATTATGAGAGAACTCAAGAGGACTGCCACATATTGGTCATAACCTCTAGCACTTAGTAGGTAAGATCATTATGAGGGAACTCAAGGAAAATCCCTATAGGATTACTTGGCTTTAGGGTCGACCCTGGGTGTTGACTTGGAACTAAGATACACCATATCTTCTCCCTATAGGATTACTGGCTTTAGGATCAACTCTAGGTGTTGACTTGGAACTAGGATACACCACCCTATAGGATTACTGGCTTTAGGATCAACTCTAGGTGTTGACCTGGAACTAGGATACACCATATAAGTTCTTATAGGATTACTTGGCTTTAGGGTTGACCCTGGGTGTTGACTTGGAACTAGGGTACACCACACCTTCACAATACATTAATCCATGGTTCATTTAGAATGGATATTTATC
>JXCR01040920.1:14931-34692 GCA_002079205.1 Phalaenopsis hybrid cultivar
AGAGGTGTTGGCAATAACACTTTATATTTTAGCCCAGAATGAATCGATGAGAGGAGCGATGGAACGGTTTCAACATTCCTCCAAAACCATTAGCAGGTATTTCTCAGCTGGGTTGAATGCACTGGTGAGTCTAGCCCGTCAAATAGTCAAGCCAGAGGATCCAACATTCCAGTCCATCCCCACACATATTGCAAATGACCCTTGTTATATGTCATTCTTTAAGGTGTTCCACATATTTAAATGTTAATTTTTGAAATGTCACACACATGATTTTATTATTGATTATTTCCTTCGTATCAGGATTGCATCGGAGCCATTGACGGAACACATGTCGACGCACGTCTTTCTGGCAAAGAGAAAGTTGCGTACATTGGACGATGCGGATCACCAACACAAAATATAATGGCTGTTTGTGATTTCAATATGTGTTTTACATATGTGATGGCTGGATGGGAAGGTAGCGCACACGATAGTCGCGTTTTCAAGTTTGCTACTAGCAACATTAAATATGGTTTCCCTTATCCACCACCAGGTACGACAATCGTGTTGCGCTTTCGTCAATCTTTATTACTTCAAATTTTCTTAATTTTAAAAAAAAACTTTGCTCAGGTAAGTACTACTTATTGGATGTCGGGTATCCTTTGCAAAAGGGCTATTTGAAGCCATATCCAGATACAAAATATCATATACCTGATTTTGAGAGATCGAGCAGGGTTGCACGAGGAAAGAAAGAAATTTTTAATAAAAGACATTCATCCTTGCGTGGTGTGATCGAGAGATCATTCGGTGTTTGGAAGAAGAAATGGGTAATTCTACGTGATATGCCAACTTATCCTTTTCTAAAACAAGTCCAGATTGTAGTGGCAAAAATGGCACTACACAACTTCATACAACAACATCATTCTCGGACAGATGCAGGGTTTTCTGTTATAGAAGAGGATTCAATGGAAATACCACCTGAGGCATTTGAATACCACGTTGGACGTTCTATCCCACAAATCGATATTGATTCACCTGAGTCACAAACACCAGATGGTGAAGGCGCTTCAGAGATGGCATGTTTGAGAGAGCAAATAGCAAATGACATAAGCCAAGGCATTTAGACTGCATTACATATTATGTCTTTCAATTATGCTTAATTATTTTGGGGGCATGTTAAAACATATGGAAGTAATTCTATGGATGATGGTGTAGTTTGCTCTTTTCTGATTTGGATGATGGTGTAGTTTGCTATTTTCTAAATCTGGAAGTAATTCTATGGTTATTGCAGTTCTAATAGCAAGATTTACATAATTTTTACATGCATTCCAATTGGATTTCACTTGCTTTAGAGGTTACAATCAAGGTGTTCTGTTTGTGCTGTAAATGCAGGAGAATACTGTGGTATGTTTGTAAATGCCCCTATTTCTTATACTCATTGGGTCAATTGCGTGGTGAATTTGGTTTGGCTAAAAATACTTTCCATGACATTGTTATAGTTTAAAATCCATTTTTGCTCAATATAATGATGTTTTAAAGGCACGTGGAATGTTCTTTAGCCTTGAATGGCTCGATTTTGGGTTTTTGTTGGTGCTCGGTTTTCATTTCAGGAGCAAGGGATGTTGATTTTTATTGAGTCTTGAGGGTTGATTCTGCATCTCTGTTGAATGTCGAATGGTATTCTTACATATATGTTTGTTAACTTATGTGCTTGGATTCATGGAAGTTCTTACATAGCTTGGATTCATGGAATTTGTTATATAGCTTGGTAATCTTTAGATGGTTGCTTTATAAAGCTTGGTTAGATGAGAGATCTAATATTCTATGGTCTTTGCTCTCAGTTCATGTGGGCTAAAATGGCTTAATGCTGTGGAATTTATCCTATTTCTAATTTTGTATTAATGCAGACAAAATTGTTCTATAAGTTGGCTTAATGCTGTAGTTTATCAGTCTTCTCTTTTTCTCCACATAAATTGATTTGGTTCAATTTTCTGTAAATATCAACGTTTTCATTCAGGCTTTTGCTATGATAGCTTGTGCAGATGCATTGGTGGCCTGCAACTCATCTGGATGCCTTGATGGGGACATCCTGCAGGCTCAGCTGATTTAAGATTTGATTTTGGAATATTTACATTCATGCCACTAAATTCTTATTTATTTACATCAAATTTTGGGCTTTTCTGAATTTGGAGATAACAAATTTATGGAAGATTTACCTGCATACAACTGAATTCTGATGTATTTAGATATCTAATGTCTCTCAACGATTATTTTTTCTCATACATGCCATCTTACCCATGCATGAAGGTGTATTTCACTTTTTATGTGATATGAAGATTTGGAAGGTATAAATGTAGAAATCAAAGTTTAGTTGTTAGATATGTTAGCATATAAGAACTGGGTGGTATGTAAATGCACAAAGTATGGGGGGGCATGCGTGCAAGTGTGTGTTGAGGTTCTTGGCAATTTTGTTTTATAGAAATCTTAGATATGTATTCTGAGCCTTTTCATTTATTCTTATCTAGCATGAAACATTGGAAAATTTTATTTGGTTTTTCATGCATGTGGAAGGCTCGGTTAAGCATCTCAAATTCCTTTTGGGCTTGAAAATGCATGTTATGAAGAAGTTCACTTTGATTTAGGGAAGGTTCTATAGTCTGCTTTAATAATTTGGTTTGCCTCCTCGAGGAGTGGGGGCATCTTTCATGCTTGGATGTTTGAGGGAAGTTGATTCATGCTTGTTTAAGATTATATTGGTTGGCTAAAAATACTTTCCATGACATTGTTATAGTTTGAAATCCATTCTGGCTCAATATAATGATGTTTTAAAGGCACGTGGAATGTTCTTTAGTCTTGAATGGCTCGATTTTGGGTTTTTTTTTGTGCTGGGTTTTCATTTCAGGAGCAAGGGATGTTGATTTTTATTGAGGCTTGAGTCTTGACTTTCGTTGAGGTGTTGAAACTCTTTTACTAGCTTTCAAAGTTTTCGTTTTAGCCCCTGCTGGTTTTTGGTTCACCTAAGAATTGCTGTGTTTTGATTTGCTATCATATACTACATTTGATTAGCCTTTAAAGCTTTGATTTGATCTCTTTAGGGGGTCAGTTTTCACCTTGGAAGAGTTGGAGGCTGGGTTCTGGATTGATATCTTGTCTTGGGTATGTGAGCTTTATTTGTTAACCTTGAGGGATTTATCCCTGCTTGATTTGGGAACTCGATTTGCTTGTTTTAGCTTCTACCCGAGAGCCTGTTGTGGTGTTTATTCTTGCCCATGTTCTATAGCTATGGGAAGGTTCGGTTTTACTCTGGTTGGGAGCTCGGTTTTTTGTCTGGTTCAGCTTCTACCCGAGAGGTAGCTTGGGAGCTTATATCCTTTGTTATTAGTCCTACCCGTGAGCTTGTTGGTTGGTTATTTGGTTTTGCTTTGGCCTCTGCTACGCTCGGTTTTGGCTAGCAGAGTTCAGAATGTTTGATATAAATAGCATTCTTCATATAGCTGTATATGTTTATAGTGATTGGATACATGGAAGTTCCTACATAGCTTGGATTCATGGAAGTTGTTATATGGCTTGGTAATCTTTATATGGTTGCTTTATAAAGCTTGGTTAGATAAAATGGGGTTTTGTTTGGCAAATTACATTCTAAAGCTTATCCCATGCTTGTGATCTTACTTAGCTGGTAATAAAGCTGCAGCCATGCACTTTGGAAGGAAAGGTTCACATTTATGCCATGGTTGTAATCTTATAGCTTTGGTATGTACATTGAAGCCATGCCTCTTATATAGTTTGGTACTTCAGCTGTAGTTTTGGGAAATGTATGTTTGCAAATCTGATACAGTTTCAGCTTTGAGAAGCTGGGAGTATATGCAATCTATATGTAGCTTGGATGGCCCCATAGCTATGTATGTAGCTTGGATGACAACCACTACTATGTTATGACCAATTTGGAGGGGATGAATTTAGGGTATGTTGGATTTTTATGGTTGGGAATCTGTAATCAATTTTTATATGTAAACCACCTTACCTATGCATAAAATGGTGGTATTTCTTTTGTTATATGACAGCTATGGGTGTGTCACGACAAGTGCTAGTTTTGTCGTACAGGTGTCTATCTTGTGACACTTGGACGTTTCTTATGTAGGAGATGACAAGATAGTGAAATGCGAAAAAAATTTTATATTTATCTGTGTGTGCGTGTGTGTGTGTGTGTGTGGTGTGTGTGTGGGTGTGTGTGTGTGTGTGTGTGTGTCAAGACTTTATTTTATTTTTGCATTTGTTTATGTTGATTTGTTCTTTTATGCTGGTTAATAGCTTCACCTCTTCTATGGTGGGTAACGGTGTAGCAGTTTGGACGGCCACGTAAATTTGTTGTCAGCAATCGCTGGATCTACACTTGGGTAAGTTTACTTTTTATATTTCCTTATTTTTTGGACTGATCAATTCTATTTTTTAAAATGCAGAAGAATGAGTTCCAGACATTACGGGAAGTCCGAGAAAGTGATGTGTCATTGCGGACTACCGTCGTTGCTGTTAACGTCACGCCAGACACATAGCTACGGGAGGCAATTTTACAGGTGCCCGCGGTGGGGACAAGGACCTGAAGACTGTAAATTCTTCAGGTGGACGGACAATACAACTGTTTCTACGATATCCCAATTGGACACAGGTACTAGGAGTTCGAGAGTACCACAACAGGAGACCACCGCATATGGTTCGAGTTCTTCCGTGTATACCGCACCCCATCAAGACACGCTTGCTCGGGGATTTGAGGTATCAGAAACGGGCAACATTCGTCATGATGTGGCTTTACATGTTAAACTCAATATTGTCATATTTTTCCTTGTAATTTTAACGTGTTATTTCTTCTTTTTTTTGGGGTCTTTCTATAATCCATATTAGAGATCCATAAATGTGTATTGAACTTTCCTTTATATCAATATGTTTTGTTGATGTAATCACAACCTTTTTGAGTTATATAAATATTATTAAACTTTTTTTGCAATTTCATTTCTAGACATCTGAGAAAATAACATTCTGCAACAGATTATTCATTCAACTCAAAAAATTTACAAATAAGCTGTTTACAAAACGCACAAACCAAACAGCTGAACTGCTTATTCAGACCAGGGGCAAAAGGGTCAATTTTTCACAATCAGCTGTTTTCCAGACGCGTTAACCAAACAGCCAGACAACTTATCCGGATCAGCTGGTCATCAGCAGATTATCAGGATAAGCTGCTTATCAGCAGAAGCTGGATAAGCTGCAGCTGCCCCAAACAGACCCTTAGTAAGCATCTGACAAGGACGTGGTTCGCACAACCGTGAAAGTGGCACAACAACTCAATTCTGAGGCCCAGGGCACCTCCTAAACTGGAATCGAAATAGATATAGAAACCTGAAGTAAAACATGCTTCTAATTTTGGAGCAATCTATTCCTAGTCCTCTTAGTCATCCTGCCTAATCAAGTGACAGGTGAAACCTCAGGGGAACCGAAACAGAAAAAGAGAGCCGACACAGAAGTCACAATGGCGCAATAGTGACAAACATACTGTTGACAGAAGACTCACCTACCTATGGCAGGGAGATCAGTGAGAACACAGAGGTACGGGTCTAGAAAAGGCCGTCAAGTGCTGTGGCACATCGCTATCAAGCGTTGGCCTCTCTTTGCAAAGAAAGCAGACGCAACACGAGCTACTGCAGTAAAAATAACTCAATATGCACTACTCCCTTTTTAAGGGGGACGGCACGGAGAAAATGCCTCAGAAGGGTGTGGAAACAACTCGATATGCACGTCTCCCCTTTTAAGGGGGAGGGCACAGAAAAAAATAACACAGATGGTGTAGGATCATGTAAGGTAATCCCACATAAGTGCTTAAAGAAACGGAAAGGTATGACACCTTCAGAAGCACAAAAAATGCTCTNTGATTGTTTTTTATTACAGCTGTGTGAAAGCCATAAGGATGACAAATGCTCGAAATTTTGTTTTTATGTATAACTACTACCTATTCTACATTAAAATGTTTACTCACATTTNTGTCTGCTTTAATAATTTGGTTTGGCTCCTTGAGAAGTGGGGGCATCTTTCATGCTTGGATGTTTGAGGGAAGTTGATTCATGCTTAGAACGATTATATTGGTAGGCTAAAAATTCTTTCCATGACATTATTATAGTTTAAAATCCATTTTTGCTCAATATAATGATGTTATAAAGGCACGTGGAATGTTCTTTAGCCTTGAATGGCTCGATTTTGGGTTTTTGTTGGTGCTCGGTTTTCATTTCAGGAGCAAGGGATGTTGATTTTTATTGAGTCTTGAGGGTCGATTATGCATCTCTGTTGAATGCCGAATGGTATTCTTACATATATGTTTGTTAACTTTTGTGTTAAATGAAATCAGTTTTGAGTTGAGAATTTTTTAGTCCTTGATAATTTTTTAGTTACATGGAAGTTGTTATATAGCTTGGATTCATGGAAGTTCTTACATAGCTTGGATNATAGTGGCAAAAATGGCACTACACAACTTCATACAACGACATCATTCTCGGACAGATGCAGAGTTTTCTGTTATAGAAGAGGATTCAATGGAAATACCACCTGAGGCNTCACCAGGTACGATAATCGTGATGCGCTTTCGTCAATCTTTATTACTTCAAATTTTCTTAATTTTAAAAAAAACTTTGCTCAGGTAAGTACTACNTTGTATTTATGCACATACTCTTTCTACTCTATTGTCCTTTTTTTAAATGTTTTCTGATATTACATCACTATTTGCTATCTGGTTTAAAAGTCTATGTTCCTTCCAGCTTTGGTATTATGGATGACGGGCAGATTAATCAAATACGCATTGTCACTCTCACCCTTACGTTGTTATACCATTACTACAACGCATATGTAGATCGAAACCCATGCATGACGTCCAACAATATTGGAGATAAATGGATCGGAGAGTTATTACATGGGCACCCAATACGTTTTGCAAATATGTTTCGTATGACAAAAATTATTTTTCTTGATCTCCTAAGTGAACTTCGGTCCCTCCACGGACTTCGAGGATCATCAAGAACAACATCTAGAGAGGTGTTGGCAATAACACTTTATATTTTAGCCCAGAATGAATCTGTGAGAGGAGCTATGGAACGGTTTCAACATTCTTCCGAAACCATTAGCAGGTATTTCTCAGCTGGGTTGAATGCACTGGTGAGTCTAGCCCGTCAAATAGTCAAGCCAGAGGATCCAACATTCCAGTCCATCCCCACACATATTGCGAATGACCCTCGTTATATGCCGTTCTTTAAGGTGTTCCACATATTTAAATGTTAGTTTCTGAAATGTCACACACATGATTTTATTATTGATTATTTCCTTCCTATCAGGATTGCATCGGAGCCATTGACGGAACACATGTCGACGCACGTCTTTCTGTCAAAGAGAAAGTTGCGTACATTGGCCGATGCGGATCACCAACACAAAATATAATGGCTGTTTGTGATTTCAATATGTGTTTCACATATGTGATGGCTGGATGGGAAGGTAGCGCACACGATAGTCGCGTTTTCAAGTTTGCAACTAGCAACATTAAATATGGATTCCCTTATCCACCACCAGGTACGGCAACCGTGTTGCGCTTTCGTCAAATTTTATTACTTCAAATTTTCTTAATTTTAAAAAAAAACTTTGCTCAGGTAAGTACTACTTAGTGGACGCCGGGTATCCTTTGCAAAAGGGCTATTTGAAGCCATATCCAGATACAAAATATCATATACCTGATTTCGAGAGATCTAGCGGGGTTGCACGAGGAAAGAAAGAACTTTTTAATAAAAGACATTCATCCTTGCGTGGTGTGATCGAGAGATCGTTCGGTGTTTGGAAGAAGAAATGGGTAATTCTACGTGATATGCCAACTTATCCTTTTCCAAAACAAGTCCAGATTGTAGTGGCAACAATGGCACTACACAACTTCATACGACGACACCATTCTCGGACAGATGCAGAGTTTTCTGTTATAGAAGAGGATTCAATGGAAATACCACCTGAGGCATTTGAATACCACGTTGGACGTTCTATCCCACACATCGATATTGATTCACCTGAGTCACATACACCAGATGGTGAAGGCGCTTCTGAGATGGCATGTTTGAGAGAGCAAATAGCAAATGACATAAGCCAAGGCATTTAGACTGCATTACATATTATGTCTTTCAATTATGTTTAATTATTTGGGGCATGTTAAACATATGGAAGTAATTCAATGGATGATGGTGTAGTTTGCTCTTATCTGGTTTGGATGATGGTGTAGTTTGCTATTTTCTAAATCTGGAAGTAATTCTATGATTATTGCAGTTCTAATAGCAAGATTTACAAAATTTTTACATGCATTCCAATTGGATTTCACTTGCTTTAGAGGTTACAATCAAGGTGTTCTGTTTGTGCTGTAAATGCAGGAGAATACTGTGGTATGTTTGTAAATGCCCCTATTTCTTATACTCATTGGGACAATTGCGTGGTGAATTTGGTTTGGCTAAAAATACTTTCCATGACATTGTTATAGTTTAAAATCCATTTTTGCTCAATATAATGATGTTTTAAAGGCACGTGGAATGTTCTTTAGCCTTGAATGGCTCGATTTTGGGTTTTTGTTGGTGCTCGGTTTTCATTTCAGGAGCAAGGGATGTTGATTTTTATTGAGTCTTGAGGGTTGATTCTGCATCTCTGTTGAATGTCGAATGGTATTCTTACATATATGTTTGTTAAGTTATGTGCTTGGATTCATGGAAGTTCTTACATAGCTTGGATTCATGGAATTTGTTATATAGCTTGGTAATCTTTAGATGGTTGCTTTATAAAGCTTGGTTAGATGAGATATCTAATATTCTATGGTCTTTGCTCTCAGTTCATGTGGGCTAAAATGGCTTAATGCTGTGGAATTTATCCTATTTCTAATTTTGTATTAATGCAGACAAAATTGTTCTATAAGTTGGCTTAATGCTGTAGTTTATCAGTCTTCTCTTTTTCTCCACATAAATTGATTTGGTTCAATTTTCTGTAAATACCAACGTTTTCATTCAGGCTTTTGCTATGATAGCTTGTGCAGATGCATTGGTGGCCTGCAACTCATCTGGATGCCTTGATGGGGACATCCTGCAGGCTCAGCTGATTTAAGATTTGATTTTGGAATATTTACATTCATGCCACTAAATTCTTATTTATTTACATCAAATTTTGGGCTTTTCTGAATTTGGAGATAACAAATTTATGGAAGATTTACCTGCATACAACTGAATTCTGATGTATTTAGATATCTAATGTCTCTCAACGATTATTTTTTCTCATACATGCCATCTTACCCATGCATGAAGGTGTATTTCACTTTTTATGTGATATGAAGATTTGAAGGGAATAAATGTAGAAATCAAAGTTTAGTTGTTAGATATGTTAGCATATAAGAACTGGGTGGTATGTAAATGCACAAAGTATCGGGGGGCATGCGTGCAAGTGTGTGTTGAGGTTCTTGGCAATTTTGTTTTATAGAAATCTGAGATTCATATATGCTCATTATGTGGGAAACCTGATGAAAGATTTAGCATCAGAAATGAGAGCCATCTTCGCCACTTTCAGAGCAGGCTTACCAAAACACTTTCAGAGCCATGCTTCTTATATAACTTCATTAGCTGGTACTTCAGCTGTAGAAGATGGAAGTGTATGTTTGCATATCTTACACAGTTTCAGCTTTGGATGAGCTTTGAGAAGTTGGAAGTATAAGCAATTTATATGTAGCTTGGATGGCCCCATGCTATGTATGTAGCTTGGATGGCAACCACTACGAATTTGGGGGTTGTTGGCATTTTAACATCTCCTGAGTTTTATGTTCTTGCAATCAAATAGCCTCTTAATGTGAATCTGCATCAAGATTTGAGATATGGTGTCTCCTTGAGTCCTTATAACCCGATACTGTCTACTCAACTTAAAAGCTTAAGAAGTACCAATGTTTTACACGAAGCAGAACTTGTTATTAATTCTTATTTTGTATTTGATGTGAAATTACCATATTATTTTATCATTAGCTTGTGCACTTTTTCTGAACATTTTGATTGTTTTTTATTACAGCTGTGTGAAAGCCATAAGGTGACAAATGCTCGAAATTTTGTTTTTATGTATAACTACTACCTATTCTACATTAAAATGTTTACTCTCATTTTTTGATCTTGTTGTTATATGTATAACTACTACCTATTCTACATTAAAATGTTTACTCTCATGTTTACAAATGCACGAAGCAGAACTTTCTTCACTCTCATTTTTTGATCTTGTTGTTATATGTAAGAGTTTCTGATGTCTTTCACTACAATATTAGTGTCTTGTTAGCTTTTTGTGAGCCTTTTTGAATCGCTTGCAGTAAAGGTCTGTGTGATACAGTCTGTTAGTTTATCTGTCCTCCCAATGGAAATGGATTCATTAAGATTAATTATATTTCAGGACATCTCTAAGAGACGCTCTTGATAAAAAGATGCTTGTATTTTGATTTGATTATGTGAAGGTTATAAATCAGGAATTGCCATTCCAAAAAGGCCAATGCAGTTATATGATGCCATCAACTTAGGGACACTGGTATAGGGAACATAAATGGTTGTGAAATTATTCATTCTTAATTTTTATTTTTTTTTTTTTTTTTTTATTTGAATTTGTATGTTTTGGCTTTTGTTGGCTTAAAATAGTGGATTCAATTTCAACGGTCGTTTAAGGCAACATCCCATAGGCTATTTATATCCTTGAACAACTTATATGTGATCTAAGTATGATGGAATGATAGTTATTAGCTAAGTAAACAATCATAGACTTTGCATAATGATAGTTATTAACTCAGTATGATGGAATGCTGTTTGCTGATGGTTAATGAGAGACTCTTGCTTATGTAATGGTTATGCTGTTTCATACATAATCTATACTGCATAACTTTACGGAAATTGGGAAGAGGGATCTGCCCTGCTTATGGGTAAGAATGGCAGCTGTAGTTTTGGGAAAAGGCGTACGATTGGCTTGTTTCCTAAGTAAATGAAAGTGATTTGGAAAGAGTGGGCGGGTTGTAAATTGGATGGCGGCTATGGGCTGTGGTCAATGGTTTTGAAGTGCTGGTTTTGTCGTAGGGGTGTCTATCTTGTGACACTTGGACGTTTCTTATGTAGGAGATGACAAGATAGTGAAATGCTTAAAAAATTTTATATTTATCTGTGTGTGTGTGTGTGTGTGTGTGTGTGTGCCACGACACACTTTTCATTTTATTTTTGCATTTGTTTATGTTGATATGTTCTTTTATGCTGGTTAATAGCTTCACCTCTTCTATGGTGGATAACGGTGGAGCAGTTTGGACGGCCACATAAATTTGTTGTCAGCAATCGCTGGATCTACACTTGGGTAAGTTTACTTTTTACATTTCCTTATTTTTTGGACTGATCGATTCTATTTTTTTAATTGCAGAAGAATGAGTTCCAGACACTACGGGAAGGCCGAGAAAGTGATGTGTCGTTGCGGACTACCGTCGTTGCTGTTAACGTCACGCCAGACACATAGCTACGGGAGACAATTTTACAGGTGCCCGCGGTGGGGACAAGGACCTGAAGACTGTAAATTCTTCAGGTTGACGGACAATACAACTGTTTCTACGATATCCCAATTGGACACAGGTGCTAGGAGTTTGACAGTACCACAACAGGAGACCACCGCATATGGTTCGAGTTCTTCAGTGTACACCGCACCCCATCAAGACACGCTTGCTCGGGGATTTGAGGTAGCAGAAACGGGCAAACATATTAAACTCAATATTGTCATATTTTTCCTTATAATTTTAACATGTTATTTCTTCTTTTTTTTTTGGTTCTTTCTACAATCCATATTAGAGTTTCATAAATGTGTAATGAACTTTCATATATATCACTATGTTTGTTTGATGTAATCACAACTTTTTTGAGTTATATAAATATTATTAAACTTTTTTGCATTTTCATTTCTAGACATTTGAGAAAATAACATTTTGCTACGCAGATTATTCATCCAACTCAAAAAATTTACAAATAAGTTGTTTACAAAACACACTAACCAAACAGCTAAACTGCTTATTCAGAACAGGGGCAAAATGGTCAATTTTTCACAATCGGCTATTTTTCAGACGCGTTAACCAAACAGCCAAACAACTTATCCGGATCAGCTGGTCATCAACAGATTATCAGGATAAGCTGCTTATCAGCAAAAGCTGGATAAGCTGCAGCTGCCCCAAATAGACCCTTAGTAAGCATCTGACAAGGACGTGGTCCGCACAACCGTGAAAGTGGCACAACAACTCAATTCTGAGGCCCAGGGCACCTCCTAAACTGGAATCAAAATAGATATAGAAACCTGAAGCAGAACATGCTTCTAATTTTGGAGCAATCTATTCCTAGTCCTCTTGGTCATCCTGCCTAATCAAGTGACAGGTGAAACCTCAGGGGAACCGAAACAGAAAAAGAGAGCCGACACAGAAGTCACAACGGCGCAATAGTGACAAACATACTGCTGACAGAAGACTCACCTACATATGGCAGGGAGATCAGTGAGAACACAGAGGTACAGGTCTAGAAAAGGCCGTCAAGTGCTGCGGCACATCGCTATCAAGCGTTGGCCTCTCTTTGCAAAGAAAGCAGACGCAACACGAGCTACTGCAGTAAAAATAACTCAATATGCACTACTCCCTTTTTAAGGGGGACGGCACGGAGAAAATGCCTCAGAAGGGTGTGGAAACAACTCGATATGCACGTCTCCTCTTTTAAGGGGGAGGGCACAGAACAAAATAACACAGATGGTGTAAGATCACGTAAGGTAATCCCACATAAGTGCTTAAAGAAACGGAAAGGTATGACACCTTCAGAAGCACAAAAAATGCTCTNCGGACTACCGTTGTTGCTATTAACGTCATGCCAGACACATAGCTACGGGAGACAATTTTACAGGTGCCCGCGGTGGGGACAAGGACCTGAAGACTGTAAATTCTTCAGGTGGACGGACAATACAACTATTTCTACGATATCCCAATTAGACACAGCTACTAGGAGTTCGCAGTACCACAACAAGAGACCACCGCATATGGTTCGAGTTCTTCTGTGTACACCGCACCCCATCAAGACACGCTTGCTCAGGGATTTGAGGTAGCAGAAACGGGCAAGCATGTTAAACTCAATATTGTCATATTTTTCCTCGTAATTTTAACATGTTATTTCTTCTTTTTTTTTGGTTCTTTCTATAATCCATATTAGAGTTTCATAAATGTGTAATGAACTTTCATATATATCATTATGTTTGTTTGATGTAATCACAATTTTTTTGAGTTATATAAATATTATTAAACTTTTTTGCATTTTCATTTCTAGACATTTGAGAAAAAAACATTTTGCTACACAGATTATTCATTCAACTCAAAAAATTTACAAATAAGTTGTTTACAAAACACACTAACCAAACAGCTAAACTGCTTATTCAGAACAGGGGCAAAATGGTCAATTTTTCACAATCAGTTGTTTTCCAGACGCGTTAACCAAACAGCCAAACAACTTATCCGGATCAGCTGGTCATTAACAGATTATCAGGATAAGCTGCTTATCAGCAGAAGCTGGATAANTCCTGAGATGCCCAGTCAGCAATCCGTGAATTGGGTCATCCACGGGAACCTTGATAGCCCTAAGGTCAAAGGAAAGAAACTTTATCCTATGACTAAAAGCTCGAGCTTCAAGAGGTGGGACTTATACCTACCAAAGAGGCAAGGATGCCTCAAGAAAGAAAAGAAAATGGAGGTTCAACTACAAAGCTAGAAACGCTCCAAACAAAAGGNTAAAGGAAAGAAACTTTATCCTATGACTAAAATCTCGAGCTTCAAGAGGTGGGACTTATACCTACCAAAGTGGCAAGGATGCCTCAAGAAAGAAAAGAAAATGGAGGTTCAACTACAAAGCTAGAAACGCTCCAAACAAAAGGACTTACACCTTGTCTGGGTCAGGGAGCCTTCTAACACCCTAGGCGCACTAGACAACTAAATATAAAGAGGTATGCTGGGCCAGTCAAGTTGGAGAAGCACGGGGACCCCTCATCGAGACATGCAAATATGATGCAATTATCTAGAGCGGTCCTTAAGTATTGTGGAGGCCCTATTAACATATGAAGGAAAGTAAACGTTGTAATGCTTTAAATCCTGAATATTTTAATCTAAATTTTAATTATCTTGAATATTTTATTTAGGATTTTGTAGAAAATTACAAATTTAGGGTCCTTAATGAGTCTAGATTATATCGTGAAATCCCAGATAAACCACAGAAAGAAGTTAAAGAAACACATGAAAGTGCAGACATGCAATATGATGCAAGAAGTAAAGCAAGCCAACTCAAAATAATAAACAGGCCGGTGTCGCTGGGTCGGCAACATATCCCAGAAAAGAAAGGGGTGGCCAGACTTCGCATATACACGTCCAGTCCTAATTNCCGCTGGGTCGGCAACATATCCCAGAAAAGAAAGGGGTGGCCAGACTTCGCATATACACGTCCAGTCCTAATTATATACATCAATATTAAATATAGAATTAAGATACGGGCCACGAGCATCTGCTCCTGGTCCCCTCCACGTGTTTCCCTCGCCAAATGCCTCGGAACCCATGCCCGTATCTTATTTCTGCTACAAGACTCTCTTAGACTCTAAAAAGTGCATAGAAAAATAAAAGACTCAATCCTGCATGAAAACAAGTGTCAGCGGGAAAGCTCGCATGCAAATAATGTATCAGGAGCCATGCCTTAAAAGTGGGGGAGCTAATAGCACCTACAAGCAAAAAGGTCAGAAATCATTACTTGCTCCCTCATAGCGGTACTTGTGTGTGTACATATAAATAGACATGACTCTCTACAGAAAAGCGCCCTAACACACTACCACACATATGCAGCATGCAGTCACATCACAAGCACAATGCAGAAGAAAGATGNCTTGTGTGTGTGCTATAAATAGGCATGACTCTCTACAGAAAAGCGCCCTAACACACTACCACACATTTGCAGCATGCAGTCACATCACAAGCACAATGCAGAAGAAAGATGTCCAGTTAGGGCAACCAATCCAGCAGAGAACAATAGCCAGACATCAAAAAGACTACCTAAACACCTTAAATCCTAGCCCAGCACACCATTTAACAAAAAGTGTGTCAATTTAGTATCTAAGTGCGAGGTAGGTCTAGGTCATACCGGTCCCATCCTAAAGATCTGAAGGTTCTAAAAAGTGTCACGAAGAGTGGTGCCACGAGTTAGATCTATTAGATCTTTAACACAGTCATACTCGTGTCAATCCCGATGACTAACTCCAATTGCTCATCGGGATCAACCCAGTAAGCAATGCTCGTTAAGGCATCGCGACCGACATGGGGTCACTCTCCTAACGAGTCTGGCTTGCTACCTATACAAACATGCTCAATCATGTGATAGAAGTGGTCAGTGTAGTGAGACAGTGACTCAAGAAAAGATGGGCANCGGTTAGGGCAACCAATCCAGCAGAGAACAATAGCCAGGCTTCAAAAAGACTACCTAAACACCTTAAATCCTAGCCTAGCACACCATTTAACAAAAAGTGTGTCAATTTAGTATCTAAGTGCGAGGTAGGTCTAGGTATAGTATGACTTTGACGGGGTCATCATACAGGTCCCATCCTAAAGATCCGAAGGTTCTAAAAAGTGTCACGAAGAGTGGTGCCACGAGTTAGATCTATTAGATCTTTAACACAGTCATACTCGTGTTAATCCCGATGACTAACTCGCATTGCTCATCGGGATCAACCCACTAAACAATGCTCGTTAAGGCATCGCGACCGACATGGGGTCACTCTCCTAACGAGTCTGGCTCGCTACTTATACAAACATGCTCAATCATGTGATAGAAGTGGTCAGTGTAGTGAGACAGTGACTCAAGAAAAGATGGGCATGCCATTGAGGCAGGAGCCCAAACAAATGGGTGTGTCGTAGCGGCAGTGACACGAAGAGGTGTGTCAAGGCGACAGTGACCAAAAGTAATGGACGTGGCGTAGCTGCAGCGGCCCGAAGGTGTGCCTAGGAGGCAGTGANTCATTGAGGCAGGAGCCCAAACAAATGGGTGTGTCGTAGCGGCAGTGAAACGAAGAGGTGTGTCGAGGCGACAGTGACCAAAAGTAATGGACGTGGCGTAGCTGCAGCGGCCCGAAGGTGTGCCTAGGAGGCAGTGACAAAAAGTGATGGGCGTGTCGTATCGGCAGCGGCCCGAAAAATTGCAACACAAACAAATGATAATGATCATGAAAGCTAACACATACTAGATGCAACATGCAAACAGGCAAGCATGCGATATAATGCAAAAGCAAAAAAACATACAGGTGATCAGTTGACCGGATCGTGGTAGCCGATTGAACCAAAGTGGTCTGTTTACCGAGTAGGAATGACAGTCAAACCAAAGTGAGACGCTCATCGGGCCAGGCCGCCCAATCAAAGCGAAGTTAAATGCTCGTCAGACCAGANACCGATTGAACCAAAGTGGTTGGTTTACCGAGTAGGAATGACAATCAAACCAAAGTGAGACGCTCATCGGGCCAGGCCGCCCAATCAAAGCGAAGTTAAATGCTCGTCAGACCAGAGTGACTGGTCGGAGTGAAGTGCGATGGCTCGCCAGGCCAAGGTGGTCGATCAGAGTGGAATGAGAGGCTCACCGGCCCGGGGCAGCTGATTGAAACTAAGTGAAATGCTCACCATGCCGGGGCGACCGATCGAAGTAAAGTGAAATGCAACATGCACCAAGCAAAAATGTAATATGCAGCAAACCAACATGTAGGTAGCAAACCGGGCTTGTGCTAACGACCTTACATGGGAGATCTAAGATTTAGACCCTTGGATGTGCGGCACCTCCACCTCTTGCTTTGGTGAGGAAATGTGGGGAGTTTCTCCCCGGATCTCCGAGGAGGAAACTCTCCACAGCGTCGCGAAATAGGATAGCTACAAAGTTTTTTCTATTTTTGCAAACTCCTCCAGACTTTGCAAAACGAGCCAGCTACAATTCTTCTTTCGCTTTGCCAAGTCCGACTTCCCAACTTCTCCAAGTAAAGCTGGGAAATCCAAATCAAGGGGAGTGAGGGACTCCGACCAATCGGGANCACCATGTCGGGCGACCGATCGAAGTAAAGTGAAATGCAACATGCACCAAGAAAAAATGTAATATGCAGCAAACCAACATGTAGGTAGCAAACCGGGCTTGTGCTAACAACCTTACATGGGAGATCTAAGATTTAGACCCTTGGATGTGCGGCACCTCCACCTCTTGCTTTGGTGAGGAAATGTGGGGAGTTTCTCCCCGGATCTCCGAGGAGGAAACTCTCCACAGCGTCGCGAAATAGGATAGCTACAAAGCTTTTTCTATTTTTGCGAACTCCTCCAGACTTTGCAAAACGAGCCAGCTACAATTCTTCTTTCGCTTTGCCAAGTCTGACTTCCCAACTTCTCCAAGTAAAGCTGGGAAATCCAAATCAAGGGGAGTGAGGGACTCCGACCAATCGGGACTTGTGCTAAGGCTCACAACAAGAGTGGAGACACTCGGCTATACAGGGGGCATTTGGCCACACACAGGAAGTCCTAACCTAAAGGATGGCTTTAGAAAAACCAACAATCCATCACGCAGGCCCATCGTCACGCTAACCCACGCCAGCGCACGCACCCCGTGTGGGTGATCAAACCCACATTCCTAGACTCCACTATTTCTAATACTGGCAAGGAGGTAGGAAATCTCACCACCGTGACGGTTGCAAACGTGCTTTCTTCACTTGGTCCAATCTCGCCGACATTCAATCCATGCTTCAGTGTGTCTTGTAGAACGTGAACATGTAATAAAAAGACATAGGAGGTTAGGAGGCAGTGATGTATGCGAAGTACCAGAAAACAAATAATTTAGCATATGAAAATATGCGACCCAAAAAAAAATGTACCTTCGCGAGAGAGGATTGCTCGACGACAGTGAAAGAGGGGAATCCTTCCTTGTAATGGAAAGAACGTCNCGTAGAACGTGAACATGATAATAAAAAGACATAGGAGGTTAGGAGGCAGTGATGTATGCGAAGTACCAGAAAATAAATAATTTAGCATATGAAAATATGCGACCCAAAAAAAAAAGTACCTTCGCGAGAGAGGATTGCTCGACGACAGTGAAAGAGGGGAATCCTTCCTTGTAATGGAAAGAACGTCTGAGCCTCTTTAAGTTAACGTGTCGTGGTTGTCCATCGACATCGATGCGCTCCGGCAAAATGTCTGGTCGCTTAGAAGGTAGGATGACGACGTGTAGAGGCTAGCTTGCTGAGGGTGTACACCGGGAGCGAAAGAAACGTGGAGGAGAGCCAAAAATCTGACTTTTTCCTCGCTGATTTTCTCCAGCGTAAATACAAGGTCGTCGAGGTAGAAAGGTCGGCGNCTAACGTGTCGTGGTTGTCCGTCGACATCGATGCGCTCCGGCAAAATGTTCGGTCGGTTAGAAGGTAGGACGACGACGTGTAGAGGCTAGCTCGCTGAGGGTGTACACCGGGAGCGAAAGAAACGTGGAGGAGAGTCAAAAATCTGACTTTTTCCTCGCTGATTTTCTCCAGCGTAAATACAAGGTCGTCGAGGTAGAAAGGTCGGCGAGGAAGAGATCCGATGAAAGGCGGGATCTCGGCATCAGAGTTGAAGGAGAGGCTGGTGAATCACCGTGCAGCCAAAAAGAGAAGAATAAGAAGGGAAGAGGGAAGGTGGTTGGCCGACGACGGCAGGAGGAGGAAGGCTTGCCGGCTAGGCCAACGGTAAGATCGGTGGCGAAGATTTGGCCAAGAGGAAGGGAGCCCGGGCAAGCTTTTCGTGAATCCGGGAGGGGCTCGAGGCAGAGCCGTCCCATGGAGGTGGCGGCGTCGGTCACCGGCAGGAGGGAGCGCCNTTGGGGGGGAAGAGGTGGCAGTGATTAGCTCCATCAGATGAGAAGAGTTTACTTCAGCAATAATGCAAACCCTCTTAACTGCCTTGGCAAATTTTAAGGCCCAATAAAGAGCAGCAACTTCTGTTTCCAGAGCATCTTCTGCAATAAAGGGGGCCTTGAAATATAGCAAAACTTTTCCTGTGTGATCTCTGAATATACCTCCAATACCAGCTTTCTTGTTTGTGAAGCTTCCATCTGTATTAATTTTAATGAAAGAATAATGGGGCTTCTCCCATCTGACCTTGATCACCATAGGATGTTGGGTGTCAATTTTAGTCATAGCCTTCAAANTCAGATGAGAAGAGTCCACTTCAGCAATAATGCAAACCTTCTTTACTGCCTTGGCAAATTTTAAGGCCCAATAAAGAGCAGCAACTTCTATTTCCAGAGCATCTTCTGCAATAAAGGGGGCCTTGAAATATAGCAAAACTTTGCCTGTGTGATCTCTGAATATACCTACAATACCAGCTTTCTTGTTTGTGAAGCTTCCATCTGTATTAATTTTAATGAAAGAATAAGGGGGCTTCTCCCATCTGACCTTGATCACCATAGGATGTTGGGTGTCAATTTTAGTCATAGCCTTCAAAATATGAGGGAACGTCTTCCACTTTATCAGCTTGTGTAAATATGCCTTGCAGTTTGCTGCCACAGAGATAGAAGGAGTCACACTGTCCTCATGCTTCACCTTGTTCCTAACATTCCAAATGAACCAAGCAACAATGAAAGGGAGGGACATCAGGTTGATTGCCTGCCAGTCTTTCAAGCTGCCTTTTAAATTTCCCCA